>OW026519.1:81350223-81950223 GCA_932274085.1 Protocalliphora azurea
ATTAAAAAAATTAAATTTTTTTGGATTTTCAGCTATTTTTTAAAAAAAAATTTATTTTTGAAAAATTACCAAAAATAGGTTATTGGAGCTATTTTATTGATTTTTTCAGGAATGAAAGCTTGATTTGGGTTTTATACATTACATATGAAATAATATTAAAAATATTATGCTAATATGCTTTTAATATGCTTTAAAAATAGTCGTTAAAAAACTGACTTTTAACATAAAATCTCCACTCCTGTATTCGTTTTTGGCCGGGCGGGAAGCAGTTTAGTGTTAAATCATTCTAAATCTATTTCTATAAAAAATATGGGTACCAAATACATATACATATACATATACATATACATATACATATACATATACATATACATATACATATACATATACATATACATATACATATACATATACATATACATATACATATACATATACATATACATATACATATACATATACATATACATATACATATACATATACATATACATATACATATACATATACATATACATATACATATACATATACATATACATATACATATACATATACATATACATATACATATACATATACATATACATATACATATACATATACATATACATATACATATACATATACATATACATATACATATACATATACATATACATATACATATACATATACATATACATATACATATACATATACATATACATATACATATACATATACATATACATATACATATACATATACATATACATATACATATACATATACATATACATATACATATACATATACATATACATATACATATACATATACATATACATATACATATACATATACATATACATATACATATACATATACATATACATATACATATACATATACATATACATATACATATACATATACATATACATATACATATACATATACATATACATATACATATACATATACATATACATATACATATACATATACATATACATATACATATACATATACATATACATATACATATACATATACATATACATATACATATACATATACATATACATATACATATACATATACATATACATATACATATACATATACATATACATATACATATACATATACATATACATATACATATACATATACATATACATATACATATACATATACATATACATATACATATACATATACATATACATATACATATACATATACATATACATATACATATACATATACATATACATATACATATACATATACATATACATATACATATACATATACATATACATATACATATACATATACATATACATATACATATACATATACATATACATATACATATACATATACATATACATATACATATACATATACATATACATATACATATACATATACATATACATATACATATACATATACATATACATATACATATACATATACATATACATATACATATACATATACATATACATATACATATACATATACATATACATATACATATACATATACATATACATATACATATACATATACATATACATATACATATACATATACATATACATATACATATACATATACATATACATATACATATACATATACATATACATATACATATACATATACATATACATATACATATACATATACATATACATATACATATACATATACATATACATATACATATACATATACATATACATATACATATACATATACATATACATATACATATACATATACATATACATATACATATACATATACATATACATATACATATACATATACATATACATATACATATACATATACATATACATATACATATACATATACATATACATATACATATACATATACATATATACATATACATATACATATACATATACATATACATATACATATACATATACATATACATATACATATACATATACATATACATATACATATACATATACATATACATATACATATACATATACATATACATATACATATACATATACATATACATATACATATACATATACATATACATATACATATACATATACATATACATATACATATACATATACATATACATATACATATACATATACATATACATATACATATACATATACATATACATATACATATACATATACATATACATATACATATACATATACATATACATATACATATACATATACATATACATATACATATACATATACATATACATATACATATACATATACATATACATATACATATACATATACATATACATATACATATACATATACATATACATATACATATACATATACATATACATATACATATACATATACATATACATATACATATACATATACATATACATATACATATACATATACATATACATATACATATACATATACATATACATATACATATACATATACATATACATATACATATACATATACATATACATATACATATACATATACATATACATATACATATACATATACATATACATATACATATACATATACATATACATATACATATACATATACATATACATATACATATACATATACATATACATATACATATACATATACATATACATATACATATACATATACATATACATATACATATACATATACATATACATATACATATACATATACATATACATATACATATACATATACATATACATATACATATACATATACATATACATATACATATACATATACATATACATATACATATACATATACATATACATATACATATACATATACATATACATATACATATACATATACATATACATATACATATACATATACATATACATATACATATACATATACATATACATATACATATACATATACATATACATATACATATACATATACATATACATATACATATACATATACATATACATATACATATACATATACATATACATATACATATACATATACATATACATATACATATACATATACATATACATATACATATACATATACATATACATATACATATACATATACATATACATATACATATACATATACATATACATATACATATACATATACATATACATATACATATACATATACATATACATATACATATACATATACATATACATATACATATACATATACATATACATATACATATACATATACATATACATATACATATACATATACATATACATATACATATACATATACATATACATATACATATACATATACATATACATATACATATACATATACATATACATATACATATACATATACATATACATATACATATACATATACATATACATATACATATACATATACATATACATATACATATACATATACATATACATATACATATACATATACATATACATATACATATACATATACATATACATATACATATACATATACATATACATATACATATACATATACATATACATATACATATACATATACATATACATATACATATACATATACATATACATATACATATACATATACATATACATATACATATACATATACATATACATATACATATACATATACATATACATATACATATACATATACATATACATATACATATACATATACATATACATATACATATACATATACATATACATATACATATACATATACATATACATATACATATACATATACATATACATATACATATACATATACA
Organism: Protocalliphora azurea; assembly: GCA_932274085.1. Taxonomy (NCBI): domain Eukaryota; kingdom Metazoa; phylum Arthropoda; class Insecta; order Diptera; family Calliphoridae; genus Protocalliphora; species Protocalliphora azurea. The sequence continues at coordinate 81,354,031 of OW026519.1, forward strand.
TATACATATACATATACATATACATATACATATACATATACATATACATATACATATACATATACATAACATATACATATACATATACATATACATATACATATACATATACATATACATATACATATACATATACATATACATATACATATACATATACATATACATATACATATACATATACATATACATATACATATACATATACATATACATATACATATACATATACATATACATATACATATACATATACATATACATATACATATACATATACATATACATATACATATACATATACATATACATATACATATACATATACATATACATATACATATACATATACATATACATATACATATACATATACATATACATATACATATACATATACATATACATATACATATACATATACATATACATATACATATACATATACATATACATATACATATACATATACATATACATATACATATACATATACATATACATATACATATACATATACATATACATATACATATACATATACATATACATATACATATACATATACATATACATATACATATACATATACATATACATATACATATACATATACATATACATATACACATACATATACATATACATATACATATACATATACATATACATATACATATACATATACATATACATATACATATACATATACATATACATATACATATACATATACATATACATATACATATACATATACATATACATATACATATACTATACATAACATATACATATACATATACATATACATATACATATACATATACATATACATATACATATACATATACATATACATATACATATACATATACATATACATATACATATACATATACATATACATATACATATACATATACATATACATATACATATACATATACATATACATATACATATACATATACATATACATATACATATACATATACATATACATATACATATACATATACATATACATATACATATACATATACATATACATATACATATACATATACATATACATATACATATACATATACATATACATATACATATACATATACATATACATATACATATACATATACATATACATATACATATACATATACATATACATATACATATACATATACATATACATATACATATACATATACATATACATATACATATACATATACATATACATATACATATACATATACATATACATATACATATACATATACATATACATATACATATACATATACATATACATATACATATACATATACATATACATATACATATACATATACATATACATATACATATACATATACATATACATATACATATACATATACATATACATATACATATACATATACATATACATATACATATACATATACATATACATATACATATACATATACATATACATATACATATACATATACATATACATATACATATACATATACATATACATATACATATACATATACATATACATATACATATACATATACATATACATATACATATACATATACATATACATATACATATACATATACATATACATATACATATACATATACATATACATATACATATACATATACATATACATATACATATACATATACATATACATATACATATACATATACATATACATATACATATACATATACTACATATACATATACATATACATATACATATACATATACATATACATATACATATACATATACATATACATATACATATACATATACATATACATATACATATACATATACATATACATATACATATACATATACATATACATATACATATACATATACATATACATATACATATACATATACATATACATATACATATACATATACATATACATATACATATACATATACATATACATATACATATACATATACATATACATATACATATACATATACATATACATATACATATACATATACATAACATATATACATATACATATACATATACATATACATATACATATACATATACATATACATATACATATACATATACATATACATATACATATACATATACATATACATATACATATACATATACATATACATATACATATACATATACATATACATATACATATACATATACATATACATATACATATACATATACATATACATATACATATACATATACATATACATATACATATACATATACATATACATATACATATACATATACATATACATATACATATACATATACATATACATATACATATACATATACATATACATATACATATACATATACATATACATATACATATACATATACATATACATATACATATACATATACATATACATATACATATACATATACATATACATATACATATACATATACATATACATATACATATACATATACATATACATATACATATACATATACATATACATATACATATACATATACATATACATATACATATACATATACATATACATATACATATACATATACATATACATATACATATACATATACATATACATATACATATACATATACATATACATATACATATACATATACATATACATATACATATACATATACATATACATATACATATACATATACATATACATATACATATACATATACATATACATATACATATACATATACATATACATATACATATACATATACATATACATATACATATACATATACATATACATATACATATACATATACATATACATATACATATACATATACATATACATATACATATACATATACATATACATATACATATACATATACATATACATATACATATACATATACATATACATATACATATACATATACATATACATATACATATACATATACATATACATATACATATACATATACATATACATATACATATACATATACATATACATATACATATACATATACATATACATATACATATACATATACATATACATATACATATACATATACATATACATATACATATACATATACATATACATATACATATACATATACATATACATATACATATACATATACATATACATATACATATACATATACATATACATATACATATACATATACATATACATATACATATACATATACATATACATATACATATACATATACATATACATATACATATACATATACATATACATATACATATACATATACATATACATATACATATACATATACATATACATATACATATACATATACATATACATATACATATACATATACATATACATATACATATACATATACATATACATATACATATACATATACATATACATATACATATACATATACATATACATATACATATACATATACATATACATATACATATACATATACATATACATATACATATACATATACATATACATATACATATACATATACATATACATATACATATACATATACATATACATATACATATACATATACATATACATATACATATACATATACATATACATATACATATACATATACATATACATATACATATACATATACATATACATATACATATACATATACATATACATATACATATACATATACATATACATATACATATACATATACATATACATATACATATACATATACATATACATATACATATACATATACATATACATATACATATACATATACATATACATATACATATACATATACATATACATATACATATACATATACATATACATATACATATACATATACATATACATATACATATACATATACATATACATATACATATACATATACATATACATATACATATACATATACATATACATATACATATACATATACATATACATATACATATACATATACATATACATATACATATACATATACATATACATATACATATACATATACATATACATATACATATACATATACATATACATATACATATACATATACATATACATATACATATACATATACATATACATATACATATACATATACATATACATATACATATACATATACATATACATATACATATACATATACATATACATATACATATACATATACATATACATATACATATACATATACATATACATATACATATACATATACATATACATATACATATACATATACATATACATATACATATACATATACATATACATATATATAGTGAATGTTGTTTAAAATCAAAACCAAAATAATAATAGTTAAGAATATTGTGAAAAAAATTCGTAATTTTAGCAATTTCCAAATTGTTAATTTTTGGACTTGGTAAAAACATAATAATATATATTATATAATTCTTTATTTAGTGGAAGAAAAAGATCTAATAAAATCGGTCGAAAATACTGGGATATATCTCTATGAAAAAAAAACTGGACCAAAAGCGTGTACAATTGAGGCAGTTAAAATTTCAAAAAAACAAGCATGTTTTTGATTGGCCTTTTTGAGGCTTTAAGAAGATATAAAAATATTTGAAGTCCGATAGGATACAAAAAAAAGGCAAACGTTTAAATACTCCTCTCTCAACATAAAATTGTACACTCCTCTGTTACGCTTGTATGAAATTTTATGTAAATCCAACTAGCCGATTAGAAGTTAGAGATTTATTTTTCCAAAAATTTTCGAGCATTGTGCATTCCAAATTATTAAATATTTTTTAGTTCAAGGTTCATATTTTTAATTTTTTATTATTCATATTCCAATTCACTTGCTATGGTATATTAAAAAATCGCTTTTAGTCTTTTGTTTTGCAATTTTCATCGTATAACGAAATAAAAATTCGTTTTTATACCGTTCACCTTGAAAAGGTAATGAAAATCATGACGCCGGTGACCCCAAAAATTATATTCTGTATCCTTATAAAAAGTGAATCAACTTAAAATAGCGTAGATATATTATATACATCATGTCCCAAAAATACCCTTAAACCCTTTAAACAACATTAAATGAAACATACAAAAATTATTTATAATTAAAAAATCTTTCTAGTTAGGAAATGAAATCCGAATTACCGAATAATCTGTATTATCGACTTTATACTGTATTTCATATTGGACATAGAATACAACTAGAAGTTTATGTGAGAGGCACTTGGAACTAAATTTTCAAAAAAAAAAAAAAAAATACTAATTACATATATTTTGTTGTTGAATAAATTAGGTTTTTGGCAATTGAATCAGGTTTTTTTTCTCTTACATGAATATCTATTTATTAATCTATGATACTGGGTATTAACGAGTTAGTCCGAAAAATACACTTTTAATTAAATTGTAAAAATATTTTTATTTTAGAGAAAAAGGTATGATATCCAAAAATCAAAAGCATCGAATTTACCCTAATATATATATATATATATATATATATATATATATATATATATATATATATATATAAGCTTTTTCCAGAATTTACCTTGCCTATTTTAAGATATAACTTGTCTAAAGTATTCCTTCCATTACTAATATAATGTGATCCAAAAACATCAAGAACTTGAAGATGTACGAATCATAAATCTTACAAATATGAATATAATAGAATTCGATTTTAATATAAATGGTGTGCCGTTTACAAAAAGTTCAACAAATCAAGTATTGTAAATTTTAGGCAATGTTGCTGGCTATGAGAATGTTTTTTCAATTGGGGTCTATGAAGGTTATTCAAAACCTAAGGACGTGAACGAGTTTTTGAACTGTTAAATGAAGCAAATTATTTAATAGAAAATGGATTTTCTTTTGAAAATGGATGCTCCAAGCCAGAACTTTTGTGTTAGATGTTAAAGGCCGCAGTGGTTATTTTTCATGCACTAGGTGCAGCCAAAATGTTAAAAAATCGTGTGGTCTTCCCCACCATTGAATACTTACCCCAAAGAAATAATGAGTCCTTCAGAAATCGGACCCAACGAGAGCATACATACATACTAAAACAATCATTGAACATGGTCAAACAAATTACGTTAGACTATATGCTTATAATTTGTCTTGGATTAACTAGAATCATTTTAAAATCATGGGTCAGAATAAAAGGTGAATTATATTCATTAAGTTCCTAGCAAATTTTCAATATTTCCACCCAATTGGAAAACCTAAAAAAAGAAACCCCAATAGAGTTTTCAAGAAAACCCAGATCGTTAGTTGATCTTGAGCGTTGGAAAGCTACAGAACTGCGTCAATTTCTTTTGTATCATGGACCGATAATTCTAAGATCAACTTTGAGTACAGAAAGATACATTCATTTTTTAAAGCTGTCAGCTGCAGCAAGAATCTTGCTAAAAAAACAAAATTCTCAAAATGGTTATGAACTTGTCAAAATTTATTAAAAAGTTTTGCCAGAGATATTTCAAATTTACATGACCCATTGTTTTTAACATGAAATTTTCATTATTTGCTGCATATACACGTTGATGCCTAATCGTACGGTAATTTGCAAAGGATTAGTTTATAATAAGTTTGAAAATCATCTTCAAATATTGAAGAAACAAGTGAAGAAATGTAATAATTTTTCTGCTCAATTATACAACCGAAGTTGCTTGTTGTGTTGAAAGAACACAAACCAAAATCTAACGCAAATTTTAGTAAGAAGAATGAATGTGAATATTATTATTATGTTGAAATAAATAATTGTCATTACTCTATCGACGAGTCAAATAACTATTGTTTTGTTGGAGAATAAATTGTTGAAATTGAGAATATTACAAAACTAATTTCCTTGCCATTATTTAAAGGTAGTTCGGTTAAAAATTTTAAATATTTCTTTTCGGAACCAATCAACTCCGAAATTCTAAAATTTATGAAACCGATCAACTACTTTTTGGTAATCAAATAACGTTTTCTGCCATAGATATTAAAACTAAAGTGGCTATTTTAAGATATAACTTGCCTACAGTATTCCTTCCATTACTAATATAATGGGATCCAAAAACATCAAGAACATGAAGATGTACAATACATAAATCTTACAAATATGACCCAAGGTAAAGTCTGGAAAATTAAAATTAAAATAAAAATATTTTTACAATTTTATTAAAAGCGTATTTTTCGGACAAACTCGTTAATACCCAGTACCATAGATTAATAAATAGATATTTATGTAAGAGAAAAAAATCTGATTCAATTGCCAAAAACCTAATTTATTCAACAACAAAATAATTTTTTTTTTTAAATTTAGTTCGAAGTGCCTCTCACATAAACTTCTAGTTGTATTCTATGCCCAATAGTATTATATATTGTAAGACCGATTGATAAGACCAGAATTGAAATACAGTATAAACTCAATAATCCAGATTATTCGGTAATTCGGATTTCATTTCCTAACTTATTACATACTCTATAATCCGTATTGACTGCAACTCAGAAATCCGGATTGAACATAAAAAGAGATTTTTAATTTAAATTTTTGTATACCTTGAAAAATACAAACTGAATTAAAACATTATAGTTAATTGCAGTTGAATTTTATTAAATATTTTTACAAAATTGTGTTAGAAAAATAATACAAATAATAAAAACAAACATTTATTCAGATTAAACAGAACGTGTTGAAAAACTTAAGATAGGAAATACTATTAGATGAGAAATTTGGTATTTATGCTTAAACTGTTTGATATATTAAATAACTAATATATTTTGACAGTTTTAATAACAAAAAAGAACCAAGAAAAAAAACTCTATAATCGATAAAGTAAAGTTTTATTTTTATTTCTACGTTAATTTTTTATGAGTTCATTTTATTAAAATTACAATTAATAAAAATATAAAATATGGCTATATTTATTTTTCTTTAGCTATAAAAATGCCTTTTTTAATTTTTTCTATTTTCTCCAAAAAAAAAAAAAAACGCATACAAAATGTGGCATCATTTAAAAGGATATTGATATATAAAACACATCCAAAAGTGACCTCAATATTTATATATTCCATATAGTATTCCATTTTAAACGTTTTGTTATTTTTAATAAAACTTTCAAATGTTAAAATTTTCATTTGCTTTAAGATATAACTTGCTGGTAGCTAACTTTTATGTCAATATTCTTGCAGTTTCGAGTTTTATCAGATAGTTGATCTAATATAAAATTTTATTAAAAAGTAGTCAATATGTGTATGAAAATTCTTTATATATATATATATATATATATATATATATATATATATATATATATATATATACTATTAACAAGAATAAAAAAACTAAAATTTGCGTCATTTTTTTTTTTATTTCAAAGATTTGTATATTTTCGTAAATCTCTCGATAATGTCTATATTAAAGTAGCTTAGTTTTGGTTATATCAAAACTGGTAGCTTTAAGCATATAAACAATAATAATTGTAAAAAGCTTTATCCTAAACCATTCGTCTTACTTAATAACATATAAGGAAAATAAGTTACAAATTCCATTTCCCAAAAGTTGTAAGTTAAATAGATGATGTTTACAGAGAACACCACGGTGGGACGCTGAAGAGTGCTGATGACGGTCGTGACGGACTAGAAAATGCATTCCATTCTGCCGAGTGTCAAATAAGTTTTTTTTTTCATAACAAAGTTCTATTTTTTTTAATATTTCCAAAGTACTTCATTTTTCATTTAAATCGAATAGATATGATTTTAACACTTATAATTACACATTTTTATTCACTTTAATAATAAACAGCATTTTAATTTAGGTATTGAAGCTAATAATTCATCAAACGTCTTAAATGAAGTACGTTCTCTAAGAGAAGAAATAAAGCAAAGGGATGAAAATTCGCTGAAATTAATTAAAATATTAGCAGAACGGGTTATAGCGCTACGAAATGAAGTAAAACAACTAAAATCTATAAGCAATAATGAAGGGGAATTGAATCTTTTCCCGAATCTACCTTTTCATTCTCTTTCGGATTTAAAAGAGTTTGATGAAAAGCTTTTAATTGATGATTCTATGAGAAATCAATTTGTAAGTCAAAATTTAAGTAATTTTTTTTATGTTTCAATGATTTTAATTTCAAGAAATATTTAATTTCAAAGAATTGGATTTAAAATCCTTTTTAAAGCTTGCAATAAAAACTGCCATTAGCGATGATCTAGCAAAAGATATAAACTGGCGCGGAACAGCCACTAAGACTAGTATTCAAGGCTTTGCGGTTTTGAAAATACTAAATAAAATAAATAACTAACAAATAAAACAAATAAAATAAATAACTAACAATTTTCTAAATATCCTTTCTTAAATATAGATATCTGTCATTTAAAATTTAAAAATGTGTCAGCATTCGAAATACATAAAATGAAGCAGCTACATTTTTTGCACGCTAGGGATCGTGTGGTGAAAAACAAAAACAACTGATTTAATAAAAAATTCTAATTTTTATTAATTTAAAAATCATGAAATTAAAATATCTATATTCTTTTAAAAACTTGTAAAAGTAAATGTTTATTTTAATGTTTAAATGTATATATGTATGTTCGTATAAGTTAATATTGAAAAAGCTAATGCAATATTACAATCAGACACACATAATGTTTAACAAAAACCCTATTCAACAGTTCTCATAAAAAACCCACGAAAAACAATGTGAAAACAAATTGCACAAAATTAAAGGGAAAATTAAGCAACTTTCGGCACATGCCACAACCTTAGCAAAATCCAGGTGATCAGGCCATCAAAAACAGTTTTATTCAATGTTTTGAAAATATTTTTAAGTTAGTTCTTAAGTTTCTGTTAAACTAATAACTCATTAAAAATAAAATAAAGAAAATAAAAATAAAAAAAAGGATTTGAAGATAACTAGAATAAACATAACTGGCGCCCAACAATAAGTCGCCATCGCGTTTCCTTCCGAAAAAAGGACTTAAAGTGAAAAAAAAGTTGAAAAAGTACTTAAGAAGTACAGGTGAAATAATTTGTGAAATCATTTGCGAAACCCCACAACGCAACGTCCAAGCCCTAAAGGAGTGATATTCGGAAGAAACAAAAGGCGACATAAAAACTGCGTTACAACCCCAAGAGGACAAAACGCACATTCACGAATAGTGCACATCGCGGGACCCGGAGTAGCTGAAAAGGAAAAAGGAACACACCCCAGCGCCGTGAGATGATAAATCCAGCAACTTTTATGTAAGCAATAAATTTAAGGTATTTTTTTAATCAAATTAATTTTACGAAATTTGTGAACAAATTAAAAATTGGAAAATATTAAAAAAAATTTATATAAAAAAAAGTGTGTAAATCTTAAAAATAAACTTTAAAAGTTCGTATGTAAATTGAAAAAGAGGGAGTAAAATTAAAAATAAATTTCAAGAAATTAAAATATAAATTTTGAACATAAATTTCAAGTTATTAAATATAAAAATAAAAAATATTGCTTCTAAAAGTATATTAAAAAAATTAAGAAAAAAAAAATCGAAAAGGATTAAGTTGAATATAAATTCCAAAATAAATCTGATAAAATATCTTTTATATTGAATTCTAAAATAAAATTTTTTTTTAAGGGATAAACGAAATGCTATAAGTCAATTTTTTTTTTGTTGTGAAAATTAAATAGAAATCTCAAATTAAAAGAAAAAAGATATCGTTAGCAAATAGTAAGACAGAGAGAAGTTTGCTTATATTATTAATAAGGAAAGAATTGGTTTAAACAAAGCTTTCAAACGTTTTTAAATATGTCAAACCCAAATAATTTGATTAGATCAAGTATTTTAAAAACAAGTAGCAGCTCAAATGCGCAGAACAACACTACTAGAACATCACAACCAATGGCAACACCAAACCTAGAAAGGTTAATTAGTAATATAATTAAGAGGGTTGTTCAGGAAAGTTTAGTTAGTAATAGTCCGGACAGCATACTCGTGACCGCAACGGACGAGACAATTACACCAAAATATCGTGGTCAAATTGGAGACCTTGACAAAATACCATACATTGTACGTAGCCTCAGAGATTTTTCAGGAAACCCATCAAAATTCGGTTCCTGGAGAAAAAGTGTAGAGCGCGTCCTTAAAATAGTGCTCATATATTTTAAGGACAAAAGAAACACCAAAATATTTCTGTATTCTTAGCAGTATCAGGAACAAAATAATAGGAAATGTGGACATAGTCCCAGAATCATATAATGTCCCTTTGGACTCGAGAGCGATTGTTTATTGTCTTAATCTTCATTACGCCAACCGACGAGATGTTACAACCTTACAGTGTCAAATCGCATCGCTGGTGCAAAGACGAAAATCCATAATTGAATTCTATCAGGAAGTGTATAACCATCTCTCATTGATATTAAGTAAATTGTCCAGCCTTGAAATGGACCAGGAGGCACAAAACCTTCTGACACAGACATATAGAAATAAGGCGCTAGACACATTCGTAAACGAATTAAATGGCAATTTTACCAAACTGTTAGGTATGAAGGAACCTGCGGACCTACCGCAAGCCCTACATTTATGCCTTAAACTTGAGAATCAAGGTTACAGAAATGCTTACAATCAAAACAAAAATCAAAAATTTTCACAACCGCAAATGCATATACCATAACAGATGCTTATAAAACCTCCATTCTATCCACAGACAGCATTTTTTCCGCAAAAAAACCAGCAGTTCAGACAGTCTTCATTTAGTAGACCCTCAATTAATCAGCATAATATTCCTACACCCTACAATGCATTTACACGAAATTTAAGCCATTTTCCACAATGGCAGAACTCACAACCATCAAAACCCTATGCCCCAAAACCATTACCCAAACCTATTCCCATGGAAGTTGACATTCCCCAACAGACATAACATTAACTACATGAACAGACCAAACTATAATTCGTTTGCAGGAAAACGTCCACCGTCACCATCAAACCAATTTTCCCGTAATGTACCAAATAAATTCCAAAGAATTAACCATATTTCGCAGGATAGAAATACTACCGATGTTATGGAAAATTATAACAGAAATATGTCTCAGAATGACAACGAACAGCCTTAGCAGGAATATTATAACAACTATGAACAACAGGAGCAAAATCATAATAGTGAAAGCAAAAATCAATTCGCAGACGTTCATTTTTTAGATTAACTAATTCATCACTTCCTTATTTCGAATGCAAAAAGAAGTGATGGAAAAATTAAAATTTCTTATCGATACAACATCAAATAAAAATTATATTCAACCTTCATTAGCTGAAAACCCCAAACAAAACGAAAATATATTTTTTGCAGATTCAGTAGGTGGAAAAATTAAAATATCTCATTATGGAGAACTCAATCTCTTTAATCTCCAAGACAAAAAACTCCAATTTTTTATATTACCAACACTAAAATCGTTTGATGGTATTATTGGCAATGATAGCCTCAAGCAACTTAAGGCAGTCATATATACTTCAGATGATCTAATGCTTATAGAATATAAAATAAAGATACCCATTAAAGAGCAACTAACAAAGTCAGTGAACAATGTAGAAGTAAAAACCAAACATCTTACCCCAAACTAAAAAACAGTAATTCAGTCATTAGGACAATTTAAAACGTTATTTGCCGAACCAGATAAGAGACTGACATACACTACAAATGTTATGAGCGAGATTCGAACAACAACGGAATCTCCTATTTATACAAAATATTACCCATACCCTATGTCGCTCAAGAATGAAGTTGAAGATCAAATAAATAAACTTCTTAAAGACGGAAAAATCCGCCCTTCGCGTTCTCCTTAAAATACACCCGTTTGGATCGTGAATAAAAGACCAGATTCCGAAGGAAACAGGCAATATAGATTGATTATAGATTATAGAAAGTTAAACGCTGTTACCATCGCCGATCGTTACCCAATCCCCGAAATCAACGAAGTACTTTCGCAATTGGGACGAAACAAATTTTTTTCTTTTATATAGATCTCAAAAGTAGATTTCATCAAATCCCTTTAAAAGAGAAAGACATCGAAAAGACACCATTTTCTGTCAATAATGGTAAGTACGAATTTACTCGTCTTCCGTTTGGTCTTAAAAACGCCAACTCAATTTTTTTTATAGGTAAGATTTGTTTCGTATACATCGACGACATAATAATTTTTAGCCAAACTGAGCAAGAGCATAGCAAGCATTTGGAGATACTTTTTAATACTTTAGAGCAGGCGAATATAAAAATTCAATTAGACAAATGCAAATTTTTTGCAGATGAAGTTGAATTCTTAGGATTTATTGTGACACCAAATGGTATAAAAGCAAACCCTTCAAAAATTTAACCTATAGAAAAAATTCCTATACCAAGAACTCTTAAAGATCTCAAATCGTTTCTAGAAATGTCTGGATTCTATAGACGCTTCATTAGAGACTATGCTAAGCTAGCGAAACCCCTAACTCTCATTTTGAGAGGGGAGGAAGGACGAATGTCCAAACGTTTATCAGCTAAAAAGGAAATAACTTTGAACAATGACGCGATAGAAGCCTTTAATGAAATAAAAACTACTCTCGCCTCGATCGAGGTAATGCTACAGTATCCGGACTTCAGCAAAGAATTTTGTCTCACTACTGATGCCCTAATTACTTAATTAGAAAACTATGCTACTAATGAGAAAGAGATTCTAGTAGTTATCTCTACGGTCCTGTTGCCGTTAAGATTTTCACAGATCATCAACCTCTGACATATGCATTGAGCAACAAAAACAACAACAGTAAACTCAAGAGATGGAAAGCAATTTTAGAAGAGTACAATTATGAACTCAAATACAAACCATATAAAGCATATATAGTTGCAGACACTCTATCTAGAATTCCAGCGGATAACCAAATTAATTCCCTAACACCAACGTTACACAGTGATGAGAGCTCTTCACATAACCTTATCCCCTATACGGATTCCCCAATCAATGTATTTAAAAATCAATTGTTTCTATCAACAGATGATGTACCCCCTTCTCAATTTAAAATTATTTTTCCTACCTATCACAGGCATATCATAATAGAACGAGATTTTAACGAGGATAATTTAATAAATATTCTTAAGCGATATCTAAACCTGTCAGTGACAAATGGTATTTTTACTGAAGATTATATTTTAGGTAAAATTCAAAATGTGTATCCACAGCACTTTAGCCAATATAGGACACGTTATACCGTAAAACGAGTAGAAGACCTCACTCAGAAAATAGAAATCATAAAAGAACATAATAGAGCTCATAGGAACCCAGTCGAAAACAAAATACAATTACTGGAAAAATTTTACTTTCCTCATATGAGTGCAAAGATCAAAACAATAGTTAAGCTATGTAAAGTTTTCAAAAAAAAAAAATAAATATCCCTAAATATCCTGGACACATCGTGCATATTGATATTTACCACACTAACAATACAATTATTTTAACCGCAATAGATAAGCTTTCAAAATACGCACAAGTGAAAATGGTAAAATCAAGGGCGACCGAAGATATAAATCTACCTCTGCAAGCTGCTTATTTCATTTGGCATCCTTACGAAAATCGTAATAGACAATGAAAAATCCCTTATTCAGCCCCAATAATATTTATGCTCGAAAATCAATATGGAATAGAGATATTCAAGACACCGCCCTACACAAGCACTATAAACGGACAACGGACAAATCGAACGGTTTCACTCAACACTCTCTGAAATAATGCGATGCATTAGAACCGAAAGAACACATAGAAATTTCGAAGAATTATTGTTTAGATCACTTTACAATTATAATTTTTCTATTCACTCTACGATCAAGAAAAAACTCGTTGAAGCATTTTTCGGACGAACCGTAATTACAGACCCGGAACAAATTGAGATAGACCGATAGGACAGCATTAATAGACTTGTAGAAAAACAAAACTAAGACCTAGAATTTTATAATAAGAAAAGACCGCCATTTCGCTCATACAACCCAAATGATAAAATATTTGTAAAAAATAAAAAGAGAATAGGTAATAAGCTTACACCTAGATATAAAGAAGAGACGGTAAAATACGACAAAGGAGATGCGATACTGACAGAATCAGGACGAATAGTACATAAGTCTCACATTAGAAATTAAATTTAACAAAACATAAATAAATCTGTACAAAATGAGAAAAGAAAAGGAATATACAGAATTTAATAAAAAATGTGTTTTTAAGTAAAATACGTATAGGAATTAAGGAAAATCTAAAAAAAAAAATTTCAAAGAAACGAAAAATCTTAAGAGAAAACATTAGGAAAGAAGTTTTTATTATTATTATTATTATTATTGACTTTATTGAAACCTTTATAAAATAATCACATTGTTATGAGAATTTACTTAAAAGCATTGCAACAATTAACATCTAAGTAATTAAATAAGGAAACTACTAATATCACAGTGTTAAGGAAAAGTTGTCAAAAAAAAAAACCTTGTACATACTTAAATGTTACAAGAAATTTTAAAAAGAACCATCAATTATAACTCTTTAAGTAAAAAAGAGTCTTAGTGATTGTTCAGCAAATTTCTTATTAATTCATATGTAGACGTTCTGCATTTTTCATTAAATGACAAAGTCAGTTCCCTTGCAAATGAATTAAACATTTTATGGTTAAAGTTTCTATGCAATAGATCAGTAGAATATCTGGGGTGTATGTTATGAATTATTTTCAGATTTTTATTTTGTATTATCTGTAATTTTCTTGTGTAAGTTTTAGCAGCTTTATTAAACCAGACTTGGCATCCTTAGCTCATAATTGGTCGAATACAATTTTGTAAATAAGGATCTTGTTTTTTAAATTAAGTCCGCATTTGATTGCTTTATCACAAATATACTGTATGTGTTGTTTAAATGATAGTTTTTTTATCTAAGATAATACCTAGATATTTGATGCTATTCCGCTGTTCCAATATGAACATGATAATTTAATTTTTATTTTCCAAAACACATTATATTTACATACTTATCATTTTCCCAGAAACATATTACTTTCTTATCATTTTCCCATAAAAAAAAATTCCCAGATATATTTATCACCGTTTATGATAACCTTTGTTAGTTTAGGATGTGTGATATTAAAGATAACACAAACCATGTCATAAAATAATCAAGGTACGCATGTGTGCGGCCATGTTTATCACTATCATTTTTTTAAGAATTTTAAGAATTTTGTACTTAGCTCTTAAGGTTCACATTTTTAATTAATAAAACAGTATTGTACATTCACTCAACCAAAAAGGTTGTCTCTTGTTTCTCTTACATATATTTGTTCCTTCGTAAGTAGAAATAACCATCTAACAGTCCTACTTATTTGAATAAATTTTTAGAAAAATAAAAATTACTAAAAATGTCTGATCGCGCTACACTATACAAATCGCAGAAGAAACTTGAAGCTGAAGTTGCAGCCTTGTATAGCAAAGTGGAATAAAAAGGCATTCGTGTGTGTTCAGCGGACGATATACTAGCTAACCTCAACAAGGTATGGGAGACCTACTCAACTAACCACCGCAAACTCCTAACTCATGGAGCTAACGCGGATTCATACTTCACCCGGGAAAGTCTTCAAATTATGGAAGACTTAGTGGCAAAAACAAAAAATTTGATCAAACAAACGCTGGCAAGTACTGCACTACAGGGAGCTGCAGGAACCCAGCAACAAACTCTGGCAACTACTGCACTACAGGGAGCTGCAAGAACCCAGCAAGAAACATTGGCAACTGTACATGACGATGCACCAGGAACCAATAGAGAAAAACTGGCAAGTACTGCACTACAGGGAGCTGCAGCATCCGTCGCCTGTACTTCAAATGGAAGAAAAAATGCAGCGACAGATGTTGCTTATGCAACAACAAATGCAAAAGCGGATGCAAGATCAATTTCAGCAACAAATGCAACAAATAATGCAAATGATGAAAGGGTAGAAAGCCGAAGATGAGATAGTAGTCATCAAAGAAAATCCAACAGTTCCTAAAGATGAATCCGTGATTGCTGACGAAAAAACTTCGGCCTGGCTTTGTCAATACAAGAGAGAAATCTTCAAAGTAAAAGACAATCTGAGCGAGGTTAAAGAAGGGAGCACGATATACATATTAGAAAATTTAAAAAAATCGTGGCAACGACAGATGGAATCCATAAAGCAACTTTACCTTAGACTCAGAAGATATTCTTGAAGATTTAGAAGACATCGAGAAAGAATATGAAGTGGCACATTGTGCACTAACCGAAAAAATCAGCTCGCTTAGTGAAAATAAACGGTCCGTGGAACTGAAAAAAATAAAAATACCATTTTTTTATGGTCAAGTTCAAGAATGGGCTTCATTTCATAATCAATTTAAAAAATTTGTCCATGAAAACCAACAATTACTACCCACAACTGAGAATAATTATGAATGTGCGTGGGAGATTGTAAATCAACGATTCGGAAACAAAAGAATTCTATTTACTACTTTAATCGATAAAATTCTTGATCAGCCGAATGTAATAAACTCATCAACCTCTAGCATAAAAAATTTGCTGGATACAACCAACGAATGCGTTCAGGCATTGAATGCAATGGGAATTAAGATGGGTGATGCCAATCTTATAGTGGCACGAATTATTATAAGGAAATTCGACAAAGAAGGTATTTTATATTATGAGCAAACAACAAAAAAATCCAAAGAAATTCATATCTTAGATGACGTGCTTCAGTTTCGAGCTTTACAAGCTACACAGTCAAAAAGAGGTGGCACATTGCAAAAGCCAATAAAATCAACATTTCTTTTGACCGAACCGCAACAACAACCCTACTGTTCATATTGTAAACTCCCTGTTCACACAACGTACAGCTGCAAGAAGATACTAGCAATGACTATTAATGACCGGTACGCTTGGGAAAGATCATCAAAAACATACTACAACTGCATTGCACACAAAATGGATAAAAAATGCAACAGTAAAAGCAAGTGTCAAATTTGTAGAAAACTACATCATACCATTCTTCACTTTAACTACAACAAAGAAAAGGTAACGTCAATGACAACAAGTTCAACACCGAATGTTTTACTAGCTACAGCACAAGTACGTGTGAAATCATTACATGGCGAATTAATAACGTTAAGAGCTCTGATTGACCAGGGATCACAAGGAACATCAATCAGCGAAGAAGATAAATCTTTCTACTATGATATGGAAAAATTTCGCAACGTTACCCTTGCAGATCCAAACTTCAACAAATCAAACCGAATCGATATAGTAATTGGTGGTAACTTATTTTATCAAATACTGGAGAATGGGGTCCAAAACAAAGACAAACTTATAGGATAAAACACGAAATTGGGCTGGATTTTGTCAGGAGTTTTAAAAGTTAACAGAACCTTAAAGAAGATAATTTCAGCAGTAATCACTAACATCGAACGCTTCTGGGAATAGAGGAAGTTGTCTCACCAAGTATTCACAAACAACCTTAAGAAGAGATGATGGCAAATTTATTGTTCAGCTACCATTTAAAGATGATAAAGTGCTTGGTGAATCCTACAAAAGAGCTATGGCGCGTTTTATAAGTCTCGAGAAAAGGCTCCAGGTGAATAATTATCTAAGAACAGAATATACTAAGTTTATCAATGAATACATTTCCATGGGTCATATGGAAAAGGTAACAACAAAACATCAAGGCAAATACTATCTACCACACCAAGCAATAAGCCGAGAGAGCAGCATCACTACAAAGGTTCGAGTAGTATTTGACGCATCTTGCAAATCATCTAATGGAAGAAGCCTTAATGATATTCTCCATGTGGGTCCTAAATTACAAAAGGACATATTTGAGATAGTCACTAAGCGAAGATGCTGGAGATATGTGATTTCATTAGATTTAGAAAAAATGTTCCGACAAATAAGAGTGGCAGAACAAGATCAACAATACCAATATATTCTTTCGAGGGAGAATTCAGATGATCCAATAGAAGAATATAAACTTACAACAATTACTTATGGTACCGCATCAGCACCATTCTTAGCAATAAGAACTCTTAACGAAATTGGCGAGCATTGCGAAATACCAACCGTTTCCCAGATTATCAAAAACGACTTTTACATGGACGATCTTCTAACTGGAGCTGATACCATAGATGAATGTAAGAAATTGAAATACGAAATATCATCCCATCTAGAAAAATTTGGCTTTCATCTCAGAAAATGGATGTCTAATAATGAAGAAATCTTGCGATCCATAAACAGTAAGGAGCAGAATGAAGTTTTAGATATTGGCGCAGATGAAACTTTAAAAACATTAGTGGAATCCCCAAGGCGATTATTTTTCCTTCAACATGAACATCGCAGGCGACAAACCAGTAACTAAACGGTTGGCATTATCATATTTAGTAAAAATATTTGATCCAATGGGGTGGTTAACTCCAGTAACTGTGACAGCAAAGTTATTTATTCAACATCTATGGAAAATTCAATCTGAGTGGGATGACCCGTTGGATGAACAACTTACAAAAGAATGGCTAAAATTTACAAATCATCTTTCATTACCTACATCAATCAAGATAAGCAGATGGTTTTATAATTCACATCAGTCATCAATTCAACTTCACGGCTTTGCAGATGCATCAGAAAAGGCTGCGGTAGTATATTTGAAAACAGATTCAACAATAACAATTGTGGCGGCCAAGAGTAAAGTGAATCCAGTTAAAAATAAGAAGACTCTTCCAAAGTTGGATTTATGTGCTGCGCACATTTTGTCAAAATTGTTCAACAAACTAAAAGGTGTTTTTAAACCAGACACTGACATATATGCTGTAGTGATTCCCCTATTACACTAGCGTGGATTAAAAACTCCGCAAACAAAGATAAATTTATCAGAACTAGAGTTTCAGACATAAATCTATTTGTTCCAACAGCAAAATGGGGTTGTGTAAAATCAAAAGAAAATCCTGCAGACATCGGATCAAGAGGAATTCCCCCAGAAAAACCTAAAAACGACGCTCTTTGGTGGAATGGGCCTACTTGGTTACAAAAAAGCGAAGAACATTGGACAAATGAGCAGCCTGAAAGGATCTTCGTTGCACTGACAAAGACGCAGCAATCCAGTTATATTTATGAAACTACAAGCCGATTTTCGTCGTTTCGTAAAATGAAAAGAGTTTTTGCTTACGTACTACATTTTATCAAAAAACTAAAAAAGAATAACAATCTGCCAAGTTACTTAACTTCGGAAGAGCTACGCGAGGCGGAAATAGTTATTATTAAAAGCTATCAACAAACCGAAATGTCACACGAGCTAACACAATTAAAAAAACCGTAATAAGCTTGCTTTTTTAAGTCCATATCTAGACGAGGAAGGTGTTATGAGAGTTAGACGTCGCCTTGAGTTCGCCAACATACCATATCATATTAAGCATCCAATAATTCTGCAGAAATCCAGATTAGCCGAATTGATTATAAGCGAAATTCATCAGTCAACACTTCATGGTGGTAGCTAGTGGAAAGTATTGTCAGAAGACGGTATTGGATAATTTGTCTGAAAAATACTATTAAAAAAATCATTCGAAACTGCACTAAATGTTTGAGATACAAAAAGACACAAAAACATCAACTTATGGGCATACTTCCGCAACATCGGGTAAATGTGTCACATCCGTTTACGCACTGTGGTATAGATTACGCTGGTCCTCTTTACATAAAATGTTCTAATGGAAGAGGTTAGAAATCGTTTAAAGGATATGTGGCAGTATTTATATGTATGACAACAAAAGCTATTCATTTCGAAGCAGTAAGCAGTTTAGTAAGCTTTAAGAAGAATGTTTGCCAGAATAGGCAAGAGCAGTCATTTACACTCGGATAATGGCAAAAAATTTCGTTGGTGCTGCTAAAAAACTGGATAATGATTTAATCGCAGCAACCAAAAATAACTCTAATATTTCCCCTTATATTAGAAGAAGAAAAAATAAGTTGGCATTTTATTCCCCCCGCAAGTCCTCACTTTGGAGGAATATGGGAAGCTGCAGTCAAATCTATGAAGTATCATCTGAAAAGAATTATAGGTGAAAACAAACTAACTTACGAGGAGCTCAGCACACTGTTATCTCAAATTGAGGCAGTATTAAACTCTAGACCCCTACATGATCTTAATAGTAGTCCAGAAGGAATTGATGCGTTAACTCCAGGTCATTTTCTGTTAGGGCGACCAATAATAGAAAGCCCTGAGGAAACCGAGACGGCAATTTCACCTGTTTAGATCGTTGGAAGCTTCTTCAAAAGATGAAGACTCACTTTTGGAATCAGTGGAAAGGGGACTACTTATCCTCTCTGCAGTAACGTGTTAAATGGAAATCAAAAACTAACAATCTAGAAGTAGGTCAAGTGGTAATTGTCCAAAATGAAAACACGCATCCAGCTCGTTGGCCACTTGGAAGAGTAACAGAAGTTCACCCAGGAAAAGATATAGTCAGAGTTGTGACTTTAAAAACAGAAAATGGAGCATTGAAAAGACCTATACATAAACTGTGTCCATTAGAACTCCACGGAAGATTCTATTAATATGGATAGCAACCGCCTCAACAGTCAAGACGAAGATGAACTTCCATAATGGATTACTTTCGATCGCGCTATTAAGTTTATTCATGATTTTATCTACTCGTTCTGCAAACACAACTATGGTACGAGATGTAAAGGATAATACTGCAATATATTTAGATCCCGTAAACCAAATAAATGTTGTGTCATCATCCTGGAATCTAATACTTTACTACGAAATGAAGCCTTACTTTGAGGTACTTGATAAAACTTCTCAATTAATAAATACATCAAAATAAATATGTCCCAGGCTTCATACATTCGAGAACCAGTGTTGGTCAATTCTTCGAAACATAGAATATCTGATTGACAAAATAGAAGCAAATAACCTTCTACTTCTTAATAAAGAATCTAGACCTAAACGAAGTGCCCGCTAGGTTTCGTTGGATCATTTTATCATATAAACTTTGGGCTCATGGATGAAGATGATCGTCAAGCCTTTGAAATCAACATGAAGAACTTTTTAGCCAATCAACACGATCTTAAGGAACTATCTAAAAAGCAAACATCAGTAGTAGATTCAACAGTGAATCTACTGAAAAGAACAACCGATGAAGTGAACTTACACTTCTCAGAACTTAAAGATAAAATCGAGAATATTAGTTTAACCATGAATGAAGATTATTATGTAAACAAGGTGTGATCGGCGTTTGTGTTAATTGACTTCTTACGAGTTTACTTATACAATTATTTTGGCTTAATTCTATTAAATTATTTTTATTGCAAATTGTTTTTTTATTGTATTCCTTACATTTTGATTTAATTCCAAATATCTTTTTGTTACAATTAAGAATTTTATCATATTCAATTTTGGTGATTCTATTATTTGATTTTACAGATTTAAGGGATAATATATCACATTCTTCTTTTTCGGTTGTAGGTAAACTCAATATATAAATTATCAGAGTAGCATTTGCGGCTATGCTTACATCTGTGAATTCCAATTCTTCTTCAACATTAATATATGGTATGCTTTCATGTTTAACAATTCTTTCTATGGTTTCTATTTCTATACTAGATAATATAAAAGAATTAATGACACAGGATTTAGCCCCATGTAAATCTTTAGACTTACTTCTAACTTATTGTCTATATTTTTAATTTTCATAATTTGATTACTTCTTTCGGTTTGTTTATTTAATTTTTTTTATCAATTCCTTATTTATTATTATCTGATTATCATTATTTTCATTTAAGGTTTTCAAATTTTCATTTATAATTTCTAAGTCACGGTGATCAGGGTTTCCTGCGACCCACTTCCACGCTAAGCCTATAAAGTCAAGTGATCGCTTTTCCTTTGTTCTAGGAGAAATTTTTGCAATTAAAGTCCGAATTTGGAAAATGTCATGTTTTAGGAAAGGATATAACGGATGGGTTGAATTAATGGTATTTCTAATTGTGTTTTCTATTTTAGTAGTCAGTTCTGCGTATTCTTCTAGGTTTATTACGTGAATTATTTTAAAAGTTCCGTTTTGTACCCTAGCGGTATCGTCTTTTAAGGTGATCAGTTGAGAATTTGTATAATAAAATATTTGGAATTCCGCATGCACAAGGTGCAAAATTAACATTTATTTTTATTGGTTAAAGATTTAATCAAATTACTAAGACTTAATAATAATATAAATTTTTGCTTTATATTTTAATGACTCTTAATATTTTTAAGTCGAATATTTTCTTATTTGAAAGATTAGGATTTTTTAATTCTAAATAATATTATTTCTTAAATTACTTTACATTTTAATGTTGCATATTCCTTTATTTCATATTTCTTATTATTCATATTTTGCTTCAATATACTAAATGTACTTTATCTTTTGAAACATTCCAATTTTAAATCGTACCCCTACGGCATATTATTCGATTTTTTTTATGTGAATATCGTACGCTTATAGCATATTACTCGATATTTTCTTATAGAATAATTTTTCACACTTCTTTCTTAATCATCTGGCATCTCTGCCTCAAGATAAAAACATCGTGTTAATTTTTGCTTGAAAAATTAGTTGAATTTTTTAATTAAAAAGTGTAAAAAAACTACTTAAATTTGCTTTAACTCTCTTTTGTTTGGCAATGTTTGCTCAAAAAAGAAGAAAGCATTGGGGCAATAGCCCTAAATTCAAGGTGCCAAAAACTATAGACGGTCCCAGCACTAGTTCCAACAGGTTTCAGCTTCTGTTTTTCAACTGTGATCGGATTAATTGGGGATAAGTATACTTACAAACGGATGTCTATTGATACAAAAATTGTATCAAACTCGTTATCGCTGTACAATGAAGCTTCGAGTGTTCTCAAAGACAAAAAATTCCAGTATTATGCGCATGAATTGAGGGATGCAAAAACTTGGTTTTATTTGGCCTGCCACAACTGGACACAAGGATAATTGGCGAAGAATTTGTAAGCTCGCTCAACATAAACCCGGTAAGCATTAATGAACTAGCAACAAAAAGATACAGTGTAGATGACGCACTCTATCTCATTGAGTTTGATCGTCAACATGTTTTAAAAAGAGAGGTTATGAAAATAAGATATTTTTGTAATATATCTATATATTGGAGAAAACCTATAAAGGGCAATAAAGGTCCCACACAATGCTCCAAGTGCGCTATGTATGGACATGGTGCTAAAAATTGTAACCGTATCGTAGTGTGTTCAGCCTGCGCCGGAAACCATGAGTATGCAGTTTGTTCACTCAACAAAGGTAATACTGATGGTAGTATAATTTATAAGTGCTACAACTGCATAAAGAAGAACTTAAAAAAAGTTAACCATAGAGCTGATGACCCAAAGTGCCCAAGTCGTCAAGAATATTTAGAAATCCGTCATCGAGTAACATCTAAATCTAGGGCGACCAGCAGAAGAACTAACGTAACATATTTTAAAGAAGACGATCATGGTTTTCCTAAATTGCCAAGGCAAAAATCCCATAATAATGCACGTAATTCCCGCGATTTTGGTAATTTGTATTCTGAGGTAGCTAAAGGCAAGAGCTACGACAATAATAATAACGATGACATTTCCAATGAAAGACTTCTTTAAATATTTTTTGATGCTGTCGATGATTTGCAAAGATGTCAAAATAAGTACGACAAGCTACGAGTTTTGGGTATGATGCTTAAACATGCCATATAATTCAACCGGTAGACACAATGTTCATGTTATGCATTGGAATGCCCAAGGCATAACAACTGAGACAGCAGCTGCCCAACTGGAATACTTTTTACACAAAAGGAAAATCGATATTCTGCTTTTAAATGAGACTTTTTTGAAACCGTACCATAAATTTCAACTTGGTGGTTATAAAACTTATAGAGAGGATCGATCTACTCATGGCGGAGGAGTTCTAATTGCAATTAAAGGTAACATTAAGCATACGTTGTTACCAAAAATAAAAACAAGTACTGCTGAAAGTATTTCAGTACAAGTTATGATTAATAGAAGGCCACTTATATTCACTTCAGCGTATAATCCAGTTCATACTGCTAATTTTAAAGCTGATTTGGATACATTAACTTTGTCTTCAAAAGACTATTTTATTTTCGGTGATCTGAATGCCCAACATACACATTGGAATTGTATGTCAAATAATTCGGCTGGTATTGATCTCTTCAATCCAGCTACTTCATTTATTACCCAAATGGATACACTCGCTTTGGACAAAATATCAACCCCGTTCAACCGTCCACAGCAGACATTCTTTTATCTAATTCGTGTCTCCATTTTTTAAACCTTGAGACACATCCAAATGTTTTACAATCGGACCATGTACTTATATCTTGTGTTATTTATGGCCAGGTTAAAAACATGACATATTCAGTTCCCTTGTATTATCGCGCAGACTGGTCAGCAATCAGAAACTGGGTTGAAAATTAAATTAGGTGTCAGAACATTGATCAACCCGTTACTAATTCAGGTAATCTAGATTTTTATTTTAACAAATTAATATTTATAGTTAAAGAAGCGTTCAATGACCGGCAGGTATGGTCATAAAATTTCGTGGCAGCGAGAAATCTCTGAAATTAGTAAAATGTTAATTAGTAAGAGAAATAAATACAAATGTAAAATTCAAATATGTAGCGATTTTAATTATAAAAATCAATTGAAAAGCATTTTGAAGCTATTAAATAGAGTTATTGATTTTCACCTTAATAAAGACCGCAATGAATCCTGGTCAAAATTTATTTCGAATTTGCCCTCGGGCTCTAAAAAGTTTTGGAAAGTAAAAAAAGCACTTAAAGGAAACAAAATTCCTTTTAATGATCTTCATGTAAACGGTGAAGTTTTAAAAACTGGCAATGAAAAGGCTAATTCAATAGCAGACGTATTTGGTAATTCACACACGATTACTTTAAATAATTATTCACCTATGGACACAGCCGTCTCATTCATGATCTTAACGACACAATTCTTGACAGATCTAACGTAGAGCTTACCAATTTAGATGAAGTTAAATCATTTGTACTTTTATTGAAAAATAATAAAGCCCCCGGTTTAGATGGCATTAATAGCATTATCCTTAAAAAGATGCCCGATTACTTTTTTGATAGTCTATGTAAACTTTTCAACTCTTGTTTAATAGAAGGCTATTTTTCAACTATTTTTAAGAAAGCAAAAGTTATCCCAATTCCTAAGCCAGTAAAGGATCCTAAATTACCGTCCAGCTATAGACCAATCAGCATCCTAAGCCTATTGGATAAAGTATTTGAAAAAATAATTAATAAGAGAATTTTAGATTTTTCCATAATAATAATAATTAACCCTCAACATAATAATATTATTAACCCTCAACTGTTTGGATTCCGCAAGGAGCACTCCAGAGTACGTCAACTAAAAACAGTCATTAACTTTATCGAATCTAACAAAAGAAATCATAAGAGCACTGAAGTTATTTTTCTTGACATTGATAAAGCCTTCGATTCAATATGGCATGAAGGCCTGGATTTTAAACTAATTTCATTCAATTATCCAACGTACTTGCAAAAGATAATAAAGAATTTTTTAGATCAGCGCTCATTTGCTGTATCTATATCGTCTACTCTTTATTCAATATATATTTCCGATTTTACTATTCGCAAGAATCAAGAAGTAGCTTTTTACGCTGACGACAGTGCTTTTATTTCCTGCGGTAAGGTGTCGAACGCAATAATCAAAAAATGGAAGATAGTTTAAAATCTACCAATAAATACTTTGATAAATGGAAGATAAAAGTTAATGTTAGTAAAACACAAGCTATTATATTTCCATATAATAGATCACAGAAACGTATTCCTAAAAAACATTTATATTCTAGGGGTGTTTTTATTCCTCTGCAGGTGTAAGAGAGACAGGAGACAACTTTTTTGGTTGAGTGAATGTACAATACTGTTTTATTAATAAAAAAAATGTGAACCTTAAAAGCTAAGTACAAAATTCTTAAAACTAAACTAGAACACATGCGCACCACTGATTATTTTATGATAGTGATAAACATGGCCGCACACATGCGTACCATTGATTATTTTATGACATGGTTTGTGTTATCTTTAATATTACACATCCTAAACTTACAAAGGTTGTCATAAACTGTGTTGTCATAAATATATCTGGGAATTTTCATACTTAATGTTTTTATGGGAAAATAATAAGTATGTAAATATAATGTGTTTTGGAAAATACAAATTAAATTATCATTTTTATATTGGAACATTCTGCGGGGGACGGGTTGTGCAAAAGTGATTGCTGCTATTTTCCTTACTTTAAGAATTCTTCTTACAAAGATTATAATTAGTATTATTACTACAATTGTTACCAGGATCAGGGATGTGTGTCCAGAAACGTGATGAAAAGTGAGTCCTCTGAGCTTGATGTTTTCACCTTTAAGATCTTTAACGTGGCTTTTAACTTAGCCATTTCCGTGTCGTGGTTGATGATTACATTACCCAGTGGTTTAATAAAGCGTTCTTCATTCGGATTTACGTCTTTCGTCAAGAAATTTTCAAATTTATTATTAATTTTACCATGAGCTGTATGAATTGCCACTAATGTTGTCTGGTCGAATCTACCAGTGCAGTCTGAATCTAGAGTTAATATTCCTTTCCTTGGAAGCTGCATAATTGTTTGGCGTTGGTTTGAACATTTCACATGAGCTGAAGTATTGGTGAAAATTCGGAAAAGCCAGTTGCCCTTTAAACGTAACTCAAACCAGAAGGGTGACTTGTCTACTTCTATATATGTATAGTTGAGTTTATTATGAGGCTTTATAGGAGATAGTTCGCAATTGTTGGTGCTGGCAACAATCCAGGGGAAATTTTCTTCACAAACAATTTGATTGCTTAGAGTTGCTTTGCAGTTGTTTAGCACAGATTGAGTTAAGAAATGATACGAATCCAACTCATAATTGTATACTATGTAAGGTGCCTTTACTTGCGCGACCATAGCGAGACCGTTTCGTTCAAATGGTACTGGAATGATTTTGTAAACTTGCGACACCTGCCTGTTGAACAGTGGAATTTTTAGTTCAATAATAAGTTGGCTTCCAACAAAGATTCCGGTGGCAGTTAAGAGGTGCCATATTTCCTTAAGTTCGGCACCAGTATGCCTTCCAGGCAATACAAATTTGTCTGGTAGCATATCTCGAATTTTTGTAATCTCCGCTTGTAGTTGTTGAGGACTAATAAGAGATGGATGAACCTTTCCATTATTAATATTCAGCAATAAATCAATCGCCTCCCTTTGAACAGCATTACACTCATCAATTTGATCATACATTTGCCTGGTCAACATGAAAAATCGGATAGATTCCTTGTTTACATAATAATCTTCATTCATGGTTAAACTAATATTCTCGATTTTATCTTTAAGTTCTGAGAAGTGCTGTTCAAAGGGAGGCGATTGATTTATTGCTGAATATTAATAATGGAAAGGTTCATCCATCTCTTATTAGTCCTCAACAACTACAAGCGCAGATTACAAAAATTCGAGATATGCTACCAGACAAATTTGTATTGCCTGGAAGGCATACTGGTACCGAACTTAAGGAAATATGGCACCTCTTAACTGCCACCGGAATCTTTGTTGGAAGCCAACTTATTATTGAACTAAAAATTCCACTGTTCAACAGGCAGGTGTCGCAAGTTTACAAAATCATTCCAGTACCATTTGAACGAAACGGTCTCGCTATGGTCGCGCAAGTAAAGGCACCTTACATAGTATACAATTATGAGTTGGATTCGTATCATTTCTTAACTCAATCTGTGCTAAACAACTGCAAAGCAACTCTAAGCAATCAAATTGTTTGTGAAGAAAATTTCCCCTGGATTGTTGCCAGCACCAACAATTGCGAACTATCTCCTATAAAGCCTCATAATAAACTCAACTATACATATATAGAAGTAGACAAGTCACCCTTCTGGTTTGAGTTACGTTTAAAGGGCAACTGGCTTTTCCGAATTTTCACCAATACTTCAGCTCATGTGAAATGTTCAAACCAACGCCAAACAATTATGCAGCTTCCAAGGAAAGGAATATTAACTCTAGATTCAGACTGCACTGGTAGATTCGACCAGACAACATTAGTGGCAATTCATACAGCTCATGGTAAAATTAATAATAAATTTGAAAATTTCTTGACGAAAGACGTAAATCCGAATGAAGAACGCTTTATTAAACCACTGGGTAATGTAATCATCAACCACGACACGGAAATAGCTAAGTTAAAAGCCACGTTAAAGATCTTAAAGGTGAAAACATCAAGCTCAGAGGACTCACTTTTCATCACGTTTCTGGACACACATCCCTGATCCTGGTAACAATTGTAGTAATAATACTAATTATAATCTTTGTAAGAAGAATTCTTAAAGTAAGGAAAATAGCAGCAATCACTTTTGCACAACCCGTCCCCCGCAGAATGTTCCAATATAAAAATGATAATTTAATTTGTATTTTCCAAAACACATTATATTTACATACTTATTATTTTCCCATAAAAAACATTAAGTATGAAAATTCCCAGATATATTTATGACAACACAGTTTATGACAACCTTTGTAAGTTTAGGATGTGTAATATTAAAGATAACACAAACCATGTCATAAAATAATCAATGGTACGCATGTGTGCGGCCATGTTTATCACTATCATAAAATAATCAGTGGTGCGCATGTGTTCTAGTTTAGTTTTAAGAATTTTGTACTTAGCTTTTAAGGTTCACATTTTTTTTATTAATAAAACAGTATTGTACATTCACTCAACCAAAAAAGTTGTCTCCTGTCTCTCTTACACCTGCAGAGGAATAAAAACACCCCTAGAATATAAATGTTTTTTAGGAATACGTTTCTGTGATCTATTATATGGAAATATAATAGCTTGTGTTTTACTAACATTAACTTTTATCTTCCATTTATCAAAGTATTTATTGGTAGATTTTAAACTATCTTCCATTTTTTGATTATTGCGTTCGACACCTTACCGCAGGAAATAAAAGCACTGTCGTCAGCGTAAAAAGCTACTTCTTGATTCTTGCGAATAGTAAAATCGGAAATATATATTGAATAAAGAGTAGACGATATAGATACAGCAAATGAGCGCTGATCTAAAAAATTCTTTATTATCTTTTGCAAGTACGTTGGATAATTGAATGAAATTAGTTTAAAATCCAGGCCTTCATGCCATATTGAATCGAAGGCTTTATCAATGTCAAGAAAAATAACTTCAGTGCTCTTATGATTTCTTTTGTTAGATTCGATAAAGTTAATGACTGTTTTTAGTTGACGTACTCTGGAGTGCTCCTTGCGGAATCCAAACAGTTGAGGGTTAATAATATTATTATGTTGAGGGTTAATTATTATTATTATGGAAAAATCTAAAATTCTCTTATTAATTATTTTTTCAAATACTTTATCCAATAGGCTTAGGATGCTGATTGGTCTATAGCTGGACGGTAATTTAGGATCCTTTACTGGCTTAGGAATTGGGATAACTTTTGCTTTCTTAAAAATAGTTGAAAAATAGCCTTCTATTAAACAAGAGTTGAAAAGTTTACATAGACTATCAAAAAAGTAATCGGGCATCTTTTTAAGGATAATGCTATTAATGCCATCTAAACCGGGGGCTTTATTATTTTTCAATAAAAGTACAAATGATTTAACTTCATCTAAATTGGTAAGCTCTACGTTAGATCTGTCAAGAATTGTGTCGTTAAGATCATGAATGAGACGGCTGTGTCCATAGGTGAATAATTATTTAAAGTAATCGTGTGTGAATTACCAAATACGTCTGCTATTGAATTAGCCTTTTCATTGCCAGTTTTTAAAACTTCACCGTTTACATGAAGATCATTAAAAGGAATTTTGTTTCCTTTAAGTGCTTTTTTTACTTTCCAAAACTTTTTAGAGCACGAGGGCAAATTCGAAATAAATTTTGACCAGGATTCATTGCGGTCTTTATTAAGGTGAAAATCAATAACTCTATTTAATAGCTTCAAAATGCTTTTCAATTGATTTTTATAATTAAAATCGCTACATATTTGAATTTTACATTTGTATTTATTTCTCTTACTAATTAACATTTTACTAATTTCAGAGATTTCTCGCTGCCACGAAATTTTATGACCGGCAGGTATTTTATTGAACGCTTCTTTAACTATAAATATTAATTTGTTAAAATAAAAATCTAGATTACCTGAATTAGTAACGGGTTGATCAATGTTCTGACACCTAATTTAATTTTCAACCCAGTTTCTGATTGCTGACCAGTCTGCGCGATAATACAAGGGAACTGAATATGTCATGTTTTTAACCTGGCCATAAATAACACAAGATATAAGTACATGGTCCGATTGTAAAACATTTGGATGTGTCTCAAGGTTTAAAAAATGGAGACACGAATTAGATAAAAGAATGTCTGCTGTGGACGGTTGAACGGGGTTGATATTTTGTCCAAAGCGAGTGTATCCATTTGGGTAATAAATGAAGTAGCTGGATTGAAGAGATCAATACCAGCCGAATTATTTGACATACAATTCCAATGTGTATGTTGGGCATTCAGATCACCGAAAATAAAATAGTCTTTTGAAGACAAAGTTAATGTATCCAAATCAGCTTTAAAATTAGCAGTATGAACTGGATTATACGCTGAAGTGAATATAAGTGGCCTTCTATTAATCATAACTTGTACTGAAATACTTTCAGCAGTACTTGTTTTTATTTTTGGTAACAACGTATGCTTAATGTTACCTTTAATTGCAATTAGAACTCCTCCGCCATGAGTAGATCGATCCTCTCTATAAGTTTTATAACCACCAAGTTGAAATTTATGGTACGGTTTCAAAAAAGTCTCATTTAAAAGCAGAATATCGATTTTCCTTTTGTGTAAAAAGTATTCCAGTTGGGCAGCTGCTGTCTCAGTTGTTATGCCTTGGGCATTCCAATGCATAACATGAACATTGTGTCTACCGGTTGAATTATATGGCATGTTTAAGCATCATACCCAAAACTCGTAGCTTGTCGTACTTATTTTGACATCTTTGCAAATCATCGACAGCATCAAAAAATATTTAAAGAAGTCTTTCATTGGAAATGTCATCGTTATTATTATTGTCGTAGCTCTTGCCTTTAGCTACCTCAGAATACAAATTACCAAAATCGCGGGAATTACGTGCATTATTATGGGATTTTTGCCTTGGCAATTTAGGAAAACCATGATCGTCTTCTTTAAAATATGTTACGTTAGTTCTTCTGCTGGTCGCCCTAGATTTAGATGTTACTCGATGACGGATTTCTAAATATTCTTGACGACTTGGGCACTTTGGGTCATCAGCTCTATGGTTAACTTTTTTTAAGTTCTTCTTTATGCAGTTGTAGCACTTATAAATTATACTACCATCAGTATTACCTTTGTTGAGTGAACAAACTGCATACTCATGGTTTCCGGCGCAGGCTGAACACACTACGATACGGTTACAATTTTTAGCACCATGTCCATACATAGCGCACTTGGAGCATTGTGTGGGACCTTTATTGCCCTTTATAGGTTTTCTCCAATATATAGATATATTACAAAAATATCTTATTTTCATAACCTCTCTTTTTAAAACATGTTGACGATCAAACTCAATGAGATAGAGTGCGTCATCTACACTGTATCTTTTTGTTGCTAGTTCATTAATGCTTACCGGGTTTATGTTGAGCGAGCTTACAAATTCTTCGCCAATTATCCTTGTGTCCAGTTGTGGCAGGCCAAATAAAACCAAGTTTTTGCATCCCTCAATTCATGCGCATAATACTGGAATTTTTTGTCTTTGAGAACACTCGAAGCTTCATTGTACAGCGATAACGAGTTTGATACAATTTTTGTATCAATAGACATCCGTTTGTAAGTATACTTATCCCCAATTAATCCGATCACAGTTGAAAAACAGAAGCTGAAACCTGTTGGAACTAGTGCTGGGACCGTCTATAGTTTTTGGCACCTTGAATTTAGGGCTATTGCCCCAATGCTTTCTTCTTTTTTGAGCAAACATTGCCAAACAAAAGAGAGTTAAAGCAAATTTAAGTAGTTTTTTTACACTTTTTAATTAAAAAATTCAACTAATTTTTCAAGCAAAAATTAACACGATGTTTTTATCTTGAGGCAGAGATGCCAGATGATTAAGAAAGAAGTGTGAAAAATTATTCTATAAGAAAATATCGAGTAATATGCTATAAGCGTACGATATTCACATAAAAAAAAATCGAATAATATGCCGTAGGGGTACGATTTAAAATTGGAATGTTTCAAAAGATAAAGTACATTTAGTATATTGAAGCAAAATATGAATAATAAGAAATATGAAATAAAGGAATATGCAACATTAAAATGTAAAGTAATTTAAGAAATAATATTATTTAGAATTAAAAAATCCTAATCTTTCAAATAAGAAAATATTCGACTTAAAAATATTAAGAGTCATTAAAATATAAAGCAAAAATTTATATTATTATTAAGTCTTAGTAATTTGATTAAATCTTTAACCAATAAAAATAAATGTTAATTTTGCACCTTGTGCATGCGGAATTCCAAATATTTTATTATACAAATTCTCAACTGATCACCTTAAAAGACGATACCGCTAGGGTACAAAACGGAACTTTTAAAATAATTCACGTAATAAACCTAGAAGAATACGCAGAACTGACTACTAAAATAGAAAACACAATTAGAAATACCATTAATTCAACCCATCCGTTATATCCTTTCCTAAAACATGACATTTTCCAAATTCGGACTTTAATTGCAAAAATTTCTCCTAGAACAAAGGAAAAGCGATCACTTGACTTTATAGGCTCAGCGTGGAAGTGGGTCGCAGGAAACCCTGATCACCGTGACTTAGAAATTATAAATGAAAATTTGAAAACCTTAAATGAAAATAATGATAATCAGATAATAATAAATAAGGAATTGATAAAAAAAATTAAATAAACAAACCGAAAGAAGTAATCAAATTATGAAAATTAAAAATATAGACAATAAGTTAGAAGTAAGTCTAAAGATTTACATGGGGCTAAATCCTGTGTCATTAATTCTTTTATATTATCTAGTATAGAAATAGAAACCATAGAAAGAATTGTTAAACATGAAAGCATACCATATATTAATGTTGAAGAAGAATTGGAATTCACAGATGTAAGCATAGCCGCAAATGCTACTCTGATAATTTATATATTGAGTTTACCTACAACCGAAAAAGAAGAATGTGATATATTATCCCTTAAATCTGTAAAATCAAATAATAGAATCAGCAAAATTGAATATGATAAAATTCTTAATTGTAACAAAAAGATATTTGGAATTAAATCAAAATGTAAGGAATACAATAAAAAAACAATTTGCAATAAAAATAATTTAATAGAATTAAGCCAAAATAATTGTATAAGTAAACTCGTAAGAAGTCAATTAACACAAACGCCGATCACACACCAGACGCTGAGGAAATTTACCCAGGTATACTTCTTCTCAATAATTTCAACTTTCATCATAAAACATCATAACTCCACAGTAAAAATTGAGGATAAAATATTTTCTAATATATATTCTAAACCACTGCCAGCAGTATTTCAACAACAGTCGGAAAAAAATGATCTGGAAGAGATTCTTTCTTTGGAAATTATTAATGATCTTGAGTTCATAAATAGGAAGAAAATTTCCAAAATCGACACACATAATAAAATTGGCTTAACCCTTAATTCAATTATCTTAGTTGCATTTGCAATACTTACTTCCACAATCTCTCATACGCATCATGGAAACTCAAGAAGAGGACTCCCCTAAAAGAAAACTCAATCCTTGAAGAAAATGTCATGCAAACGAGTACGTTCGCATTTGAGAAGGGAGGAGTTAATATTGCAAAAGCTAATGCAATATTACAATCAGACACACATAAAGTTTAACAAAAACCCTATTCAGAAGTTCTCATAAAAAACCCACGAAAAACAATGTGAAAACAAATTACACAAAATTAAAGGGAAAATTAAGCAACTTTCGGCACACGCCACAACCTCAGCAAAATCCAGGTGATCAGGCCATCAAAAACAGTTTTATTTAATGTTTTGAAAATATCTTTAAGTTAATTCTTAAGTTGCTGTTAAACTAATAACTCATTAAAAATAAAATAAAGAAAATAAAAATAAAAAAAGGATTTGATAATTCTTCTTTTTAATGAAAGATAACTAGAACAAACATAACTTATATACTCGTATGTATCTGTTAATAATTTCATAATTACCCTTTTTATTTTTGTATATTCAAATATGAAAATTATTTATAAATACAATAAAATGTGAATTTTATTTAGTTTTACTTTTAAAAACCAAAATTTACTTAATACAACGTTGTAAATATGTATATTTTTCCTTTTATAAATTCAAATAAAAATGTATTTATTGGAATATAATTCAAAACGATTTTCTGCTTACATGCTGTGAAAAATCAAATTATATTAAACTAATAAGAGTAAAATTTTTACGAAACTATAAAAAGTGAATTTGATTTTTGGTTAAGATTGTCGCATTTAGTTTTATTTCAGAGAGAATATTTTTTTTTTATTAAAAAAAGACGAAATTATGATCACGATTTTTATTCCAAAAAATTTAAGTCGATCGTCGCAGAAAAAAAAATATGTTTTTATATACGATTTTTGTACTATGAAACTTTAATATTTTTGTTTCGAAAAACACGCTATTTTACTTAAATTTTCCAATATATTTTCCGAAATACCCTCTAAATTAGAAAAAAACTGGTAGTTACTACACTAAAGGCAATTTAAAATTTTTTAATGTATTCAGAAAGTTGAATTTTAAGTTATTTTAAAATCTTTTATATATACTAGAAATATCATTTTTTGTTTCCATTTTTTTTTCGGATTTTTAGGAATAAACATATTTTTATCTAAAGTTTTAAATTAAACTTTTTGCAATAAAATTAGGTATCGATATGGAAAAACTCTTAAAAAAAATATTAGAAATTGTCTAGATTTAAAATTTTTCATATATTTTAAAGCTTTTATTTTATGCTTTATTTGCATACTTCCTCGGCAAAAAAAAATATGTGGAAAGTTAACGAATAAGTTATACAGTTTTTGTCTGAAATAAAAAAATAACTAAATCTTGTTAAGTTTAAATCAGAAATGTCTTTAAAAATTTTTGCATCGCTGTATCGTCTTTCTATAAAAATTTACAATGCATTAGATCTTGAAAAAAAAATATTTATTTAAAACTTGTTTAAAAATTTGTTTTTAATATTTGATCAAAACATAAACAAATATATACATACGGATAACAGCTTGATTCTTCTACTTTCAAAAAGAAAAAAAATAATAATAAATAAATAAAAAAATGAAATAAAAATCAGAAAAATAATAACGGAATTAAGAATACATATATTAAGAAAGCATATAACGTATGCTACGTCACTTCTCGAGTGATTTTTCATTGTAGCAGTGCACAATGGGGCAGAAGGGGGGGGGGCACAACAAACCCTTCACGGGCGGAGCTAAGGGGGCTCAAAGTTAGGTACCACTGACATAAAAAATTTTTAATCACTGGCCAAATTTTTGTTTCTCGTCCGATTTCAAATACTTTTATATATTGTTGTAGGCCCTGATACGACCTATAAAAGGCATGCTTACATGCGTTTGAATTTTTAAGCACCATAATTTTGCATGTTCTTGGTCCAGTTTTTTTCATATATATCCTAGTATTTCCGACCGATTTTATTACCTTTTTTTCTTAACTAGTTAAAGAACAAAATTATCTATTGAATAAAAAAAATCTATATCTTTACCGAGTACAAAAATAAACGATTTTGAATTTGAAAACGACTTTTTGTGTTTTTTAGCCGAAAAAGTACCTACACTCTTTTTTATCTAATTTTGCACTTTTCTGAAAGGTAACTTCACAGAGATGACTTAAAGATAAAAAACAAGCCCAATAACTCAATTGGTTATGGTACACACCCTCCCAAATTTGACCCATTTTATTTGATTTTAGACCATATTTTCTTAAATCACGAATAGACAAGCGGAATATATTTTAAGATTCTTCAATATGTTGTTAAAAGTTTTAAATCAAAATCTACGGGACTTCGGATTCTGTAGCCAAAAATGTAAAAAATCCCCTTTTTGGAAATTTTCATTAGTTTTTTTTGGGAATTCAGGAAAACCCTACGCCTGATTGAAATTTTGTTAACGCGCTTTTATTTATATTAATAAGATCCACATTTCCTGCAAATTTCATTAAGATATCTTTATAAACAAATATGTTATTACAATTAAAAAATTCGTATTTTCTCCAAAAACCCCAAATTGGGCCTTTTGTTTGGCTTAGTTCTAAATGGCGAAAGAAATTTTAAAAATATGTATTCCAAATTAAGCTTATCCTCTAGCATATATAATTTCCGATCTTTTGCAAAAAGATTCAAGTCAATATCATGCCTCATTTACCTCATTTCAGAAATATGCGCCTTTAAACTTTTATATTTCCAATTTATTATATATCTGACTATATTTTTACAAACTTGCAACTTTTGCATTTAGCTTTGCGAGAATAATTGCTTAGAAAATAATGAATATTTCTGTATACTTTTAATAATATCTATACACAAAATATTTTTATAAAGATAATTAATAAATATTTTTTATTTTTAATTGGGTTACCACATTTCCCAAATTTAAGTAAATCTTTATCCATTTCTAAGCATTCATATATTTTTATTAATGAATTTAAAATAACAAAACAAACAAAAAATGTATATTTGAACGTAATCAATATTATTATTTTTGGTATTTATCATATTCCTTAATAAATATTTGGTTCGAATACACAGGGGAGTCGAAGACAACAACAAAGTTTTAGTGGAATATATTAAAGATGAAGTAAATGATTTACAACCTCTTTTCGACATATCCTTTCAACTTAGTCTAACAATGATTGATGGAGACAGATATTTTGTTCCGCAGATATACCAGATCATGATCGAACCACGCGTTCCCTTTTACGCCCATTTTTTTTTTTTTTTTGTTTTTTTTTTTTTTTTTGAGAAAATTACATTTTCCTAATTTTATTTAATTTTGACTCAGTTGCTGAATCGATTCTCACTAAATTTGGCATACATGAGTTCAGAAATAACATAGACTAATAAGACTTATTTTTTGATGCTACGCCCCTTTTTAGGTCCACTTTTGCAACAAATTATTTTACCTAATTTTGCTCTTTTTATTACTCAACTATAGTTTATACAATTTATTTATTAGATAATACGCTACTTTTACGCCTTCTTTTTCTAACAAATTATTTGACATAATTTTTCTCTTTTTTTGACCCATCCCCCGAATGGATTCACATGAAATTTGGCACACATATAGTGAATCCATTCCATATAGTTATATTCATTGATAATAAATCTGTATTAACAAAAATTCTCGCAACCTCAGGAAGGAATATATGGCTTCTTACATTTGATATGAACGTTTCTAAAACGTTTGCTAATTTTCTGTTTCTCATCCGATTTCACTCTTTTTATTAAAAAAGCTTCTCTACTAAATAAAAATTTCTTTAAGAAAATACAAATACTTCATACGTTTATGGAGATCAGTGTTAAGAAGAAATCAAGTCTGTTGTTTAATAGAAGCCAGTCTAAATCCTTCTGATTTTTATATATTTCATGTCAAAATTTTGAGTTTATCCCATATGTTCTAAAATTGCAAAGTTAGGATTAACAAATAGAATACGTTTTCAGAAAGGGTAGTGAGTTTAGAATCGTTTGTAAGTGGCTTTCATTTGACGAAAGATAAATGTGAGCAAAACAAAAGATTATACAATTTGGGATTTGAATTCCAAATAGTAAATAATAATGATAGGATAACTGAACTAACAAAAAATATATGACAGATACAAAATCTTAAAGCCAACTTTTTACTTTGCAAATTTGCAACAGTTAACTTTTTTTATGAGATACGGTATCTCTTCCTTTGAAGTCGAACAGTAGTCAGCTACCATTTTGGAATGGCATTTTCCTTAATCCCGTTTTTCTGTATATAGTATATAGTAAATGCAAAAGGCCGTAGCCACACTTTTTAATTTTTTACAGCAGGAGCAAAAAAACATTATGAAAATGCAAAATGCCGTAACCACAATTTTAAATTTTTTTGCTTTAAAATTAATCAATTAAATAAATAATTTGGGCCAGTAAATTATAATCCAGTAAAAAACCAACATTTGATTTTTGAGTGCATTTTAGGTGACAAAGTGTATTGACGGAAAGGCTCAAAATATTCGTTTTTATGGAAATTTTTATGGAAAATCCAATTATGAATATAAAAAGTGTATCTTTAGCGACATATTTTATCTCATGTTCTTGATGCTGTCTCTTTGAAGTACTGGGCTCATTATTCTGATTGGAATCACTGCATTTGGAGAAGCATTTGTTAGTCACGTTATCCATGCTTATTGGAGATTGATCAACAGGCAAATTACTTCGCTATTGTAATTATACTAAGCCATTGTAGTTCCCAAAGAAGACCATCACTAAAAGGGTTCCCTTAACATTCCAAGTATTATAGTCGCTAATCGCACTCTAGTCTTAAATTCTTGATACATTTTTTTTATTTTCGGCAAATCTTGGTGTACCAGCTCTCCTTGGTTTTATTTATTAAAAAAAAAAAAATTAATGTAATTTGAGGGACAATAACTCATAACAAACTGTTTTTTATTTATTTGAAATCTGCGGATTTTTTTATTATTAAAAATAACTGAACATTTTGATATGAAACTAATAGTTTGTTTAAAAATAAATACTTCCACTTAAGACTTTTACTGTAACATACTCTGTAGGTACTAATTTCGCCTCACGTATCCGTCCTTTCTCCATCTCAATTACGAAACTTAATAGGAAAATAGATCAGGCCTTCTCAGAATCATAAGTCATGCAGGTCAAAGTAATAATTTTTAATATTTACGATGAGTGCTTAAAACCATGCTTTCAAATCAAGAAACGATATTTTTAACATGTGAGACCCTATGGTCGCAAGAAGCGAATTTTTCATCCAACTGTGATACAATTATATGGAAAGTTGATTCTATTAATTGTGAAACCTTTTAATGCTATGACTCTCTAAATTTGCGATTAGGATTTGAATCTAAGCAGGGATGATAAATTCAATACAATTTTACATTCTTTAGTACAAATCTATTGTCAGAAGTACAGCAGTACTCCAGTGATTCATTTAATTATAAAATTTTTATTTTTTACTAAAATTATTGGTTGGATTAACAAACATTTTAGAATAGTAATTAAAATATACTTATATGCAGCTAAATTTATGCATAAAAGTTTGGATCATTTAGATCTTCTCAAGCTTGAATGTTATGACTTTTGAAGAAAGTTTTTGATATGCGTTTATTTAATTCAACTTAGACATTTTTTGGAAAATACAAAGATGTATGTTTCGCTTTCCATTACTCAATTTAATTTGTATATGAGCTTTTCTTTATCACTAAAAAATGTTCAAATTTTTCGATACACTAACGAAACATTCAGCAAAAAAAGCTTTAGAATAAGCCTTTGCCATTGTAATAGAGAAAATAATATGCAGTCATATGGGAATGTTAAGCGATATTTTACTTTTCCTTCTACTTTAGTTGCTTCGTTCGAAGCTTCATTTCTTACTTGGTTTTTACTTCACCACTTTCGGTAAAATTTATAGTTTACTTTGTTTTATATCGAACTCATACAAATCTTAATATTATTATTTGCTTTGTCTTAGGTATTTTTAAGAATCCTATACAAGTATTCTTTCTGTTGTTAAGTCTTCATTTAACACTGTTATCGGTTTTGAAACTCGCGATATAGTTAAACGTAACCTTTTTAAAACTTTTTATGTCCAACTTGAACGATATCTGTTAAAAAATTTAGTACAAAGCAACATAGAGGCTCATCAAAAACTTTCGAAAGATAAAAATTTTATGGAGCAAAAATAAATTTACATTTTTAGGGAAAATATCATATTTTTTCCTTTGAAATTTTAAAACAAAAGATTTTAAAAATTGTCATTTACTTAATTAAACATGTAGGAAATGCAAGTGATTTTTGAAATTTTTAAATAGCAACAATATTTTTATCTTTCCAATAGAAAAAATTCATTGCTTCTTTTTCCTAGTTTAAAAAAATGTAACTTCAAGTTATTGCATAATATTTCTTTAAGTGATAGTATTATCACTTAAACAAATATATTTAAATTACACTAACAAATTTTATTATTACTTAAAAACTTCAACTTCATAAAAAAAATATCTTTTATAAAATAAAAAATTTTGAATATACTTTTTTTAATAATCTTATTGCCTGTTTCTTAGTGTCGAGCGAAAAATTCGTTTCGAAAATTTTTGGAAAACAACAATAAAATGTTAAATTTATTTGTTGTTTTTCACACATTTTGGTAATAAGAAATTCTTGGAATATAAGTAAGTAAGTTAAAGAATAACTTGAAAAATATCGGTAAAATAAAAAGATAAACGTTTAAAATCCTTAAAGATAACTACAATAAAAATAGACTAAATTTTTTCCACCAATTTTTATGTGAAACGCATATTTTTAGAGAAAAACTGAGAAGGGTTTCTTTTCGAATACTTTTTTCTTAATAAAAACATTAAAAACTAAATTAATTAGTTTGTGCTTCAAATATAAATTAAAAACTTTTTTGAATACAGTTGTAAATATTTGTGGATCTCTTATTTTTTTTCTATACATCACAAATCAAACTTAAACGTAGAAAAAAAAATTATAATCAAAATGTCAAAATATGCTCTAAAAGCATTAAACATGCTTTAAAAATAACAAAAATGCTATAAATATGCTCCAAAAATCACTATATAAAAAGGGTGAAATATGCAAAAATATGCACTTACAAATCGATACTAAAATGCTTTATTTCTTATGAAACGAATAAATATTTTATCGATGGCTTCATTCAACGTGCAGAAAAAAACATGCAATTGCGTATTTGTGGTTTCCCTGGTCATCACACATATAATGCGAAAATTATTTGCTGCGATTGTATAAATTTGTATGTAATTCGGGCTAGTAGATTAGAAATTACAGATTTTAGAAAGTGTTCATTTGACCTTCTCATAAAATAACTTGGTCTTGGGTGGATCTTGTTGCATGTTGAAAAATATTTAAATAATTTTGTTCAAGTCTTGATGATTTTATTTAATTTGATAAAAAAAAATTAAATATGTATTTCGGAAATTATGTGTAAATGTTTTTACCTTAAATCAATGAAATTAACTTAATTTGTTTAAAAAATTTTCTGATTAGCAGTCTGAAATTTGTATAATATTTCAGACTGCTAATCAGATTTTTTTTTAAATTTTGAAAAAGTTGTATTTTGTCATAATTTTTAATTCGGTTCCCTTTATCTTACTAGCTTCAAATTCTAAATCAGTAGGTAATTTTAGATTTTAAATATAACATGATTTTTTTAAATTAATTTGAAATTCTTGAGACGATAACAGTAAAATAATAAAATAACGCAATTTAAGCGATTGAAATCTATTCTCAATATTCCCAGAAAATATTCTTTAAAAGTTTTATATTGGCTAAATCAACATAAAGTTTTAGTACTTAAAATCGTGAATTTTTCATAGTAAAAAGAATTCAAAAAAATTTACCCAATTTGAATAAAAATAGAATTTTATTGATTTAGGCTAGATCCGCGGCTGCTCTAATAAAATATATTTTCGTATAATATATGGAGAAATAACTTAGATTCGAACCGTATTTTTTGCATAATCGCAATTATTATTATGAAAATATCATAAATTTTATCTGAATAGATTTGATATTGCGCGTAATTTTTACCAGAATTATACATAAACTTCTAGTTTGTAAAAATTTGTTATGGTAAACTTAACACCGCTATAACTGTTGCGCGACCTGCACGTTATGATTAACACGAATTGATTCTTCATGCTTTCGAGTCACTTTATATTTATACAAATGGATTTTAATGTGGCATCAAAAAAAAAAAAAAAATATATATATATATATATATATATATATATATATATATTTATTTGAGGGCCCAAAATCAAAAATTTTTCATAATGGCCCACATCTTCGGACTTATTACACACTACTAGACTTCCATAACAGACCGACAATGAGAAATTAATATAATTTCTTTTTAATTAAAAATAAAAATAAATAAAACAAATTTTTTCATGACAAAACAATGAAAATTACCTTATCATATGAAAACCCTAATTTTTGATGATGGCGATTTATTGTCGATTTAGATGTGACGATTTTGAACCAAATTTATCTGGCAACTATGATTTCATATTAGTTTGGATCTCCATTA
Source organism: Protocalliphora azurea (assembly GCA_932274085.1). Classification (NCBI taxonomy): domain Eukaryota; kingdom Metazoa; phylum Arthropoda; class Insecta; order Diptera; family Calliphoridae; genus Protocalliphora; species Protocalliphora azurea. Next base: position 81,397,528 of record OW026519.1, read on the forward strand.
ATTAAATTGAGTTCGAAATTGAGATTTATATTTTTAACGAGGCGTACACCTAGCGACGGTACTGAATTTAAAAGAAAACTAAAGTTTTTTGCTTAAATTTAACTTAGTTATTAAATTTTAATTCTTTGAAGTATAGGATAATGATGATTACAATTCCGTAAGTAAGCTAGCTAACTAGTGTTACCAATGAGTAACTTTTCCAACAAAAGTACAAATATAAAAATTGGATTGAAATTAGTTTAATTTTTTATAAATTAAAATCGCTAATACGAGCGTTAACATCGGATTCAACGTACTCGAATTAGCTTTACCAGTAGGGTGACCAGCTTAAAAAATTTTGCTAGTCGCAAATTTTAGTAACTAACACGATTGTATATTATGACCAAATCGTTGTTGCATCAAATATTAGTCCTTTTTCTGCACTTAATTTTTCAATATGCGTCTTTGAACAAAACGAAAGAAGTTCAACGAATTTATGAATACGGTAGGTGGGTAAGGGTAGGTAAAAAAATAATGAAAGAAAATATCATTCTTTATACACTAATTAAGTATATTAAAATTACCCTTATAAAAAATATGCGTAGGTATACATAATTTAACAAAATCTTTTTCCAATATTTGATGTACGCTAATTTGTCTGATATTTTTAATTTTTCTTTCATATTTAGAACCACTCTAACTAATATCCATACTTATGTCCATGTGTTTCCAAGAGCACAAGTGATACTTTTAAAAGAAAACACAAACTAAGAGTTTCCTATATATTAAATAAATCCTTAAGTACGCTCGAGTATTTACGAAAATAACACATTTAAGTACTCTGCACATTATACTTAGAAATAGTTCTTAAATACATACAAACAAAAACATCGGATATTATTTTTCTTTTATAAAAGAATTTGCCTTCTGACTATCAATATGTACTATGTTCTTCATCAATAAACATACGTGCATATGTACATACATATGAACAATATGTTGTTGTAAGTATGTTGTATATACATACATTCCTACATACATACATACATACATACTTACATACATATGTACATACCCTTCAAACATTTTGAAGAAAAATTCGTTGCCAGTCTTCCAGACGTTACTTATTAGTGGCATCTAGATGATTGTCGGATAAATAATATGACGACAATTCGAATTTAATAAAAACAAAATACATTACTATTGCGAATTAATCTTCTGGGCGTGTGTTAGGAATATTGTTAGTTTTTTTATAAAAAGAAAACAACACAATAGAGAAGGAGGTAAAATCATAGTATTTCAGTAATAATTTAACTTATGTACGTTTGGCTGTAATATTAAATATAAGAAGAACAAATTTCATGATAATTAAGTGTTTTATTTTTAACAAAGAATATTTTAAAAAAGTATGCAATTCTTATTAACATTTTACTTAGTAAAAACATACTCTTCTCTCAATTTAAATTTATTTTAGAAAAAACTCCATCAAACAGACAAGTATTAGCATATAAAGAATCCAAAACTTTGTTTTAAAAATGTCACCTTTTTGCATAAAAATCTAAATATAATCTAATTATAAAAGTATTCGTAAATCTTCTTTTCTTCTCTTAAAGGCACCGGAATTCACTACATGTTTCTCATGAGGATTTTATATGAAGTACCTTAAATACAAAATTAGTTTTTATTTGAATTTCTTCTTTTGTAATGTACATTAATAAATCTGTGTGAAATAAAAATTATATAAAAAAAACGTTAATTTTCATTATAAATACAGAAATAGTAGAAGTACAAAATCATCTTCTTGAAGAGACTAAGACGACTCTTCGTGAGCATCGTCCGAGTATCGTCCAAAAGAATTTTTTTCGACGTGTCCTCTTTGAGACTTCTAGAAGACTCTTCCACGTGGAACAGTTCTTCCCGATGAAAGTATTATTAATGATACTTTGACAATAGTTTTAGCGATGAATTTCAACTTCTGAAAATGTTAGTAGAAAATGTTTGCAGGGTATTTGAGTGAATAAGTAACTAACAAATGAACATATGGATATACGAGTATCATTTTTTTAAACTCATGTTTTCGATTAAAGGTTATTACATATAACATATTTGTTTTATTATTATTTATTTATTTTTCTTTAAGAAATAATCCCATTTAAAATTTACTCATTACTCATTAACAATAATAATTGTTAAAGTGTGTGTGAAGTCATTGCATCCAAGATTCTATGGATGGATGTACTTAAATAATAAACAACTTATTTTTCACAATTCGTGATAAATATAAAAGCAATGTCATGTTCATTTTTACTTCAGTTTCAATTTAGCCAATAAACCGCGTAGAACATAGAAAACGGAAGAATATCGTACTTAAGAATAATATTAATAAAAATTACAATTAAAATAAATATTATTTGTGTATTAAAATAATAATAGAAAAGTCGAAAAAAGTGTTTTTTTTTTTAATTCTTGTAATTAACAAAAAAGTGACAAAAAAAATATCTAAAATAAAATATGGGATTGATTTGGATAGTATTATCAATAATAGTTTCAATTATTTGTCTGTATGGATACTTGAAAGTCGTTTATGAATGTATTAGAAAAGTACGAATTAAAAAGACTATCACCGTACCATCAAAAAATACTGTAAATTTGAACAATGCAACGTTCTCGTGTATGGGATATAAAAATGTTGCGAATGTGATAGTCGATGTTAAAGAATATAAACAAGCTCCAGGGCCACTACCATGGCCAATTTTAGGGAACTTGGCACTCTTAGGACGTTATGCAGTTCCATTTCAAGGATTTACTGAGTTATCAAAACAATTTGGCAATGTTTATTCATTAACACTGGGCACCACCCGTTGTCTGATTGTCAACAATTTGGATTTAATTCGTGAAGTACTTAATCAAAATGGAAAATATTTTGGTGGTCGACCAGATTTTTTACGTTTTCATGTTCTTTTTGGCGGCGATCGAAATAACTGTAAGTAATACTATTTATCGAAGTATCACGTGTGTTAATAACCTAAAATAAGAATATTTAATTGAAACTTTTTCGCAAAACACAAGAAATGTGGCATTTATATACAAATTCAACATACCCAGTGGCTTCAAACTGTTCATAAAAATATTAAATTAAAAAAATTGTTTTATAAAAATAATATATAATAACTTAACATTTTAATTTTTGATTTAAATAATATAAAGTTTAAAAAAGGAATAGATTTTTTATACTCTTTTGAAAGATTATGCATTTTTATTCAGGATTCGGGTACTGGTTTAAAATACATACATATATAGTTGTTTAAACCTTTCTATTCATTATAATTTTTCTTCAAAAAATCTCTATTTGTTAAAAAGTTAATTTTTACCAATTTTACAACATTCATCATAATTTCCACACATGAAAAAGTCGATATATGCATGAAACTAGAGACCATACTGCATACTCAGTATTTCTCTGTCACGTAAAATTTTCTCTCAAATGGACTTCAAATTTTCGAAGGATACGCAATAAAAAAAAAGAATAAATATATAAAATATTTACAAAGATTACATACTCCAATCCAAGTGTCAAATTGAAGCTGAGAATACTTGCAATATAATAAAATTTTTTATTTAAATGTTGCTGCATAAAATGTGAAGAAATTATATAAAATTTTCTTATATTGCAGAGATTCTTGCTTTTCATTCGACACTCATATTGAAGACTATTTTTATACTTTGAAGCCTATTTGAGATGAAATTTATGATGGAGAAAAACTGAGTACGTAGTTTTACTATATACATATTGATTTTTTCATGTGTGAATTTATTTATTTTTTTATTTATTTTTTTTTTTTTTTAAATTATTGCAGAGTATAATTTTTACATCAATAACTCTTTTTATTACAGTACACGCTCGGAAATTCGAACTACTTTGTTTTTAGGACGATTCGAATTTCCGAATTATACGAATTTCTAGACGGTTTTTTATACAAAAATTTAGGTAAATTTGACCATAAAGATATAAAAAACTATGTTTTCTTTCATTTTAGTTTATTTAACATAAAAACTATAAAAAACTTAACGAAATATAACAAAAAATAGTATACTTATAACTAAATTAAAAAAAGAAAAATTTTTAAGAAAAGTTAAAATAATACATATTTTGAATTCTCACTCAGTCTTTGTTAATCATATATTCAGTAATATTGGCCTGTTTTTTAGGTTTTTGTATTTCCGACAAAACAATATCATTACGGAGATCTAAAAGATTTGACAAGTGTTTAGTGGAAAATAATTCACTGCTTTTTATTTACACTTGCAGTAGCTTCGAAATAAGAAATATTAGGTGGAACTTACACATCACTATGTTCATCCGTGTCTAAAGACACACTTTCGCTGTCAAATATATGGAAAGGTTCATTCTCAAAGGCATCTTCATTTTGATTTTGATTTATTTGGACAACGTCATTATAGTCCTGATCTTCTTCCAGCAATTGTGATAGAGGCACATCATCACCACTATCGTATTCGCCAAAGTCCCAATTGAGCAACTTTTACCAAGAATTTTTTAAAGCTGTTTGCGTAACTTAATCCATAGCTTTCTTTAATAAAATGATTGCATCTTTGATTGAATGAGATTTTAAATTTTTGTTTAGTTCACCATTCTCAGCAATTAGTTTGCCTAGCAATTTATTTCTATAAATATGTTTGGTTAGCTTTATTGGATTTTGGTCCATGGACTGCAGCGCTGCTGTAACATTTGATGGAAAGAAGTACGCCACTATATTTCCATCTTCGCTTTGCATTGCCTCAATGGTTGAGTGACGGAGCAGTTGTCAATAAGTAAAAGGGCTTTTGGAGCCAAATTATTTTCCTCGGAAAAACGAATGACCTATTAAAAAATATTTTAGAATTATGGAACTTAAAAACATGTATGTATAAATAACGTTTGAACTTACATACTTCATTAATAAAGATCTTATGAAACCAATCATAAAAGATCCGAGATGTCATCCAAGCATTTTTTGAAAAACTGTAATGTAGTGGGTTGTTAAATTTTTTGAAACACCTTGAATTTTTGGTTTTTCCAGTAACCAATGACAACAACTTACAGGAACCATCAAAATTTACTCCAAGCAAGATATAAATTCTTTCTTTTTGGGTTTTGTGTCCCGGAGCACTTTTTTCGGAAGCTGAAACATATGTTCTATATGGCAGGCAGCGGTAATATAGCCCAGTCTCGTCGACATTATATATTTGAGATTCCACTTTGCCCATTTCTGCGATTTTAGCACGAAGTCTATGAATAAAAGGAGTGACTGAATTAGTGTCGCTAGATAAAATCTCGTTACTAATTTTTAAAAGGCGAATTCCATGCCGCTTTTTAAAATTATTGAACCATCCATCGCTTGCCCAAAAATCATTTTCAGCTTTATCGGGATATTCTTGCCTGAAAATTAGTTTAGCTTTCTCCTTTAATATGGGTCCATTTACTGTCGCCTTTTTTCACGTTGATTAAGAAACCACTCATAGAGACGACTTTCCATTTTCGGATATTCAGCACTATGTAAAGTTTTATTTTTTTATTGGATAAGTGTTGGCAACAGTGTCCAATATTGATTTTCTGTTCGATTTAATATAACTAATGGTAGAAGTAGTTACATTAAAGTCCAGTGCTAAACGCGTTCCTTGAACGTCTTTGTCAAACTTTTCCAATATTTTTAATTTATTTTGTAAAGCCAAAGAGTTTTTCTTACGTTTGTTTGGCATTTCTACTCCACTTTCCTATTTTAATAAATCTTAAACCGTACACATATACAAACACCAAAAAACTAACTTTTACACTCTAACAACATCAACAAGGTCTGTAAATCATCTATTAAAATGCGATTCCCCTTTTTACTTTGTATTTGGTTAAACTAAATTGTCAAAATTTTAGTGTTTACAATAAAAAAAAAAATCGCTCGGAAATTCGAAGTTCGGATTCTAATTTTAGAGCGCCAAATGTAATGAAATTACTGATTCGAATTTCTGGAAATTCGAATTTCTGAGAGTTCGAATTCCTGAGCGTCTACTGTACTTTAAAATTCAAAATATATCATATATGTATGTTAGGATGCTATAAAATATTTCTTCCATATGACAATTCTCTGAAAGCGAACGTTTTTGGAGAAAGTTTAAATAATGTTTATTTATGTCCAGCATAAATGATGTATCTTAAATCAATGATGGGAATTGAAAATTTCTATTTAGTGCCAAATTTCGATCAAAAATATGCCAAAAAGGGCTCAAAAGTGCCAAGTATAACTTTTTTTTATAATTAAATCAAATTAAGAGCCAAATAAAGAATAAAATCACTTAGTAATCGAACAAAATAAAAGATATTTTAGTCCATCAAAATTAGGCGAACAAAATAAACCTCGAAATGAATAACAGTAAAGTAACATTATCATGTATAAGATTTTAAAAACAAGTGAAAATCTCATAAACGATTATCGACCATGTTCTGCATTTCGAAGTGATTTCAAGTCGAAAGTGGAAATAAAATCGATATATCGTTTTTACCGTGTTCCCTAAATCGAATGAAATTATATTCGATTTAATTTTTCTATTTCAATTAAATTGCAGCAATTTTGATCGCTATTTATGCTAAACATTTGGATAGAAGATGTTCCTTCAATAAATTCAATAAATTTATACAAACCATATACTCTAGCAATTTTTTTTTCATATTTTTCGACATAAATTTGCTGATGTATCCATTTGAGAGTTTTACGGTGTTTTTTTTCCAATCAGTGAAAACCACAATAAATTTTGAATCATATAAGTAAATAGTAATTTTTGTTTTGATTAAAAAAACGGTTTTTTTCCAACCCGTATATATCCTTTTACGGAGGACCTATACTATTTGACTCATAATCACTTTCTGAGTCGATTTAACGATGTCCTTTGGCTGACTGTACGGCTGGCTGTCAATCGATGTAAGCCTTGTGCACAATACTATAGAAATTGATTATGATCGTCCATTATTTTACATAGCTTTCATACAAATGTTTTACCCGAAAAGGGTTTAACGCTCATAAATTCCTTAAACATATATATTTTTTTAATCAAATCCGGCACAAATAAGTTTTGTATAAGCAAAATCTAAGATTGAAATTTTATGAAGATCGGTGTATAATTGACATATAAAGTCCACATCCAAGAATCTTTAAAGCTCATAAATTAATTAATATTTAATACAAGTAAGTTTTTATAAGTAAAAACGACAGTGAAAAATTTCATGTCCATAGGTCCATAAAAAACCATAACTCCCATCATATAATCGGGCTTGACCGACTATAATATTCTTACTTCTTTTCAAATTGTAGAATTCTCTATTTTTTCGTTATAAATTTCACTTAGTCTTCTATTTTCGATTTCAAAACATATACAATAAAGACATTTTCAATTTCTAAAACAATGCGAGTAAAATCCTAAAAGATTTATGAAACAAAATGAAATCGAATGAAACTAAATTTTCGAAATGCATAGCATAGTCAGTGAAAATTTTAATTTTCACTTGAACATAAATGTAGAAAATGGTCGTATATTATAGTAGATATTATGACATATTACTGACTTATTTTATTGCAATAATTTTCGCGAAATCAGAGTATATCACTTCAGAGAAACTTGGTGGAATTATTCTAAGAGTATGTATGTACTCATTAAAGAGATATGAACTCATTAAGCATTATTTAAGTTAGTGCAAAAAGTGCAATAGGGACATAGATTTTAAAATTGTTGCGTATATACGAGTTTATATTGCATATCAGTTTTAGGCCATGGAAAAATATTAAGAAATACTGTATTAGATTTTTTCAATTGTTATTTGAAAAAATAAATAAAACATATGGTACAGTTTCTTCATATTGACTCAATACAAATATTTCAATATCCATTAATATTGTTTTTGTATATTTATTCGCTCCATCGCATAAACGAATGTGTTTTGGAAGTTACCAAATACGTATCGAGGAAACACAGGTAATCATCGATTATTGTAATGAACACTTAAGGTTATTTAGCCAATACGACTCTATTAAGTATAGATTTTTAAATAAAATTTTTGAACTGTGAAATTTGTATATCTCTATCGTTTAGAAAACTAGGGATTTTATTTCACTTATAATATATAACTTTTAATAACATTGTTACACATACTTCTTTATAAAACTATTTCTAGTTAATTGTTTGGCATTGGATTTTAATTTAAGACTATTTAGTAATGTTAAAAACAACTAAAACAGTAATATAGTGTAAATGATCATTTAAATTTTTATAATTAGCACTTTTAAAAGTTGAAACATAAGATTTTTCTATAGTGCATGTATGATTTTCCAAAAACGTTTTCAATGGGGAGCGTTATGTGGACGCTAATTTGTGCCGATAGTCACAAAATTAGGTATCACTTTAATAGAAATAGTAAAAACGTAATTTAGAAAAATAGCAAAATTTAATAGAAAATGTAGTTATTTGGTAATATTTTTGTTACCTGTAGATTCAAATTCTTTCAGTCTATATGTAATAATGAGATAATGATATTTGGTATTTAACAATATTGTAGTTTTCAACATTTAAAAAACTATTTTTGACAAAATTGAAAAAATCTTCCAGATTTTTTTATTTTGCTACCACAAATTTACAACTGGTTTTACTAAACATTTACTATATTTCCTTACGTAAAAAAATATAAATATAAATAACAAATAATATAAATATAATATCAAAAATATCTTACATGAGACCTGTGACCAAATAGATAGTTAAACCGCTCAGATGATCTTGAATTTTTCACAGAATCATCCTGCGAACCCCAGAATTAAAATAGGCTATTTTATTTTTCGATAGGAGCAGAGGAAATGGTTTCCCCCATATAAAAAAGTATTAATTATCGCATAACTTTAGAACTACTAATGTAAAAGTCAATTTTGAAGAAATAACTTCTTTTTCATCCTTCATAATTGAGATAAAAATGGAAAGGATAGAACCAGGGGGAATAGTATCCCCCATACAAAGAAAATAATTATCAGATAACTTTAACATTGTTACAGCAAAAGTCTTAAAATTTTACGGGAATGCCTTTCTCATATACCTCAAAATTTAGAATGAGAATGGGTTGAAGGGGAAATATTACAACCCCATAAAAGGAAGGTATTAAATGTCTTCAGAACTACTACATCAAAGTCTTAACATTTTGTAGGAAAATCTTTCTCACCAACCTTCATAATTTAAGATAAAATTGGAACAGGTAGGAAAAGAGGGAATGGTTTCCCTATACAATGCAAATATTCTTAATGATATATGTAAAAAAATATTATAGTGAGAGCTTTTAAATTTTGTGGAAACTACTTTCTTATCATATTGCATTGATGAAATGAAAATAGGACGGAAAGGGCCAAGGGTTGGGGTAGCCCCTATATAAAGCAAATATTAATTTTCTAAAGTAGTAATTTAGTGAAAATCTTAGAAAGTTGAGGAAAAAATTTTCATATCAAATTTTGAATAGGGCGAATAGGTCGATGGGGAATAGTAGCCGCCATATAAACTAAATATTAGTTATGGCATCAAAAGTGCACCGGGATTAGCTAGTATATATTATAAAAATGAGGTGTAAAGGTACGTTCAGACTGGTCAAATATTTGACCAAAAGGACTTAATAACTATATAATATGTTTCCTAATTACTCTTCATTTAATGGGAAAGCATTTTTTACTTATCATTAATCATAGTAAAAAATTTTTCGAATATTGTTTAACGGTGTTTTCTCTTACAAAAATTTTGCAAACAACAGCAAACAATTTTTTTGTAAAAGCAGCAGTCACGCAATTTTAATCAAATATTTGCCAAATGTGAACATAGCTTAAGTTAGTTTGTTTATTTGTGTATCAATTACGTCTAAACGGCATTTGACATACAAATAGTACAATAGGCTATGTTAGATCTTGATTGCATACCAAGCTTAAATTTTAGGTATTGAATGTTTACAATTTTCATAAAATACATGGTAAATTGCTAAAAATTACAAAACCAAGTTTTTGTTAGTTTTGAAGCAAAAGTATAAATATTTTATGAAAGTATTTGGTATCATTGGAAACGTTAGAAAATAGAAATTAAGAATTAGTGAAAATATATCAAGTACGGTCAAATTTCTTCAGACCATGACATGAAAAATACAAAATTTAAATGTTAATTATATTTTTTATAAATAATGTTAATATTTGGATCTAAATAAAACTTAAACCAATAGAGATATTCAAACTAAATTTTTTAAAACAGGAATTAAAATCACACCCACTCTTTCGTACCAAAACACCCAAAAACTCATCCCAGAAAAAATGCGTTTTAAAAATTAACTTTTTCCATTCACATGGCCACACTGTCGTTATAAGAGGCGTTCGTCAGAAAATACTTTTTGTGTGTTTTTCCAACATATGGAGGTATTTAATTAACATTTTTGTTTGCGATTTTTAAATTACAAACAAATTTAAAAAAATTTTGGAAAATTGACAAGGTTTGGATAAGGCTTGTGGGCAGACCGTTGTCCCAAACGCATTCATATTTACTTCACACGCATTATATGAGGCATAACAAAAAACAAATTTTATAGGTAAAAAATATTGCCACATTTTTTTGAAAAAATATGTTTAAAAAAAAACCTAAAAAAAGAGGCTGAAAATGAGTGAAAATTTTATTTAAACTAAAAGAGATAACCTACACAAACAAGCGTATTCTTTGTAGGAATTTACAAGGACTATCTATATGTAAAAATGCATACCCGAGATGACCCCTGGTGAGTCACAACACATGACCGTAGATCTCAAAATCATTAAAATTTTTCAAATCGCACTGACAGAAAATTCGTAGACATCAAAAGTTTGAAAAAATAAAAATTTACAGAACAAAGTCAGCAAAAAAATAGAAAAAATTGCATCGTGAATAATTCTATTTAATTCTAACTCCTTAGAGTAAATATAATGTATTATCTTAAGTGAAACATTTCCATCTGCACCTGTAAGAAATTTTTAGGTTACATAATTTTCAAAGTGCAACAAATGCTTAGAACACCCATGTATCTAACTTGCGCTAGACCAAACTTTATTAATTTTTAAAAAGTTTTTTTAAACATTTTATAAAATTTACAAATATAAAAGCCGAGATCAACAATAAAACATATTGGCTATTTATCCCCATTTTATGGAATACCTTTACTTGTTTAAATTTTATTTAGATCCAAATATTAGCATTATTTCTAAAAACTAAGGTTAAAATTCACATTTTAAGTTTTTCGGTTCATGATCCGGAGAAATGTCATTTAATTTATTTCTATTAGTTGGAATTCTTTACAATCCAAAGCTAACATCTCAAAAAAAAAATAATAATAAAATTTGTAAGTTCTGACAATTTTCCATATTTTTTTAATGAAAAATGCAAACATGTTACAAGTACAATCTCGTGCTGTGCACCATTTTTCATAAAATACATGGGAAAAGTGCTAAAAATTACCTGAGAAGACAAAGTATTCGTTAGTTTTAAACAAAAATAAAAATATTTTATGCAAGTATTTGGTATCACGTTGAAACATAGGTGATCATAATTAGTGAAAATAATTTTAATGTGGTCAAATTTCTCCAGACCATGAACAGAAAAACTTAAGGTTTGGATTTTAATTATAAATAAAATTTAAAGAAGTAAACGTATTCCAGTAAATTTTGTCCCAATATAAATAAACTTGTTTTAAAATCAGGGAATTAAAATAACTTCCATTTTTTTGTATCGAAATACCCAAAATCCTAGTTTTTTATTAAAATTATCACCTAGTGAATGTAGATGGCGTGGCTCAGAAAATATTTATGTGTTTCACCACCATATGGGGGAAAATAGCCAAAATTTTTTTTTTTTTTTTTTGATTTCGGCTTTGACATCTGAGTTTTATAAAAAAAATATAAAAAGCTTTTTCAAAATTGATAAAATTTGGTCAGGGCTTTGGGGGAAACCATTGCCCAGAAGGTCTCCAAATTTACTTTACACGCATTTGCGTTAAAATTAAAAAAAATTCTGTAGTGCGGAACAAAAAAAAAAAGATTAAAAAAAATATTTTAGAAGTGAATGAGTATTACTACTCTTACTTAAACTATATGAGATAACATACCCATATAAGCATGTTATTTGTAGAGATATACAAGGGCTACCTATATGTAAAGTTTTTTACATTTAAGTCATAAATGAACTTTTGTCGAATTTTAAAAAAATTCTGTAATCCGGAACATAAAAAAGTATTTTAAAAGTGAATGAATATTACCACTCTTACTTAAATTTAATGAGATAACCTACCCACACGCAGAGAAAAAACGTGGTTGCAGCATTATCACTACAAAAATATTATGTTCTCATTGTTAATTTTCTTGAATTTAAATAACCTTGTGTTCATGATAACAATGTTTTTGTTTAAATTTTGTCATTTAATGTTTACACTCAATAAAAATGTTAATATGGTTGACTGCAAAAATTATAAGTTTTTAAATATTTTTATCAGAAACAGAATTTAATTAATATGAAAAATATCATTATTTCTAGAAACATTAAATATTTGCAGTCTTATTCCTTGTTTTTAAACCATATTAATATTATTATGACAACAAAATGTTTCAAATAAATGTAATACTGACTGACGTATGGAACGACTTAGCGCATTTTACGTCGAGATCTTAAATTGAAAGCGTACAAAATACAGCTTGTACAACAACTGAAGCCGCTCGACCTTCCCAAGAGACATCGCTTCGCTCTATGGGGTCTTGAAAAGTTCCAAGAAAATCCGACGTTTTCGAGGCAAATTTTGTTCAGCTCATTTCTGGCTCAATGGGTATGTAAACAAACAAAATTGTCGCATTTGGGACGAAGAGCAACCTGAAGAGATTCAAGAACTGCAATTTCATCCAGAAAAAACAACGGTTTGGTATGGTTTGTGGGCCGGTGGAATCATCGGTCCATATTTCTTTAAAAATGATTCCGGTGCGAACGTAACCGCCAATGTGACCGTTATCGTGCCATGATAACCGACTTTTTTGATGCCTGAAATTGAAGCTCGTGATCTCGACGACATTTGGTTTCAGCAAGACGACGCCACTTCCCACACATCGCATCAATCAATGGATTTATTGAGAGAACACTTCAGTGAGCACATAATTTCACGTTTTGGGCCAGTCTATTGGCCACCAAGATCGTGTGATATCACACCGTTAGACTTTTTCCTTTGGGGATATGTAAAGTCTAAAGTTTATGCGGACAAACCTTCGATTCAGGCCTTGGATTAAAACATCACGCGTGTCATTAGCCAGTTACCAGTCGAAATGCTCGAACGAGTCATCGAAAATTGGACTCAACGGATGGACCATCTGCGACGTAGCAACGGCCAACATTTGATAGACATAATCTTCAAAAAATAAATGCCAAAGAATGTTCTTTCAAATGATAATAAACATTCCCCATTAAATTTTAATTTTCTAAGTTTTATTTCTTTAAAAAAGTAGGGAACCTCGAAATTATAAAAATAATAAATTTTTATTAATACCTTTAGATTGTGGTCACTACAACTATATTTTTTCTTTGCGACCATGCCAAAAATTACTTGATGTCAAAAATTACTTGTATTTTCATTAGTATTTGCAATATAATTGTGCTCATTTATATCCATTATTTTTATATCTAACTCAAATAAATTCCCTTTACCATGACCAATAGCTTCAACTCTATTATTTCGAATAAAAGTACAAAAATCTTTATTGGATTTCATAACATACCCTTTATCCATAGCTGCTGTTGCAGAAACTAAATTTACTTTTATATCTGGTACAAAAAGAACGTTTCCTAAATACTTTTCCTTCCATCTATCATAACCATTAAATAAAACATTAATAGTTCCTTCACCAACAGCATTTAAAATAGTTCCGTCTCCAATTCTTATTTTAGATGGCTCTTTGAGCTGATGATAACTCGAAAACCATTCTTTATGTGAGATCATATATTTCGGAGCTCCAGAATCGATCAACCAAACTTCGTCGTTTTTCGAAATAGTCTCACTTGCAGTCATAAAAGCATTAAATTTTGACATCACTACCTTAGCATTCTTATTTTTCTTCCATAATGGGCAATCTTTCTTCCAAAGACCTTTTTTATTACATTTAAAATATTTTGTCTTTTTGTTGCAAAGATACTTCCATAGCACGATTAATTCATGACTGCTCCAACACTAAACGATTTGTTAAATTAAAAATATTTCTCTTGCTTTCTTCTGTAAACAAGCATTCACAAAATAATTATTAGCTGGTGCTAACGTCATAAAAATCTTAGTTATTATCATATTTTCGGTCAATGGTTCACCCAAACTTTGTAATATCTCAGCAAGTTCTTCTATTTCGGCAATATGCATTTCTATTGAATATTTTGCATTCTTTTTGAATTCATAAAATTGGTGTTGTAGCAAATTAATGCTTTCTTCGGTTTGCATTTCGTGAATTGTGTGCAACTTTGGCTATATTTCAAACCCTTCTTTGCAACACATCAAATATTTTAAAGTTACATTATCGACGGATGTCACAATAATTAATTGAGCTTTGCTGCCTGTTTCAAAATTTGTTTTTGTTTTAAATGTAAGTTAGACGAGTTGTTTTTGCGCTTGTGTTATAAAAACAGGCAGTTAATATCAGCTTTCTCCCAAATGTTAAGATTTCGAAGGAAAATAGCATTGTTGACATCACCGTTACCATCTTGCATAACTAGATTTTTACAAGACCCATCAACAATTTTGTAAGGGTCCATAGATTTTGAAATTATGCGCATCTGGGACTTTCATGAACTCCAGTTCACAGTTCCACGTAGTTTCTCAATTTTAAATTCTTCCATGTTTATAATACCCTTACCTTTTAATTAACCAAAATTAAAAAAGAAAATCATTATTTTAATAAAATTCGTTTTTCGCCCCTCTAGGCGTCTTGAATTTTTAAGAAATCCTTCCAGACAGTTTTATTATTGTTCTTTAAATCTTTCTAGACGTTTTGACGTTTCGCCAGTACTTTAAAGCGTCCTGAACTTTCTAAGCGTCTTGAATTTTCTCCAGAAGTTTGTTTACCCAATCCTTCTAAACGTCTTGACTTTCGTCCAAACCTTTCTTTCCAAGCGTTTTGCTGAAAACCCTTTCTACAATCCTATTGGCATCTTGATTTAAGTAATAATAATCCTTTCTCGTTTTCAGTTAGTGTATCCTGGGCCCATAACCAGTTGAATGTTTATGTTTTATATACAAATGTTCTATTGAAAGTGAAAATTTTTGAAAACTCACAAACTAATAAAATACAATACTATAATACAAAATTCCCATAACAAGTATTTTATAAAGTAAACATATAATATTATAAGCAATATTATAACATTATAAACAACAATTTTCTTGTTTACATAGAATTTTAGTAACACATTTAATTTAAGTTAAAGTTTCCTCTTTTGATATCCTATCAATCTTAACCTTTCGAATCTTTGAGGTCATATATTTACGAAATGTATTTATTTTGAAATCCTTAAGTGTTATATATTAACATTTTTTTACTAGTGTTCAAGTATATCTTTGAAATTAAAATCGTAATAAAAGTCGCAAAGTTTTCAAAATAATACAAAAATGAAAATTATATTTTTTTACTAAAACTACTCAGTAACATTTACGATAGAAACTTCAGATTTTATGCTTATAGATTTTTATATTAATGCGGCTTACCGTTTCTTAATAGTATTTTTGCTGAAATTAAAAACAATAATCTTTGTTGTCAAAAATAACACTTTTATCCAAAATTATGAATTTTCAAAGCTTAACAGATGTTTTCATAGTAATATTATTTGTGAATTCCCTAAGGTCTTTTCTATCTAAGTTTTTGCGACCGCTCATAAATTCGCAAGCTGTAGCCTTCTAACTAAAAAAAAAATCTTCAAACCTCATTATTATACTATAAAAAATTTTACAAAAATTTTTTTGATAAGAATAGAAAATTAGAAAGTTTGTTGCTATGTTAATTTTTGATGATTTCAGATCAAAACAAATTAGATTACTATATTAGGCTGTGCCGAATTTTATATACCCTTCACCCGTGCTTAGATGTGTTATATGAAAATAAAATACATTATATATTGGATGTAATTACAAATATATTGTCACAATTAATACTGAAACAAAAGTGATCACAAAAAATTTATTCCTTTTTTTTTACTTATTTTATTTACCACCAAGTAGTGAATGCAAATCAAAAAGGACAAAAGCGTTGAGTTGTTATAAATTGCTTTTATAAAGCCAAAATTCATATTTTTATGAACAGTTTTGGAAGTCACTGCACATATTTATTTTTTTTATCAACTATTGATCTCATGAAACTAAAAAATTTTGTTAGTATCGATAGCTTTTTAAAAACTTAAAAATATCGAAAGTGACGACTATCGATTGTCTTACAGCTCTACCTTCTACGTCTTTGTATTGTTAACAAATAGTGACAATTTTTATATTGAATCGTGTCACACTGGGTCACGAATCCTGGTTTACGTAAAAAATAAATACCAAAGATAAGGGTTTTCGAGACGCTGATTACGATTCTGTTTTAAACTAAAAATTCCACCATTATAACATCCAATATGGCTGCCAAATTTTTTTTATTATTTGTCGAAAGGGGGAAGCAAAATGGCGAATATATATATAAATATATATATATATATATATATATATATATATTTATTTATTTATTTATATATTTGTGAAGTTGCTAATAACGAATTTAAACTAAATTAAAAAAGCAAAATGACGGATTGTATGGTGCACCCAATAAGTGTAATTTATGCTATTAAGATGTTTATTTAATTCTTTTTAAACCCAAGCGTATGCATGTTTTTATACATTTTAAAGATGTTTTTGTTAAAAAAAAAAATCAGATTAACGCCATATTAGATTCGCCATTTTGAATTTCTAACATTTTATGTAAGCAATAGTAATCTATATTTTACAAAATGTACTATATACTAATACATACTAATAAACATAACCTTCACCACAGGTGTAAAGGATATATATAAGTTTGTCATTCCGTTTGCAATATCCACAATTTTCATAGAAGAGCAAAAAAGTTAATCGGTTGAAATAGCGTTTATTAGGACCACCGATAACTGCCATATATTCGGAAAATTTTTTCCGAATTTATTTATTTATTCATACATTCACAGTAATATAAAAAGCCTCATAAGGCCGAAATAAACTTTCTGAAATTTCTAAAGAAATGAACTTAGTCGTTTCATTAGCAACAGAGATATCGGTCAAAACATATTTTTAACCGATATCCAAGTCCTAAATATGGTACGGACATGATCGATCACAAATATTTTTCTTGAATTTCGGTATTTTGAATCAACCCAATCGGTTCATAAACAACCGAATTATTGGCAAATCTGTTTTTTTTTTTTCTTAATTTATTTATTTATAGTTGCTGTTTTTATGGGCACTGAAAAGCAACAAACACAAAACTTAGGCATATTTGGTTTTATAAAATTTTAGAACCACCTATGTAAACAAAAGACTTTGTTTTTTCAAAGAGAAAAAAATTAACTCAGTCGATCCGGTCGAAATTGGATATGAAAATTACTTTTAAATATTTTTGAGACCTTCACCGTAATAGTCCTTTAGACGAGAATATATATATATATATATATATATATTTATTTATTTATTTATTTATTATATATATATATATATATGTATATATATATATATATATATATCCTATTTTCATTTCATCAATGCGATATGATATGATAAACGTTCCCAAGAAATTTGAGGGCTCTCACTGTAATAGTTCCATAGATATGCCATAATGAATATTTTCTATATATGGGGTATATGCTTCTATCGAAAAACAAAATATCATATTTGAATACAGGGACACAGAATGATGCTGTGAAAATTTTAAGCAAATCGCTTCATCCATCTTAAAGTTTTAAATGAAGATCCAACATAACCTATAATATTCTACAGTGCAAGCACTATCTGGACGTCAAATTTCATGTAAATAGCTTCATTAATAACGTACAAAATTTAAAAATTTTTTTTTTTTTTTTAATGTAGGCATAAAATGTGGTAGTAACATCCAATAGAGATATAACATAGCCTACAACCACCTCCACCACTGGTGCTATCTGTGTGCCAAATTTCGTGAAAATCGGATCAGCCGTTTAAACGTGATTGATACAAAACAAGTATACTTAATTTTTTATAATATATAATATATATAAGGACTTATAAAATCTTGATTCTATTTCAACTTTATATGAAAATGTAAATTATTTCAAGTTTTTAGTATTTGCATAGAATAGTTCTTCAACAACTCAACGCTTTTGTTTTGTTTTTTGTTTTACATTCACTACTTGGTGGTAAATAAAATAAGTAAAAAAAAGGAATAAATTTTTTGTGATCACTTTTGTTTCAGTATTAATTGTGACAATTTTTAGCTTTAATGATATATTATAATTTAATCTTAGTAAAATCAATGCATTGGTTTTATTTAACGTCTATGTTTTTAGCGGTACCCTTGCCCTTGTCCTTTGGGTCATTATGTTGTATAAATATTGCCCGGTTTATACCCGATATTATATATCATTTTAAAGGAAATTCTGTCTTCTTCAAAATTGTGTATGCAAAACTTTACATAAAAACATACCGTACTACCTAATCTAATTCACAGAAGTACCGAGATCAACAATGGAAATTTTTTACAGCCTAAAAATTGAAAAAATATCATTTTCGACCAGGTTTAATCTTTCAGAAAACGGCAGAAACTATTAAACTTTTTAACTAAATTAGAAAATAATAATAATAAACATATAAAATTACTTTTTTTTGTAAAATTTCAATTTAAAAATTTTTAACTTAATTTTTTATAGGTCAAAAACGGAAAAAAAATCAAGGTCAAAAATGAGCAATTACATTATTGAAGTCAAATATCTTTTTTTACCATAAGATATAATATGGTACAGTTATAAATCTTCCTTAGTAGAATTCATAAATGTATAAATATTTAAAATCGGTTCACATTTATATGTGTTACAAGCTCCGATATATTTTTTATTCTCGAAGTGGTAAAATTTGGCCCACTGTAGTGCCGTCCGCGCGTCACTTACACTCTAGCCAACAATCGATATCTTCTATCGATGTCCAAAGTTCCATAAAGATCGGTCCAGCAGATTAGAAGAACCAGATTTATTACCATTTATTTTGCAAAAGGCCCCACCCCACTGTGCAATGTTACCATATGTGAAAATATTACAGTTGTTGGGCAAATAATTTCAACGTTTTATTTCATGAGATGTTAAGAATTATTTGGCCAACACCTATTTAACCCACTAAAAAGAAAAAAATATTGTTTATGAATTTAATTAAAAATAAATAAATATTTATTTATAAAAACTGAATTATTAAATAGTCAGATTTTTAAAATTTAAAAAAAAAAATGGCAACAATATTTGTTACCAGGTTTTTTGTCGACAGTATCGCTATTGGAAAAATAAGCATCGACAGTGTATTCAAAATAAAACTATCGATACTGATAAATAAAAGGTTTGTTTCGTACTTTTTTGAAAAGTTCGATAAAATAAGATTAATGCCCTTATACGAATGTTGAAGTGTTTGCTTGTGCTAGAAACACACGATTTTACTTTATTTCAAATAAAAAATTATTGAAATAGAATTTTATAAATCACTTCAAATTTTATAAATCACTTCAAAATTTTTGGGCGTTGCCAAAAAAATTACATAAATTGAAGTTGTAACAAATGACCATTAAAAAAGCTTCCAAAATACATTTTCTTGACACCGGCACCGCAACCTATTAAAAGTTTTGAGTAAAATATTATATTATTTCAAACGAACACTTATTTCTTCAAACAAACCTGTCTTGATAAATGATTGGTTGCCGTAATAACAATTTACACACTTATCAGGTTTTTATTTTTGCTTTTATCATTTATACAAGGAACTATATGTGTCTGCTCATTGCTCGTTTAACTCTTTATTCTAAGAAAAAAAAAAAAATAAACAAATCTTAGCGATATAAGCTTTGCAATAAATATTTATGTGCTAATCACACCTTCTAACATTTGAATTAATTTTGAGTATTATATATATATATATATATATATATATATATATATATATATATATATATATTTGTAATAAAAATTTTAATTCTAAATTCAATTTATTTAATTTTGAATGTTAAATGATAAAAAAAAATACTTTTGGAGTTTCAAAATTATCTTCTTGATTGAGAGCACCGAATCTTCTTTCTTTAATATTTTCTTACACAGTAACCGAGTTGATTACGTTTTTATTATGAATAATCTTCTAATGTAATTAAAAATATTTTTTATGTATAAAAAAAAGAAGTTAGAATTCTCAGTCTCACCATTGGTGACATCGCGAACAAAATTCTTCTGTTATAGAACCAAAAGATGAAGCTATTTTTTTTATTGTTTTCGCTTACAAAACACGGTATTTAGTAGGCAAAGTTTTTGCTGGGTATATTTAAAGACGGGATAAATATATAAAAAGGCAAAATTTTTGGTTATTGTTAGGTTTTTAAAATTTGTAATTAAAATTTATAAAATCTTTTTACGTTCAACAAATAAAATAAAAGAAAACTGCTTTATTTCCCTGCATTTCATTAGTTGGTTACTTTGTAACCTAGAATGTAACTAGCTCCTATTGTCTTCAGTAATGCTTTAAAATAAATTGGGAGTAATTTTTGTATTTATTTTTTGAAAATATCCACCTAAAAAATGTATTTAAAAATAAAAAATACACCCTAAAAATTGAAGAAGTATGGAAATATTAAATAAAATCACAAATTTCACCAAAAATTACAAATTACACCAAAAATCACAAATTTCACAAAAAATCACAAATTTCATCAAAAATCACAAATTTCACTAAAAATCCTAAATTTCACCAAAAATCCAAAATTTCACCAAAAATCCGAAATTTCACCAAAAATCACAAATTTTACCAAAAATTATAAATTTCACCAAAAATCAAAAATTCGAAATTTCATCAAAAATTCAAAATTTCACCAAAAATCACAAATTTTAGAAAAGAGTATAAATTTCACTAAAAATCAAAAATTTTACCAAAAATGCAAAATATCAACAAAAATTTGGTAATTTCTCTAAAAACCGCAAATTTCACTAAAAATTTCTCATAAATACTTTAAAAAATGACACAATAACAAATTGGTCACACATTTTTTGTTCTATTGTAATCATAAAAAGGGTACCATTTTATGAGGGTGGGTATAATCTTTAAATAATGTTACACAATAACAAGGTAACATCTTTCTTCAGAAAAGAAAGCGCTATTAGTAAGATAGGCTTTTATTTACATAAAAAAACACTTATTACTAAGTTATCAAATGTAAACGATTGTCTAAACAGATATAATAGGATCATATTTGAATAATTGCAGTTCATAAGAAGAGTATTCTTCTGAACACGAGATATCATCTGAATGTAGAATAATTTTCTCAAATCCTCAAATAGCACTAAAAATTAAAATGATTTGAGTTAAGTGCTTAAATAATCAATACTCTCTAATTTAGTTTGATAAATATAAGCGTATTTAATTATTTATTATACAATCAAAACTTTCGTTTACTCACATCAATGTTGTGATCCAAAACTCCAACAATTACATTTACAATATATCGGCTGGTAATATCTTTGGTTTCATCCATGCATATCCATATCAATTTTGTTTTTTAAAAACGATTTAATTTCTTCAAGTTGAATATGGTACACTTCTTCCACATAATTATTTCTGAGCGTAGGTTTAGATGGAATGTTTTCAATTGTGTTGGTCTTTAGGAAATTTAATAAAATGGAATTAGATAATTTTTTTTTTAAAGAAAAAAAGGTTTCCAAGTTTAAATTATTTGTTTGAGCATGTATGGTTAATAATAATTGTGGGGTTTTCTGATTCAAATTCTTAGTGTTTTTTGTATTTGCGTGTTGATGAACAAGAAAAGTATTTTCATGATTTACTGACTTATAGCAAATAATTATTTAAAACTTAAGTTTTTGACGTTCTTACTTTCCGCATTTTCGTCTAAAGAATATTTATTCAATAAGCTTTTCATTATAATTTAAATTTAACGTTCTTACCAAGTTTAATTAAGTAAAGATTTTCATAAAAAAAATAGTACTAATTATTATAAATTTAGGAAATTTTAATGTATAAAATAAATTTTTATTGCAACTTCTGTTAATAAATGTCACAGAACGCGTTTCAAAACGCGTTTGATCAGCTGACATAGATGTAAAAGCTGATACAATATTTTTTTTTAAATACGAAAAAATATGCACTAAAAAATTAATGCCACTTTTCATTAAAATGTGTGATTCGGATAGATAACTACATAAGGTAGTTTTTAAATGTTCCAGAAAAAACATGCATTTGCAAGAAAATCCACCCCTAGTCATCGTTGTGTGGAAATAATGGGTTATTCACAGCTTTTTTAGAAACTTTGGCCCAAAATCATCATTTGAGCAATAAAGAATCATAATTTTGCTATAAAAATCATCAAAACTATCATTTTGATGATACATGGTTAATTAAACTCCCCACTATTAGAAAACAACTTTTTATACATATCTGTGTGATTATTGCGTATATCGGTTCAATGTATATATTGTACAATTTGGAGCTATCTTTTATGAATTCGAATTACAAAAAAAAAAAAAACATTTTCTCTATCAACACTTAAACTGAGTGATCGATTTTCAGTAATAATCTTTTGGGAAGTATACATTTCAGTGTTTTCAAAGTCTCACAAAAATATAAATTAGTACAAAAATTAAACTCGCCGTTCTAAAAAATACAAGAGCAACAAAAAAAATGTCATTTGGATTACAAATCATCCAAATTTGAAACACTTAATACGTGCTCTTGTATGGGCATTAAAAAATTTTCCATCGGAAATTTATTGGCCTATCAGAATTCGGTCATGCCAGATCTTACGAAAGCATTGTTGTTACTCTCGCGTTATCGTCATTAACAAGGACCGGAAGTTGTGTAGAAGAAAAAAAAATCTGTGAGCTTTTGATAAAGGTTAAATATTTTAAAAATTTTAAAATATTGAAAAATACTATATATAATATATATATATATATATATATATATATATATATATATATATATAAAAATTCCAGGTCTGAACTGGTTCCATGTGGTAAGTTAAAAAATCCAAAAAAAAAGTGTTAAAATAACAAGTTTTTTTTTCCTCTGATTCTTGTAATCGCGGAATTTGGCATATGTGTCCAGTTCCTCTAATGTAAACTACAAACATTTGAAGAAATAGCCAAAATTGTGTTCAATCAATGTGTCGTTGACTAGTGTTAAATTATATTGTGGACAAGTGGAGAAACCAAAATTTTCATAATTTCAATTTTTTGCAATTTTTCGATTAGAAAATTTGCGCCGTTTAGAGTATTGGAAAATAAAGAATGAATGTTTATTGCTCTTGTAAATATGAATTGTTTGAGATACATCTTGTTAATGTACCTTCAGTAGCAGAGCAATAGAGAGTGCCCAAACTTGGGGGAGAAAAAACGTTAATGGTTCTAAGAGGTGCTATTTTCGCGAAGCACACTCACAGCGTAATTTCAATGAAAAAAAAAAGTGTCAAAAAAGGTTTCCAAATTACATTTTAAAATTTTAGTGGTACGATAAAATATTAAATTGCATTAATTAACTTCATGCATTTTTAGACGCTAACTGCACTAAAAACAAATAAAATATGCACTTATTTCTTAACTTATAAAGAAAAAAAATATAAAATTTTAATTCAGTATCGTATTATATTAAAAATAAATATACAGTAAAGACCTTAGACAGCTTTTGTACATAGAAAATTACCGTTCGACATCAACAGATGTGAAGGATGCAGTTTTTAAATGATATAGAAAAATTTTATTATTTCTTCGTTTGAATCTCAAATTGTAACAACTGTATTAGCAACACTTTTTTCGATGGCTATAGTCTTAATGATAGATCGAATTTTCTAAAACGATATTCACAGCTTATTGTGCTATCAGACAGAATAAACTCATTGGTAGCTACTTTAAAAAAGAATTAATGATATACCAAAAACTTTTATCAGTGATTTTGTTTTGTCGAATATTTTAGGACAATACTTCTCCGAAAGAAATTATTTATTCTGTGTAATTTCGCACCTTAATACCAGATAAATAAGGAACTTTCTGATGACGAACTTTTTACAATAATTAACGACCTTCTGTGATTGTTACTTTTAAAAGAAATTGCTTACCACATATTAATTTGTCCATGGTGTTTTTAATATTTTAAAACATTGTTGGCTCTTCTGAAAATTTTGAAATGTAGCCTTAAGTTGTTTTATCAAAAGTCATAGAATTATGTTTTTCTACACAAAAAATAATGTTAAATTGGAATATTACACTAAATATGATACAAAAATATGCATTTATGGCAAAATATGCAAAAACATGCATTTTCAACAAAATATGCATTAATATAAAGAAAATTCACTAATTCAGAAAGATATTTAGTTTATTCTGTTCTAGCAAAAAACATGCATTCGCAGGTTTCAACAAAAAAAATGCATAAGTATTCATCGCGGTGTATTTAATATTTCAATCGTCGAGACAACAAGGCGCTAATTGAAATCGGTGAAAATGTATACCAGTATGCAGCTGTTATTAAAGTTTATATTGGAATCAAGTGGCACTCAAAAATAATTACGCATTTGCGGAGACCGAAGTCGAGTTAAAATTTCCGGCAGAGACGGCTTAGCAAAAATAGTCGGCTTAAAGCCAACTTTTTTTTTTTTTTGAAAGTATACATATTATTTTTATATTTTTATTGAATTTTTTCATTAACTATACAATTAAAAAAATAAATTTAATTCAGTTTTTAACTTAAAAATAATAGAGTCTCACTTTAGTAGTGGTTTTTAAATTTTTTCTTTAAGAATAAAATTAAGAAAAATAAATAAATTGAATTCCGTTTGTAATTTAAACAAAATATATTAATTTAATCTTATAAATTAAATTCAAATTTTTATTCAGTAATTCACTTTCGAAATATAAGTTTATTGGTCTAGATGGGATTTTTTATATTATTTGAATTGGAACAAATAAATAAAAATAATATTTTCCTCTATTTCGCTTCAAACAAATATTTTATAGTGGGTCCATTCCTCTTTTCATTAATACAAATTCCAGCAAATAAAAAAATCCAACCAACACTGATTTCATTTTTTAATCAATAAATACGCATAATTTCTAGTAAATAATATAAAATAATTAAAACTTTACCGTTTTTAATATTTTTTTTCAATATTCATAAAGTCAATATGCATTGAGATATATGCGAAAAAATTAAATTAAAAGAAAACAATCGTCTATAAATATCAGCCGATAAAAATCGCATGAGTGGGAGGCGGCGCTTGCAACGAAATAACGATCGGCGGCGGCTAAATGCCAAATTGGAGCTTGTCGACTTCGCCCTCTGCGCGTTTGAATTTAATTCAAATTTAAACATTTTTGGGTTTGTGATTGAAAAGTGTATTTTATAGTAATAAAATTAATGTATGCAACTTTTTGTTTTTTAACATCATTTCAAGATTTTTTTTTTTTTTGTGTTTAGGTATGAAAATCTGTGAAAATCTGTGCTCTATGTTCAATAGCTTCAAAGCTTACCGAACCTCCTTTAATTTGTACTTTATGTAGGTCTGTGTAGGTTACATAAGTGCATTTATTATTGATATCGGACTTAAAGTGGAATTTTTACAATATTTTTAAACTTCTGTATTTTAACTACCATAACATAAACTATTTCTTGTCCGTTAATATAATTTTAAAAAATTTTTTGATTGTCAAATATTAAAAATATATCAAAAAATTTTATAAAATTAAAAATCTATGCATACTATGTTGATTCAATTTTGTTTAATGAAATGGTAAAAAATCATTACCTAGTGTCTACATTAGGCAAATTTTTTATCAAAACAAGCGTCAAAATCAGTGCGAATATGTACAAGGTAACCTTAGTTAAACAGCTGATTATTATTTTGGTTGTTACAGTTGTCAAACTGCATATATAAAAAACAATAATGAATACGTCACATTGTTGTTTTTGTGCAACTGTTGCCACCTTTCACAAATTCGGGTTAAGTTTAACGTTTGTCTTGATAAAAAAAAATTCTCTAATGTAGACACTATGTTATGATCGCGATTATCTTCGGTGCCATCAACAATATCGTATCACTTTTAATTTATAATTTAAACATATTAATGTGGATTATATACCTACGTGTGGTAATTTTTTAAATCTTGTTGAAAATAGAAATTTGACAATATTTTTAGCTTTTTATATTAAACCTAAATAACTCTACGTCTACACGAATACATTTTTATTTCCTAACATAAAAAATAACGTCGGCAGAATAACGGGAACAATTTTTAATTTCCAACTTTATGTTAGGGGGTGGACATGAAAAATTTTAATTTTAAATTGTCTTTTTACCGAAATTTCAAATTTTTCCTCGTTTTTAATTTTTATTATTAATATTTTTTCTTATTTCTTTATTTATTTATTTTTTAACACTATTAATTCATTTTGCATCAAGTTTTTGTTGAAAAGAGCAAAATATTAATAAATAACATTAAATTTGGCAGATTATGTTAAAATTATTGCTCAACTTTGTGTTTAAAAATCGATAGAAATTGCGCAATAGATTTCTTACGGGTCCACACTAGAGCCCAGCATAAATATATTTGTATATATAGAGTACACGTGTACTGGCGAAGCATGTACACTTACTCGAAGCATCGCAAAAAAAAATGAACACATATTTGTAAGCAACAAACTTGTCGAATAACTTCTTGTTGTTATTCTAACATACCAAGAGAGATCATGTCGAGTATGATGCGAAAGTAAAACTGAACGTAGTACTCATGTACAATGTTCAGTTTTTAGGAAAAAAACCGCTTTTAATTTGGCATTTGGTTTTGAACGAAAAATGGATACTCTTGAAGTGTTATAATTTTTCAAATAAAAAATGACAATTAGTTTAAAACTTATTTTTAATATATATATATATATATATATATATATATATATAAACTTTATTTATATACTTTAGCCCAGAAAAAAATGACTTATACTTAGAACTCTTTATAAAGCTTACCGTTTCCCCAAATGCAATAGAACTAGTTCTGAATGTGACAATTAAAAAAAAGTCATTGATTAAAGAACTAGTTATATAACCGTTCCATAGTATGGGTACTGGCTAGGTAACTCTTCAACAGATAATTTTGAACAAAAATCATTGGTCGTAACGCCAAATTAGAACTAGTTGTATAACTAATACGTTTTTTTATTTCTGCTTTCTTAAACTACATTCGTCTACATTTTTTTACAATGTTTTTGCCTTTATTGCTTATACAAAATTAAAAATGTATCATTTTTTAAAATAAAAATCGTTAAATAACTTATCTAAACTTATAAAAAAAAAAAACAATAACAAAACTGTGCAAAGAAACTAGAAAATAACTTATTACAATAATATAGACCAATTTATTTAAAATCAATGATTAACATATTTTAGTTCCCGTAAAATTCTATTTCGATTAATAATTTTAATAACACAATTAATTATGAGAGATAGAATTTGACAATTGCCAACATAAAATTGTCTACGTGTTGACTAGGGGTAACACTAACGCCGTTCGCTAAAAGTCATTCACGCGAACAGATTTGCCAGCAGTCTCGGTTATGTAATTTTTTTTTTAATCGTCCAAAATTCATTTGTGATTTTGTTGTAAAGAAATTTTAAGCGTAGATAATTCCTGAAAATCTCTATATTAAATATACTTACACGTGTAGGTTATCTCTTTTAATTTAAGAGATATGTAGATCGAAATAAATTTTTCCCTCATTTTTGGCTTAGTTTTAAAACTTTTGAAAATGCTCACTAGATTCTTTATAAAATTTTAAATAATACTGCTGCAAAAGTAATATAAAAATATGGATCCTATAAAAAGTTATAGTAGTCAGAAATTGATACTTTAAAAAATAATCAACTTTTTTAGGGTTTTTTTTCAAAATGGTGCTAATATTTTTTCACTTATAAAATTAGTTTTTTTGTTCTGGCCTTAATAATTTGTTTAATGCCTTCAACGAAAATGCATGTAAAGCAAACTCGAAGGTGCTTGAGACAACGGCCCCCTTACAAGCCCTGTCCAAAGTTTGTCAATTTTCCACCATTTTGTTAAATTTTTTTGTAAAATTCTTAAAACACAAATCTGAGATCGAAAAAAATATGTTTTTCCTGTCATGGTCTGAAGAAATTTGACCAAATTTAATTTCTTTTTATTTACCATAATACCAAACACTTATATATAAAGCTTACATCTGAACATAAAAATAACATGAACCTTCCGTCTTTTGGCAGTTTTTCATATTTTTATATGAAAAATGCAGACATGTTACAAATGCCGTGTAATGTAAAGGTAACAGAAGAAATTAAGATTGCATTGCTCTCGCGATATGTTTACATTTTTCATAAAATACATGGGAGAAATGCTCAAAATAACATAAGAAGGCAAAGTTTTTGTTAGTTTTCAAGCAAAAATATAAAAATTTTTTGAAAGTATTTGGTATCATAAGAAACGCTAAAACATCGAGAATTATAATTACTGAAAGTATATTAAATTTGGTCAAATTTCTTCAGACTATTACACGAAAAAATTAATATTAAGATTTTAGGTTTTTTTTTTTTTTGAGAAATAATGTTAATATTTAAATTGAAATAAAATTTAAACAAACAAATATGCCATTGAAATTTCGATATAACGTATATAAACTTGTCCTAAAATTAAAGAATTATAAATAACTTTTTTTGTACCAAAATGCTCAAAATCCAAATCCGGCAAAAATGTCTTTCAAAAATTTACTTATTTTATTTAAATCATTACTTTGTCATTATAAAAGTCATCCGTCAGCAAATACTTTCAGTGTTTTTCCAAAATATAGAGGTATTTAATTAACATCATTTTTTTGATCCCAGCTTTGCGTTTTGAGAATTTTACAAACAAATTTTAAAAAATTGTGCAAAATTGCCTAAGTTTTTATAAGGCTTGTGAGGAAACCACTGTCTCAAGCGCACTCGGATTTGCTTTACACTCATTTTCGTTAAAATTTCTATTGAAAGCATTAAAAAAAATTATATACGTCGGAAAAAAAAACAAATTTTATAAGTGAAAAAATGTTACCTCCTTTAATAGAAAAAAAACGTGGATAAATAAAACCATCATTATAAAATTTTAGTATAATGTAAAAAAAGTTTATCCTTACACGAAGAACGTAAATAAATTTCTACTTTTTTAAATCTAAAATACCCAAAATCCTAATCTGGGGAAAACTTGTTTTTAAAATTGAGTTTTTTCAGTAAAATGGTCGTTATGAGAGGCGTGGCTTATAAAATATTTTTTGTGTATTTAGCGAACATATGTAGATATATACATCGAAATTTTACGTTTTTGATAAATTCTAAAACTTTATTATTTATTATATTATTATTTTTCAAGTTATAATCTTTCCAAATACTTGCATAAAAAGAGAATTGGCCTTAAAGGAATTTTTTTTTAACATGGCAACTTAGTTTAAAATTCTAAAAAAGTTTATGTATCCATATAAAAAAATATTTTTAAAAATCTGGCAAAAAATATGTGAAAATTCATGAATTAAATTTTCAATGCGCGGTAATTTTGAAAATAATACTGAAGTATGAGAAAGTGTAGCAGTATACAATACACAGTGGGGTAGAATCAAAATTTTTTAGAAATAAATCTTTAACTTCTGATCGGCTGGTTGGTATAGGCGTAGCACAACAAACCCTTCAGGGGCGGATCTAAGGGGGCTCAAAGTTAGGTACCTCTGAAATAAAAAATGTTTAATCGCTTGCCAAATTTTTGTTTCTCGTCCGATTTCAAATACTTTTATATATTGTTGTAGGCCCTGATAAGACCTATAAAAGGCATGCTTACATGTACTATTTATATATTATAGTTTTCGAGTTATTTGCATTTGAATTTTTAAGCACCATAATTTTGCATGTTCTTGGTCCATTTTTTTTTTCATATATATCCTAGTATTTCCGACCGATTTTATTAGTTAACTAGTTAAAGAACAAAATTATTTATCGAATAAAAAAATTGAAGTCGATATCTTTACCGAGTCCAAAAATAAACGATTTTGAATTTGAAAATTGCAAAAATGACGAATTTTTGTGTTTTTTTTAGCCAAAAAAGCATCTGCACTCTTTTTTATCTAAAATAAAATTTTCTTTAGCAACATAAAACAATTTTGCACTTCTCTGAAAGCTAGCTTCACAGAGATGACTTTAAGATAAAAAATAAGCCCAATAACTCAATTGGTCATGGTACACACCCTCCCGAATTCGACCCATTTTATGTAAAGGTTTTGATTTTAGACCATATTTTCTCAAATCCCAAAGCACGAATCTACAAGCGGAATATATTTTAAGAATCTTCAATATGTTGTTAAAAGTTTTAAATCAAAATCTACGGGACTTCGGAAAAATGTGGATTCTATAGCCAAAAATGTAAAAAATCCCATTTTTGGAAATTTTCATTAGTTTTTTGGGAATTCAGGAAAACCCTACCCCTGATTGAAATTTGGTTAACGAGCTTTTATTTATATTAATACGGTCCATATTTCCTGCAAATCTCATTAAGATATCTTTATAAACAAATATGTTACTACAATTTAAAAAATGTTATTTTCTCCAAAAACCCCAAATTGGGAATTATGTTTGGTTTATTTCTAAATAGCGGAGCAAATTTTAAAAATATTCTTAACCTTTAGCATATATAATTTCCGATCTTTTGCAAAAAGATTCAAGTCAATATCATGCCTCATTTACCTCATTTCAGAAATATGCGCCTTTAAACTTTTATATTTCCAATTTATTATATATCTGACTATATTTTTACAAACTTGCAACTTTTGCCTTTAGCTTTGCGTGAATAATTACTTAGAAAATTATGAATATTTCTGTATACTTTTCATAATATCTATACACAAAATATTTTTATAAAAATAATTAATAAATATTTTTTATTTTTAATAGGGTTGCCACATTTCCCAAATTTAAGTAAATCTTTATCCTTTCCTAAGCATTCATATATTTCTATTAATGAATTTAAAATAACAAAACAAACAAAAAATGTCTATTTTAACTTAATCAATATTATTATTTTTGGTATTTATCATCTTCCTTAATAAATACTCTATTTCTAATACGATTTTATATTACTTATTTACATTAAATTTATGTAGACAATTTTTCTAATATTTTAAACTTATACTACTTATTTTCTATAAAATAATGTGTTGTATCTGTATACATATCTAAAAGATAATAAAGGCCCTTCAAGTCTTCAGTATTTTGAGTTGATAAAGGCTCATAATGATAACAATAGGCTATTAAAAATATGCTCGTTTTGTGACGTTCTGGAGCATTTCCTAGAGTTGAATAATTGAACGTGCTTAAAATCTCTGTTTCTTGCGCCTTGAGCCTCTTCTGTAAGCTCACCAAGTGGAAGAAGGTAAAATATTTCGTTCAATGAAAATGTCGCCATGGCACAATACTTTATGTACTGTTGGTGTCATTTCTTTCCATGGATGTAGAGGAACAAGTAGTTTAGATATTTCTGTTGCATATTCTCAAAATCGAGCAGAGTTAATTTTGTGCTTACTATTAATTGCCATTAATAATATGTTAGTCTTTTCATGTAACTCTTTATTAATACCAGTTATTTTTGATGTAGCTTCGAAATTTCCGAAAAACCTTCTTGCTGTGTTTCCATCATTTGTACTACCACCAGGCGGCAGAGGTTTGTCGATGTTTAATCCCGTCTCTTCTCTGAATTCATCCTGGATTCTACTTTTCTCAGATATTCTAAGTGTTTTTAAATCCTCGTTATTTCTGGTAGGTTTTGTTAAATTTTCTGGCACACTTCTATACTTTAAATCATATGCTATGTGCAGAAAATGCTCCATGAACCGTATTCTGGCGTGAAGTGGAGATATTCCGAAAGACAGAAATTCTTCATTAATACTCCTTGCTTTACCAATATCCGAAAATTGTGATTTCGTCTCATCACATAGTCAGCATTTCCAAAAAGAAGATGTTTCCGTAATGGCATTACTAACCTTTCCATCAATCATTGTTAGACTAAGTTGAAAGGATATGTCGAATGTGTATTGGTTTAATATATTCCACTAAATCCTTTGTTGTTATCTTCGACTCCCTTCGAACCAAATAGGTCTGCAAAAATGTTTTGATATTGGAGTGGTGTTAAGATGAAGATTGCTTTAAGGAATAATATCGAATTTTTAATGGCACCAAAGATGCTATTAATACGCTTTTATAATCCGCCATTTTCTTACTTCCACTAGCATGCTTGTATTCAGGAAGGGCTGATAGTCCGTCACATCCCCACTTACAAATTAATACAACGTCGCTGTTATTTACTTTCTCCAACTGATCTGCAGAAAAATCTGCAACTATCCTGGTAGCTGTGTTCTCAAGCAAAGAAGATAGAAGATAGCGGTAACCGAAATAGATAGTAAAATAGTTTGCTGTTTTTCTTGATTATCCTTGTATGATGGTAGAATTGAGTGTCCCTTTTCAAGCAGAGCTTTTCTTAAAATTTGATATTTGTTTCGGCTGAGGTCCAGTTCAAGCATTAAAGCAATTGCTTCTTCCTCTGTAAAATTGGATTGTGATGTTGGAGTAGGTATACTTTCGGCAATCCCTTCAAGACGTTTTGGTGATGCAGTTGGCAGTATTTCAGCAATATTAATTGCACTCTTAGGTTGCTTCTCCTCTTTTAATATTTCTTTGAAACTTCTTCATTCGAAATTATAGAAAGCTTATGGGCCAGTCTTTTCTTCTTAGATCTAGTGCTTAAATCATCATATGTCTTGCAGGGTGCTCCAGTTGATATTTTGCCAATATTTCTATATCAGTATCTATCCAATCGGAATGTTTAATTTTTAATCTATTAGTACGCTGATTCAAGCACTTCATTTTTACGTCATACAACTTTAAAAAGCTCTCTATCTGAGATTTACCAATGACGTCGACTTTTACATGATATGTAGTTTTTATGAATTCCACTATAGCTTCTAAACGATTAAGATCATTTTTAGATAAACTCCACAGAACACTACACAATTGTTCATGTTGATAAGGATTATATGTATCTATTAAATATATCGCACAGGTATATATATTTACAGGTATTCTGTGAATTTTCATTAGGTAAAATATCTGAAAGAGTCAATTTGGAAGAGTACCTATACCGAATTCAATTATATTATATGTTGCTGTTAGGTATCACCGGAAAGGATATTACCTGAGTATTGTCACTAGCTCATAAAAATATAGATTTTGAACCTTCAGTAATAGATAAATGCTGCAGCTAGGTATCACCGGAAAGGATACCAGTACATTGCCACTAGATCATAAATATATAAATTTTTAACCATCAACAATAGATAAATAAATTTGTTAAATTTAGGTAAACACCATAAATGTAAACTAATAAAATACTTATTGATTAAGTTAAGTTAATAGAAATTTTTTGTTTCTTTTGTTATTTGAAATTCATTAATAGAAATATATGAATGCTTAAAAAAGGATAAAGATTTACTTAAATTTGGGAACCCTAATAAAAATAAAAAATATTTATTAATTATTTTTATAAAAATACTAGCTGACCCGAGCCGCGTTGCTGGCCCTAAGCAAACATTAGTGTTGTATTACTGAACGATTTAAATTGATATTTTAACGAAATTTACGACCTTTAAATAAAAATCTAAGGAATACCTATTATAAAGTGTTTTTTACAGAAGAATTTAAATATGATGTAGAAGCTGACCCGAGCCGCGTTGCTGGCCCTAAGCAAACATTAGTGTTGTATTACTGAACGATTTAAATTGATATTTTAACGAAATTTACGACCTTTAAATAAAAATCTAAGGAATACCTATTATAAAGTGTTTTTTACAGAAGAATTTAAATATGATGTAGAAGCTGACCCGAGCCGCGTTGCTGGCCCTAAGCAAACATTAGTGTTGTATTACTGAACGATTTAAATTGATATTTTAACGAAATTTACGACCTTTAAATAAAAATCTAAGGAATACCTATTATAAAGTGTTTTTTACAGAAGAATTTAAATATGATGTAGATGTGGGCTCAATCAAAAAATATACGCATGTATTTAAGGCAAATTTGAATTTATATTTATTTATTACTTCATCTTAAGGTTAGCGGATAGACAATGTCTTTTTTTTGAACGGAATGATGAGAGCTGTAGTCGAAATTGCAGTTGTAATGGAACGCTGCTTGATTCAAATCAGAACTTGAAGCAATTCTTCTTATGCGTTGATTAAAAATTTTAAAGTTGTTGAATTGCTACATTTGCTCGACGATTTCTCATTGCTAACCGAGCCGTTTCATTTCTCGCCTGCCTTTCTTCCTGCGTTTGTGATGTACGAAGTCGGGCCAAACTAATACGGGGTTGTTCTCGTGCGATTTCTCGTTCATATATATTCAATTGATTGACGATATTACGATAAGTACTTGCATTACGTGTTCGACGCGAAATATTAGATCTCCGGGGTCGCGGCATTGTGAATAACACTTAATAACGAATGCCAAAAATACAACAAATGGTTTTAAATATCACAACCTCACTAAATGATGAGCTTTACTTGGAACTTACCGTTTGGAAATAGAATTCTACACCACCACCAGAAAACAAATTGCACAAAAAAGTAAGCGTTTCGATAGAAACAGAAACAGTAATTGTTATAATTTGTATTAAAAAAAATATTTTTAATGATTATTAAGGCAAAGAAATTATGACAAAAAAGAGTTTTTTTTATCGCGGATTTTTCGCGAATTTTTTTTCGTATTATCCTTTTCTGGCCGGTGACCGGTCCGAATTGGTGAGAATCATCAAAATCGGTCTAGTCATTCTTGAGTTATAACAATAGTAACTAACATCACTTTCTTTTATATATATAGATTTTGTGTATAGAAATTATTAAAAGTATTAAAAGTGAGAAATATTCATAATTTTCTAAGTAATTATTCACGCAAAGCTAAAGGCAAAAGTTTGCAAGTTTGTAAAAATATAGTCATATATACAATAAATTGGAAATACAAAAGTTTAAAGGCGCATAGTTCTGAAATGAGGCATGATATTGACTTGAATCTTTTTGGAAAAGATCGGAAATTATATATGCTAAAGGATAAGCTTAATTTGGAATACATATTTTTAAAATTTCTTTCGCTATTTAGAAATAAACCAAACAAAAGGCACAATTTAGGGTTTTTTGACAAAATAAAATTTTTTTAATTGTAATAACATATTTGTTTATAAAGATATCTTAATGAAATTTGCAGAAAATGTGGATCTTATTAACATAAAAAAAACGCGTTAACCAAATTTCAATCAGGGGTAGGGTTTTCCTGAATTCCCAAAAAACTAATGAAAATTTCCAAAAATGGGATTTTTTACATTTTTGGCTATAGAATCCACATTTTTCCGAAGTTCCGTAGATTTTAATTTAAAACTTTTAACAACACATTGAAAATTCTTAAAATATATTCCGCTTGTCGATTCGTGCTTTGGGATGGTCAAAATCAAAACTTTCATATAAAATGGGTCGAATTCGGGAGGGTGTGTACCATGACCAATTGAGTTATTGAGCTTATTTTTTATCTTAAAGTCATCTCTGTGAAGCTAGCTTTCAGAGAAGTGCAAAATTGTTTTATGTTGCTAAAGAAAATTTTATTTTAGATAAAAAAGAGTGCAGATGCTTTTTTGGCTAAAAAAAAACACAAAAATTCGTCATTTTTGCAATTTTCAAATTCAAAATCGTTTATTTTTGGACTCGGTAAAGATATCGACTTCAATTTTTTTATTCGATAAATAATTTTGTTCTTTAACTAGTTAACTAATAAAATCGGTCGGAAATACTAGGATATATATGAAAAAAAAAAATGGACCAAGAACATGCAAAATTATGGTGCTTAAAAATTCAAATGCAAATAACTCGAAAACTATAATATATAAATAGTACATGTAAGCATGCCTTTTATAGGTCTTATCAGGGCCTACAACAATATATAAAAGTATTTGAAATCGGACGAGAAACAAAAATTTGGCAAGTGATTAAAAAGTTTTTATGTCAGAAGTACATAACTTTGAGCCCCCTTAGCTCCGCCACTGAAGGGTTTGTTGTGCCCCCCCTCTTAATATTGTACACTTCTCTGCTACGCCTATACCAAATTTCATGAAAATCCAACCAGCCAATCAGCAGTTACAGATTTATATCCAAAAAATTTCGATTCTGCCCCACGTGTGATAGGAGGATTACAAAAATTCTTTTTATTTGCATTCAATATGTTTTAACGAAATATTTTTTATGTAAACTAAAAGAAAATAAATCAAATTTCATCAAATTTAAAAAATTTATATGATGTCTCCGGTGAGAATTAGAGAGTGGAGAAAGAAAATGTTACGTGTTTGTAACACTGGCCCAGTCTCAGTGCTTTTTAGCCTCCTTTATTTTCAATTCAAAAATTACTAATTGACAAAATTTTTTTGTATTAAATATAGTATTAGAGTAGAAAAACAATCGATTAAACAAGTGGTTATAGAGTCGACTATGTTGAACATTTGCAGTCTATTTACCACACTATATACACAATAGCGTAAGAAGACTGGGATAAAAAAATATGTTCTTTCCGTTTAATGTGACGAATTTATCCACGACGTTTTTGTTTTGATTATTGATTCTCCTTTTAAGCATATAGCGTGCTACTTCAAAACAATTACAATTATATTTCCTTCTCTTTCTTCTGCGATATTCTAAAATGTGATTTGGAAAATTTTTATGAATCCATGTGAAGCTCCGTTCTCCTTTGTGCTATTTACGCAGCCTGGTCAGATTTCTATCTTATCTAACACTTGTTTCACTGATCAGCATGAAAATGCAGGTTATTAGAAAGACACGATCGTAGATGAAGCATTTGAGGCATAAATGGAGTTGGAAAAGTTGTTTGACGAAGAATCAGTAGAAATGTTGTGAGATTTATGAAATACATAAATTTATTTGTGCCTTTATTTAAAATTCCAACTTTTTTTAGGTATTGTATAGTGGTTCAAAAACGTTTTTTTTATAATTCTGTAACCTGTGAGCCGTTAGAAATAACTCAATAAAATTTCAGCTGGCCAGAGGCGATGTGTTTTTGAGTTGTTTTAGAGGAGAACAGATTCCTAGCGGGTCAGGGGTGGAGGGGGTTGACCTCCAAAGTAGGAAACCTTTTTGGACAAGAATGCATTTATGACGACATAAAAAAATATAAATATATAGATAGTCCTTATAAATTTCTACAAAAATACGCTTACATGTGTAGGCTATCTCTTTTAATTTAAGAGATACGTATTTAGGTCGAAATAAAATTTTCTCACATTTTTAACTTCGTTTTTTAAGTTTTTTTTTTTACTTGGCTGGCTTAATATTGGCCTTATTTTTATATATATACTTAAAATAAAAAGCGGTGAAAATTCTGCAGACCATAACCCGAAAACTTATAATTTAGATTTTAGATATATTTTTGAGAAATAATGTTAATATTTGGAACTAAATAAAATTTAAACAAGTAGAGTTATTCCAGTGAAATTTTGGAAAAATATAGACAAACTTATCCTAAAATCAGGGAATTAAAAAAAACTCCAACTTATTTTTACCAAAATATCCAAAATCCCAATCCAGAAAAAAAGTGTTTCAAAAATTGATTTTTATTATTAAAATGATCACCCTGCCGTTATAAGAGGAGTCCGTCAGAAAATACTTTTTGTGTGTGTCCCTAACATATAGAAGTATTTAATTAACATAATGTTTTAGTCCCGGCTTTGCGTTTTGAGAATTTTATAAGCAAATTTAAAAAAATTGTGTAAAATTGACAAAGTTTGGATAGGGCTTGTAGGGAGACCGTTGCCTCAAGTGCCTCCGGAATTGCATCTACGTTAAAATTAATTATGAATATATTAAACAAGATATATAGGTCATAACAAAAAACGGATTTTATAAGTGAAAAAATATTGCCACTTTTTTGAAAAAATAAGAACAAAAAAATTAAATATTTGTAAAGTTCCAACTATAGATTAATATAACTTTTTATCTGATCTATATGTTTATATGCATTAATATTATTAGGAATTTTGTTGGGAATCTGGTAAATATTGAAGTCAATAATTGTCTTTTCTATTTATTTTATTTAAGATAAGTATTCCACATATATATATCTTAATTAGTGAATATTGAAGTTCATTGAATTGAATTTACAATCAAGTTTTGATTAAATTTATTTTATTTATTGTTTTGAACAGTAACAATAATAAAATATATACTTTAAGACCTATTTTGGCATAAAATTGTTTTTGTTTGTTCATGGACATACATTTGGTATAATTCCGTTTGTGAAAAAACAACTCCGTTTTATATTTTCCTTAATATTACCACTCTGTTTTCCATTATTAAGATCAATATTATAATCAGTGTCCTTGCGAATTATCCACAGTGTTGCCGTTCAATTATATATTACTGGTTTTCATCCTAGATAATATTTGTATTGGTGTGTGTCTTTAATAATAATTCGATATGGACTGTATGAATATCCGGTGAAGAACGTATGGTTTCCTGTTGGTTATGTTCGAGAAATTACCATTTAAAATGTAGTGGCCTCAAAGCTCCTGATGCCGATGCATTATGAACCAATTCCTTTAATTTTAGTTCAATTTAGTGCTTTTTAGCGCGTTTTGATTAGTTGACAACACTGTACCTGCTTTGTTCTGAAAATTGGTTTGAATATATTCCTTACAATAAAGTATGTACTCGTAGTATTGACATCATTTTGAATAAATTCTATGATGGCTTATTTAACTGTTTTAAGAAATCAATTCCAGTGATGAGAAAAAGAATTGCATATGGACCGCTTTGGAGTACAAAGCAGTTCAATAGCTTGAAAAATTTGAAAAATAAACATTATAAAAAATGCAAAAAGTTCGGTTTATCTATTGATTATATGAGATATTCCATATCAAGATCAGTTTACAATTCAGAAAATATCCAATGTTACAATAATTATCTTTTTAAGGTGAAAACAAACTTTAAAAAAAATCCAAAATATTTTTACCAGTTTCTAAATTCTAAGCGCCGAGTCTCCGAACATCCGTCCATGATGAAATTTAAAGACGAAGGATCCTTAAACGATGCATATAATTGAAATATATTTGCTGCTTTCTTCTCATCCACCTATTCTGAAAAAGAATTACACCAACTTTATAATTATCCATATCTGATTCCTAATGCAACCATAATAAATTGTCCAACATTAGGTAAATCGATAGTAATGACAGCTGTACATAATCTAAAATATTCTGATAAATGTAGACCTGACGGTGTTCCAAGCTGTGTTCTTACAAAATGTTTACATTCTTTTATGTCTCCAATAACCTACTTATTCAACATATCAATATTTACTGGTTATTTTCCTAAAGTTTGGAGAAAATCTTGTATTATACCTTTGTTTAAACCCGGAAGCAGTTCCAACATTTTCAGTTATAGAGGCATTGCTAAATTTAGTGTTATTCCAAATCTTTTCGCAAAGATAGTTACTGAAATCCTTTCTATGTTGTTTGTTATCTTTTCCCATTCCAGCATGGTTTTAGAAAAGAATGTTGCACTACTACTAACCTTTTGGAGTTCGCAACCTCAATTATAACCGCATTTGATTCCGGTTTACAGACAGACGCAATATATACAGATTTCAGTAAAGCTTTCGATAAAATAAATCACGATCTCCTATTATTCAAATTGGATAAACTCGGATTTTGTCCTGTTTTTCTTAAATGGATTTCCACATATCTTAAAAATAGATGCCAATGTGTATTATTCAGAAAATGTTTTATCTGGTGTTCCACAAGGTAGTCATCTCGGCCCCTTATTATTCCTAATATTTATAAATGATTTACCAGCTTGCATTAAGAATTCTAGAATATTAATGTATGCTGATGATGTAAAGCTGTTCCATAGCTTTAACTATTCCTATCAATGTTCCTTACTCCAATCAGATCTTGACAATCTTTATGATTAGTGTGTGATGAATCTAATGGATCTGAATTTAAGAAAGTGTAAACACATGATGTTCTACAGAATAAGTGCAGTGCTCTGTAGATACACAATAAATGAATATCAACTTGATCTAGTCGAAGAATTTCTTAATCTGGGTGTGTTGCTTTATTGTAAGCTATCCTTTAATTCCCACGTTACGCAAGTCGTTAATAAGGCAAAAGGAGTTCTAGGTTTCCTCAAGCGCTGGGGAAGAGAGTTTAATGATCCTTACGTTTCCAACAATTATTCATATCTCTAGTAAGACCAATCCTAGAATATGCTTCCGTGGTCTGGGATCCTCAATACAAAGTTCATATAAAGAAAATTGTATGGGTCCAGAAACAATTTCTCTTATTTTGTCTTCGTAATCTTCCATGGAATCCTAATATTAATTTACCATCTTATGAAAGTCGATTACAGCTTATTGATCTCCCTACTCTTGAAAGTAGGAGAAAATATATGAATATTTCATTTGTAATTAATTTAGAAAACAGTTCTATTAATTCTGAGTTCCTGCTTCGTAAGATCGAATTCGTAATTCCAAATCGTCCAACTAGAAATTATACTCCTTTAAAAATAAAATATTTTCGAACCAATTATGCCAACTTTGATCCCATGAGACGTATATGCAATCAATTCAACAGTTTCTATCCATATATTGATTTCTCATTAAATCCAATCCGCATTAATAGGAGTATTTTTAACTTAGTTAAATAATAAGTTTTTGTTATTGAATGATTATGAAAATATTTTATTGTAAATAGCTTTAAGAATAATATCTATGGTAGTTATGACAAACAGTTATTTTTCTCTTTTTTTGTTTTTGAGTTTTAGACTTTTATGTCTTTTAAGTCTTTTAATTCTTAAATCAATTGGCTTAACAAGATCAATGTGTTAACTTGATTACAGTTCAACTAATTTATGAATATTATTAAATAAAGTAAATTTTATATGAAATAATTAATAAAGCACTAGTTTTTTATTGTATAATAAATATGTTTTGTGTCCTCGTATATAATAATAGTAACTTATCGCCGATCTCCAAATTTCAGTACTTACGTTAATGTTTAATTGATTCTGCAGCTAAACTTATACAATCCCTAGAAGTAACTAAAGAAAATTATGAAAAGGTATTGAGCATTCTTATAAAACGTTATGAGAACAAGTTTGAAATATTTCAGTCACACATACAACATATGTTTGAAATTAAAAATATGAAGCATGCTAGTGTGTAAACAATTCGAGATTTTATTGACAATATTAACGCTGATCTAAGAGCATTAGAATCTGTTGCTACTAAAAGTCAAATTGCGAACGGTATCATTTTACATATGGTTGTAACAAAATTGGATACCGATACGCAAGCGAAATAGGAGGAACAAAATTCAACAAGTTTCGTCAGTACATACTCAGCATCACTCAAACTCCCAACGCAGGACATCCTAGCGACCTTTCTGGAAAGAAGTTGTAAAGCTTTAAATATTATCAACCACAACACGTCACTCGCAAATACAACATCACCAACAACAATTCGTTAGAAAAAATAGAGCACAGCCATTTCTAATCGTATCAAATCAACAACCAGCCTGTATAATTTGCAATCTATCGCCAACTCATAATGCATATCGTTGCTCAAAATTTTTAGAAATGGGAGTTAAATATCGTTTTGCAGCCATAAAGTGCCACAAACTTTATTTATTTATTTTTATTAAGTCTATGGATAATATCCTTACAGACAGAAAATACATTAATTATCTAAGAGTAAAATTAAATTACGTTTAATTAAATTTACATTGAGAGACATATCAATAAGGTTCATATTATAAGGTTCATTAAAGTTTAAACATAATCTACGAAAGGGATCAGCGTTAGCATAGTTTCGTCTAAAATATTTTATAAATAATGGCTGAAAGCTACGTGAGGTATATTTAAATTTATTCTATTCACAAGAAATTCTGCTTCGATGCTGCCAGATATAAGCTTAATAACGAAAATTATATTTAACATTGTTCTTAGACTTTTGAGACCAGATCTTGTATGATGGCAAATTGTATATCGAATCCGGATAAGAATTTCTTAATATAAAAAGTACGAACTCTTTCTGTATAGATTCATTACGGTCAATATGAATGTTATAAAAGGGGTTCCAGATAACAGAACAGCATTCCAGAATTGGTCTAACTAAAGAAGTATATAGCTGTCTTGTTATACTAACATCATTAAATTCTTTAGCCCAACGCTTAATAAACCCAAGGATACCACGAGCCTTATTGTACACATATTAATGTGTTTATTAAATATAAGCTTTGGATAGAATAGTACGCCAAGATCCAGGAATTCATTTACGGACTCCAATTTGTATTCCCCAAGATGGAAACATCCAGAAGAACTAGGTTTTTTCAAGTAGTGCATATGTTTGCATTTTTTGATATTAAGGTCCATTAAGTTCTCTTTACACCATATAAAAAACCTATCTAAATCCGTTTGTAAAAATATTTGATTAAATGGACTACTTGAGCTTATAAAAATTTTAACGTCGTCTGCACACATTAGTATGTTGGAAAATTTCAAAATTGATGAAAAGTCGTTTATAAATAGTATAAAGAACATCGGGCCAAGATGACTGCCTTGCGGTACACCGGATTTAACATGTATGATTTTAGATAGGGCATTACTAGAACGAATGTCGACTTGTTAAAAATATGACTTTATCCAATTTAAGGTTCTGTTCGTAAATCCCATTAAGGAAAATTTGTAATAGAAGGTCGTGATTAACTCTATCGAACGCTTTACTGAAGTTAGTGTATGTAACATGAGTATATTGTCTTTTCATGAAACCATAATTTATCAATGAGGTAAGTTGTAATAAATTGGTTGCTGTTGAGTGTCCTTTTCGAAACCCATGTTGATAGGGAGTAAGTATTGTTGAAATTTAATGGAAAAGAGGTTCAGTTAGATATTGCTTAAAGAGTTTCGGGATAGCACTTAACTCAGCAATACTTCTATAATTACTTATGTTTGACTTGTTTCCTGATTTAAACAATGGTATGATAAACTACTCTTTGTATATTTTTGGAAAGTAGCCAATTTCGATTGAGGCATTGAAAAGTATAGTATGTGG
The DNA here is from genome assembly GCA_932274085.1 of Protocalliphora azurea. Taxonomy (NCBI): domain Eukaryota; kingdom Metazoa; phylum Arthropoda; class Insecta; order Diptera; family Calliphoridae; genus Protocalliphora; species Protocalliphora azurea. The sequence continues at coordinate 81,441,051 of OW026519.1, forward strand.
GAAGGATAAAGATTGAACACAGTTTATTAAAATGCAATTATTCATTCCGTCAGGCCCACAGGATGAAGATAACTTGAGTTTTTTGATGTTGGAAATAATATCAGATAAGTTCACTAGAGGAAATACAATTAATTGGTGTTCATGAATAGGAAACTGGTACAGTTTAGAAGAATTGAATTTGGAGTCAGAGTATGAAGAAGCAAAAAAATCTGCAAACAGGTTGCTAATAGTGATTGTATCTGATGTTTCTCTGGTAAGGTATTTCATATTTGTTGGATAGCTAGTAGAATTTCTTTTGGAGTTGACAAAATTGTAAAACGTTTAAGATTATTTATATAGTTTTTATACAGCTTCAGATTAAGTATATTATATTCTGATCGATATATACAGTATTTTCTATAATCATTTATTGTGCCCTATTTTTTGAACTTTTTGTAATGTTTATTTTTCAAATTCTTTAACCTTGATAAGTTTTTAGATTTCCAAGGCGGACAGGATGAAAAAGAGACTCTAATTTTAGGAACACATTGTTCGATATAACCATTGTAAAAGTTGTTCGTTATTTTATCAAGAGCGTATGAAGTTTTATCAGAGAGAGTTAAAACTTCAAGCCAATTAGTGACAGTTAACATAAGATTTAGGTTTGTCTTCTTAAAACAATATTCCTTTAAGTTATTATTCTGCTGAAATACTCCATGTAAGAAATGGTAAATTGAAACCGCCGAAGACGAAAATAGTATCATTCGCATTTAAAGATTGAATAATAGCTTTTATAACCTCGCAATGTTGATGATAAATTATCTGGTCTGAGTTTGGTGAATATAAGAACAGGTAATAATGATTTGCTTGTACTTTATATTCATTTTAACTCCAATAAATTCTATATTATATAATGGAGGAATATCAATTTCTGTAGCAGGTATGTAATTAGAAATAGCATTTAAGACTCCGCCTCCAGTTGTTAAAGTTTTTCGATCTTTTCTGTAGATTTGTTAATTATTACATAATACATATCTCATTATTCAAGATGGTATCGTTTAGTCAGGTTTCAGAAAAAAACTATAATGTGGTGATTAAACTCAAAACTTTTTATATATAGGTTTGATAGTTTAGATTTAATTCCATTTACATTTTGATATATAATATTTAATTAGTTTTCAGTAGAATTACTCAGTTTTTTGAACTTATAGCTGGAGAAAAGTAAACGAGCGGTATTTGTTTGTCTTTGGTTTTTATTTATTATAAATTCTCGAATTAAAGCATTATCGGGCCAAAATCCAGGGCCTATAATGAAATTAAATATTTCAGGAGGTACCATAACTTTGAACGAAGCAATACTTCTTGGCTGAGAATATTTAAATTTATGGATGATAATATCACCATTGAAATTTAAGTTGTTCTTTTATATAGAATTCGATATCTTCAGTTGTGGTTTCAAAAGCAAATCGAGAAATGAAAATATATTTTTTGGTGGATGAACGACGTTGTTGTTTGTGGTATTTGGACCTACAATAGGTTGAGTTGAAACTGATGGCTCTATATTAATAATTGGTGTCGGTTTTGTTTAAATTTTCCCGGATAAAACCACATTGCCACATCATACCCCTCTTCAAATCGTTGTAGTTATTGTAATGCTGCACATCATTCACCTATACATAGGTTAGAACTTAAGCCAACTGAAAATTCAAAGCCTGCAATGGGACAGGTAATGCATCACCATCGGAGAATCAACAAACACAATCTACAACACTACAGGCAGTAAATGAAGAAAGTCTTGTCATCATGACTATAGCTATGGTAGTAAAGCTGTGTAATGAGAAATGTGTTTCTATAGTGGTGCGAGCTTTACTGGATTCGTGTTCGCAAATAAATTTTATCACCAAGCACATTGCACAGTTTTTAAGACCATCATTTAAAAAGGTAAATATGGAAATTTCTGGACTTGGTAACAAGTCCATATCATCAAACAAGATGTGTTCAATTGTCGCATATTCAACAACCACTACATTCTCTGCACCAATTGATGTCGTCGTAATCCCTTGTATATCGTCTAATTATCCACAGTAGCAAATTAGTACGTCTAATTGGCAAATCCCATCAAATATAAAATTGGCTGACGAAACATTTTATAAGCCAGGCCCAATTTGAAACCGTACGCACGCAAAAGATTTTCGTATCTGGAATCCAAATTTTCACTTGAAGCAACGAATATACAAAATTTATGGATGAATATTCGGATTTAAAACATATGCTGCCAGCTAACTCATTTCAGGAGGTAAAGTACTTTATACCACATCACTGTATTATAAAGCCCGATAGTTCAACTATCCGCTTACGAGTTGTATTTGATGCGTCCAGCTCTACATCAAGTGGAAAATCTCTGATGTTTTATGTGTAGGGCCTTCATTACAATGCGATACTTTCTCAACGTTGATAAGGTTTAGATATCACCAATATGTGATTGTAGCAGATATAACAAAAATGTATAGACAGGTGCTGGTACATAGTGAAGATACACAATGTATTTTATGGCGAAAAAAACAACATTACCTCTCGTCGCTTACAAACTCAGAACGTTGACGTAGGGGACAAGCTGAGCTTACTTAGCGATTAAATGTTTGCATCAACTAGCTCGTGAAGGATCTGAAACTTATCCAATTGGTGCTAAGGCAACTCTAAACGAATTTTATGTCGATAATGACATAATGCGAAACGAAGCAGAAATTATTGAAATAAAACGTCAGATTGTAGAGCTATTAAAATGTGGTGGCTTTCCTCTATGTAAATTTGCCTCGAATTCTGAAAAAAATATTGTCAGATGTCCCCGAAGGTGACAAGGAAGAAATTGTGCAACTCGACTACATAAATTACATACAAAACACTTGAATTGAAGTGGTCACCGATCGAAGATTTCTTTAGTTTTTCTTTCAAGCCACAAGACAAAAGCTTAAACTGCAAAAAGAACAATACTTGGGGCTAATTAATCCAATCACTGGGGAAACCAAAATTTTGCTGCAAAATTTGTGGAAGCTCAAACTTCATTGGGACGAAAGTGTTCCACAAGATATATTTGCTGAATGGGAATAATTACGTACCCAACTCATATTTTTAAACAATATCAGAATTTCAAGGTTTATGTCTATTATGTAGTCTCCAAAGGAGAAAATTGTATTGTATCATCATTAATTTGCGCCAAATTTTGAGTAGTACCCACAAAGGAAATCTCCCTCCCCAGGATAGAACTCAGTGCAGCTTTGTTGTGTACTAAGTTTTTGCATTCGGTTCGTAGTTGTTTTCCTCAGCAGCCATGTAACACTTATTGTTGGTCTGACTTAAATATTACTTTGCCATGGATATCAAGAGAGCCTCATGGTCGGCCAACATTTGTGGCTAATAGAATAACCAAAATTCAACATCTATCAAAGGGCGTTGTATGGAAATATGTCCCGTCAGAAGAAAACCCAGCAGACTTACTATCCAGAGGAACAACGGCTAAGGGTACCATGGAAAACGAATTTTGGTTTATGGGTCCAACTATCTACTATGACAATGCAACAAATTTTATTGGGGCTAATAATGAATTAAGCTAACAAATTATTGTAGCACTCTTTGTCTGAGGAGCGTAATTCAACTGTACGTGAAGCTTGTTTGTAAGAAGAAATTACGTGGGCCTTTATTTCTCCTTGATCCCCTCACTTTGATGGTTTATGGGAAAGTGGGGTAAAACAAGAAAAGTATTCTTGCGTCGTGCCATTAGTAATTATATATAACCATACGATGAATTACACACAGTAATATGTGAAGTGGGGGCTATATTGAATAACCGACCTTTGATTCCGGTTTCGAGTGATCCTAACGATTTACGACCTTTAACTCCAGCACACTTTTTAATTGCACGCCCAATGACAGCATTGCCAGAACCAAATGTTACCTTGATCAATCCTTCATCATTAAAAAGCTACAAATTGATTCAATGGATACAACAAACCTTTTGGGAGCGTAAATATGTAACTTCTGATCGGCTGGTTGGAGGAGTGTACAATGTTAGGTTTGGAAGGGGGCACAACAAACCCCTCAGGGGCGGAGCTAAGGGGGCTCAAAGTTAGGTACCTCTGACATAAAAAATGTTTAATCACTTGCCAAATTTTTGTTTCCCGTCCGATTTAAAATATTTTTTGTAGGCCCTGATAAGACCTATAAAAAACATGCTTACATGTCCTATTTATCTCTTATAGTTTTCGAGTTATTTGCGTTCGAATTTTTAAGCACCATAATTTTGGATGTTCTTGGTCCAGTTTTTTTCATATATATTCTAGTATTTCCGACTGATTCTATTAATTTTTTTCATAACTAGTTAAAGAACAAAATTATCTATTGAATAAAAAAAATTGAAGTCGATATCTTTATCGATTCCAAAAATAAACGATTTTGAATTTGAAAATTGCAAAAAAGACGACTTTTTGTGTTTTTTTTAGCCAAAAAGTATCTACACTCTTTTTTATCTAAAATAAAATTTTCTTTAGCAACATATAATAATTTTACACTTTTCTGAAAGGTAACTTCACAGAGATGACTTTAAGATAAAAAATAAGCCCAATAACTAATTAGGCATGGTACACACCCTCCCGAATTCGACCCATTTAATATGAAAGTTTTGATTTCAGACCACATTTTCTCAAATCCCAAAGCACGAATACGGGACTTCGGAAAAATGTGGATTCTATAGCCAAAAATGTAAAAAATCCCATTTTTGGGAATTTTCATTAATTTTTTTGGGAATTCAGGAAAACCCTGATTGAAATTTGGTGAACGCGCTTTTATTTATATTAATAAGATCCATATTTCCTGCAAATTTCATTAAGATATCTCTATAAACAAATATGTTATTACAATTAAAAATTTGAATTTTCTCCAAAAACCACAAATTGGGCCTATTGTTTGGTTTATTTCTAAATAGCGAAAGAAATTTAAAAAATGTGTATTCCAAATTAAGCTTATCCTTTAGCATATATAATTTCCGATCTTCTGCAAAAAAATTCAAGTCAATATCGTGCCTCATTTCAGAAATATGCACCTTTAAACTTTTATATTTCCAATTTATTGTATATATGACTATATTTTTACAAACTTGCAACTTTGGCTTTTAGTTTTGCGTGAATAATTATTTAGAAAATTATGAATATTTCTATATACTTTTAATAATATCTATACACAAAATATTTTTATAAAAATAATTAATAAATATTTTAATTAATTTAAGTAAATCTTTATCCAATTCTAAGCATTCATATTTTTCTATTAATGAATTTAAAATAACAAAACAAACAAAAAATGTCTATTTTAACTTAATCAATAAGTATTTTATTAGTTTACATTTATAGTGTTTACCTAAATTTAACAAATGTATTTATCTATTGGTGATGGTCGGGTATGGATGGTATGACTGGGGAAATGTGTAAAAGCATCTGGAATGCCATACCTGAGTATCTGAAGGCAATCTTTGGGAAGTGTCTTAGTGAGGGCTATTTCCTTGGGGCTTGGAAATGTGCTCGCGTTTTCATGCTCCTGAAGTCTCCTGATAGGGTGAGGAGTAATCCTCGCTCTTATCGGGGCATCCTTCCGGTGCTTGGAAAAGTGCTGGAAAGGGTCATGGTGACACGACCAAAGTTGTGAAGTAAAAACCCATTAAGAAATTAAGCATCGAACGAAGTAAGTAAAGTAGAAACAAAAGCAAAATATCGCTTCAACATTCCCTTACGAATTGCATGAATTTTGTATGGCGATTTCCGGTTGGAAGAAAATTTCTGATACGAGAAGCGCTCTTTTATGTGCTAAAAAAGAAGCATATGTTTTAGTTATAGTAAACACGTAGATGGGTGCTATTTTCTCGCTTACAATGGCAAAGTTAATCTTTTACTCTAGCGTATCGTAGTGAGGCTTATTTAGAAGCGTGAGCCTTTTACTGATAAAGAATAGCTAATATACAAATTAAAATTTTTCATATTGGGTAATGAAAAGCGAAACATACGTCCTTGTATTTTCGAAAAAATATCCGAGTTAAATTAAATAAACGCATATCAAAAACTTTCTTCAAAAGTCATAGCATTCAGTCCTGAGAAGGTAAAAATGATTCTAACTTTTATGCATAAATTTAGCAGCATTTAAGCACATTTTATTTACTATTCAAAAATGTTTGTTAAACCAGCCAATAATTTTATTTAAAGATCAAAATTTTATAATTGTACTACTTTTTGTAAAGGTATATTTTACTTAAATTTTTACGTAATCTTTGCTTTAATTTACACAGCTTTTGTATTATCTGTACACTAGCTCATTTAAAAAGTATATTTTCATTGTCACATCTTGTCCATTCGCATAAAAATCATTTAAAAGATTTATCATTTGCACTGAAACAGTAAATTTAATAGATTTTAACCAAAACGTCAGGATAAGCTGAAAACATTCACTTCTATTCATATTCGAGTAAAATATATGGATATGTGCCCCAATTCCATTTTCGCTACATTTCATGCACCCTTTTTTGTTTTCGTATGCAAAATTGTTACTAAAATTTTGAATATGGATACACCTATTTTATAACATAGCAAATATTGACTAAATGTAAAGATGATTGTGTTTTAAAGTTTTTATCATTTTATATGCCATAGCAGACATGAAAAGCGTCCATACTTTACATGTCTGCTATTGACTACAAAATTTGAAACAGCTGACAAATATATCTTCACATGAAATGAGAAAGGGCCAAATAACCAAAAAGCAAAAAACAAGTTTTTTTTTTATTAATAATGGTACATTGCATTAAAATATATAATATCACAAAATTTTAGGCCTCTATTGTCAAAAATACCGACTTTATTAAAGAAACTAAAAATGAGCAATAACACATTAGTTTTATTTTTCACAAGTAAAAAAAGTCGTAAGCAAAGATTATTCCACATCAAACAAAAGCAAACTTGCCAGAACTTTCAATTTCAGATGTGTTTTTTTTTTTTTTTTTTTGTTGATTTGTAACAAAATCGCTTTTGAGAACCATAAAAAACTTATTATGTTGAAAACTAATTTATTAAGTTTTTTATCTCTCCTGTAAAATTTTAAAAAATATTGATTAGCTCTTTTGCATTTTAGCTGACGATTTATTCATTGGAAATAAATCTGTAAACAGTGTTGCCGTTTTGGTTATTTTCAACCAAAATTGGTTATTTTATTTTCCAATGTGGATATGATAATTTTTTATTTTTTTTTTTTTTTTTGTTAAATTAAAATCAAATTTTTATTAGTTTTAAAAATACTATTTACTCTGTTAAACTTGTCAACAATAAAAATAGAGTATGATAAAAATCCATCACACATTTAAACTTCTCATTCCAATTTTAACTGACAAATGAACAAAATAATTTAATTCAATAGAAAATATAAGATTTTCTAATATTTAACAAAAAAAGTGAAATGGATTGGAAGATTTTTGTGAGAAATTTCTAACGATGTAACAAATAACCTAAATACTTGTAATTACAAAATAAATTACTATTAAAAAAGAAATGTATATTCGGTGAAGACCGACTATATGATATCCTACACTATTGTATATCTGACTTAAAGTAATACATACTTGAGAGAGAGAGCCAAATTTTATTAACATACGAATATTTATGTAGGATTTAAGTACCTTTTACTGTTTCCGTAAGAGAACCCTTTACATAATCTGCAATTAATTTTAAAGCGATCCTTTTGAAACTGAATGCCATATTTTATGTAGGTACATACAAATTTTTATAGAATATTTTAGGATTAAAAATGTTTTATTTGTGCAGAATTCTGTATATATAAGCTTATGTGTATTTAAGATATTCGAGCTTCAAAATATTACTATAAAAATATTTATTTAAGAATTAAGTGAAATAATGCAACAATTTCGACCAACTAAGGAGATTCTGATTCGATTGCTATATTTTGGGGGCCTCCCCAATATCGCGAATAAAAAATTTACCTTGTTTAGTTATTAAAAATGTACAAGAAGACATAATTAAATAATAAATGTTTAAAAAGGGCATCACATTATTTTACAAATAACTGCAATAAAAGTGTTTTATCAGTCCCAATGTATTTCCAATTGGACCACAATTTTGTACACACATTTTTTAATTGACTTGTTAAAATTTAATATATGTGAGTGCTTTGATACATGAACGATTGACAGTGAATCTTTTCGCCCAATCTCCCAATTAAATATCTTTTGCTTTAAATCTTTTGGAATGAGATTAGCTAAGTCCCTATAAAAAATAACTCTTATTTAAATTCTTTTTCTGTGCATAATAATAAATGCAAAAGTCTACCTTATTTTCTATTACTGCTCGATCTAGCTGTTTCGCCATTCTAAATTTATTACAATTTAGTTTGCTTTTGACGTCATAGAATAAGGACGGGAGAATAATTAAATTCTTATTATTAAATTCTATATCCCGACCCCCTACAAAATTGGATCAGGGACCACATTTTGATAAACATTGTTCTAAACAGTTAAATTTTAAATACTTTTTTCTCCTAAAGACTAACTAAAGTTTATGATTAGTATACAAAGTATTTAAAACCTGAATACATATATTAAGATTATATTAATTTGTATATAATAAATTTGAATTTTTAAAACTTGGTTACTTTTTTCTTAAATCTAATCTAAATCCTTCAGATTTTTACCTATATTGAGTTTATCCCATACGTTCTGAAATTTCAAAGCTAGAGAGTTTAAAATCGTTTGTAAGCGTCTTTTGTAGATGCGAGCAAAATAAAAAAATCTAAACTAACAAAGAATATATGACAGATACAAAATTTATTTACCCTTAAAGCCAACCCTTTACCAAAAATTTACCAATTTGCAACAGTTAGCTTTTTTTATGAGATTCAGCTTAAAATTTCATATAATGAAGAAATATATATTTTCAGTAAGACAACCAGTGTTGTCAACTCTTGCAAACATAAACGCGCAGATGTGTTTGAGAAAAGCTCTCAAAAAGGTTAAATTAAAAACATAACGTTTTTCTAGTAGAAGCAAGGCATGTTTTGTGAACAGAATTTTCTTTTGAAATACTTTTAATACTTCGGCAAGCAAGAGAGTAATCTAATAGGTCCATGAAGATGTTATAGTAGAATCTTTTCCTGGCTTTGGTATCATTTTAATCAAAGAAGTCTTCCACATTTTTGAAAGACTCCTAGTTTCAAGACTGCAACATTCGGTAGGTTTTTAAAAATATGTGGTATTATTGAATCATATCCAGGTGATTTTCTAACATTTATATTTTCTTTAATGATTGTATCAATGTCCTCTGGGCTAACAACAATTATGTAGTCATAATTTAGTGTAGTGTCTCTCCCAATACAAAATCATTTGTTTTGGGATTGGGTTGAAAGACTGTGCTTAAGTAGAATGCAAATAAATTGCTTCTGAGTTGCCTTTTTTTAAGGAAAGGTTTTTCAATCTCAGTATTGGAAGTAATCTTATAATCCTTTATAAAAGTTTGACTATTAGAATGTTCCATTGCTGAAGTATGTAATAACGTAAAGTCATTGACGCATTCATTAATATCTTCAACTTATGTATTTTTTATAATTTAAACAATTTGTACTATAGAAAGTATTCGTAAGATAATTTCGTAAGTTAGTCCTTCCATAGTGTTTAGAACTTAATTGTATTGAAAATTTCTACTTCCTACAGGTAATTAATTGTTTATCGCCAATACTAAGCGTCAAGTCTCTGGATATCCATCCATGATGAAATTTGGAAAAAAAGAATCCTCAAACGATACAGATGTTTGCTGCTTTCTTCTCATTCGCCTATTCTGATAAAGATTTATATGAACTTTCCAATTATCCATATCCAATTCCTGCTGCAACCCTAATAAATTGTGCAACATTAGATAAATCGATGGTACTAACAGCTGTACAGAATCTAAAATACTCTGATAAAAGTGGACCTGACGGTGTTCCAAGCTGTATTCTTATAAAATGTTTACATTCTCTTATATCTCCTATAACCTTACTTATTCAACATATCAGTATTTAGTAGTTACTTTCCTGAAGTTTGGAAGAAATCTTATATTATACCTTTGCTTAAATCCGGAAGCAGATCCAACATTTCCAATTATAGAGGTATTGCTAAATTAAGTGTTATTCCAAAACTTTTCGAAAAGATAGTTACTGAAATCCTTTCGCATCAAGTTGTATGTTATCTTTCGCCATTTCAATATGGATTTAGAAAAGGATGTTCCACTACTACTAACCTTTTGGAGTTCGCAACCTCAGTTATAACTGCTTTTGATTCTGGTTTACAGACACAATATATACAGATTTCAGTAAAGCTTTCGATAAAGTAAATCACGATCTCCTATTGTTCAAATTGGATAAACTCGGATTTTCTCCTATTTTCCTTAAATAGATTTCTACATATCTTAAATATAGATGCCAATATGTATTATTTAGAGAATGTACAAAGCACATCGAAAACCATTCCTGTTTTATACGGTATTCCGCAAGGAAGTCATCTCGGCCCCTTATTATTCCTAATATTTGTAAATGATTTACCAGCTTTTATTAAGAATTCTAGAATATTAATGTACGCTGATGATGTAAATGTTCCTTACTCCAATCAGATCTTAGCAATCTTTATGATTGAATTTAAGAAAGTGTAAACATATGATGTTTTACAGAAGAAGTCCAGTACTCTGTAGATACACAATAAATGAATATCAACTTGATCTAGTCGAAGAATTGGGTGTGTTACTTGATTGTAAACTATTCTTTAATTCCCACGTTTCGCAAATAGTTAATAAGGCAAAAAGAGTTCTAGGTTTTCTCAAGCGCTGGGGAAGAGAGTATAATGAACTTTAAGTTTTCAAGCAATTATTCATATCTCTCGTAAGTCCAATTCTGGAATATGATTACGTGGTCTGGGATCCTCAATACGAAGTTCATATAAAGAAAATTGAATCGGCCCAGAAACAATTTCTCTTATTTTGTTTTCGTAATGTTCCACGGAATTCTAATATTATTACCATCATATGAAAGTCGATTACAGCTTATTGATCTCCCTACTCTTGAAAGTAAGAGAAAATATATGAATATTTCATTTGTAATTAATTTAGTAAACGATTCAATTAATTCCGAGTTCATAAGATCGATTTCGTAATCCCAAATCGTCCAACTAGAAATTATACTCCTTTAAAAATCAAATATTTTCGAACCAATTATACCAACTTTGATCCCGTGATCAGCTATCTCAGAAAGAATTCATCTAATCGATTTTTTTAGAAAATAGCTGCAATCTATATCATTGGATTAAATCCTTTTATCCTTAAGTGGAGCTGGAGCGATAAAAAAAACCTGTTGCTGATCCCAGATCTGTTGAAAACGAAAAGAACATTCATTTACTCCTTAGCAACTTCCCCGATCTTTTGAGAATTTGGCATAGCAACAGATATCATTTCGTTAATGTCATTATTTTTCCAGTGCAGATACTTGCACTAAACTTGGCTCCATTCTTAACAACTGCGGTAAGTTTAGATAAAAGATAACGAATCAGGTAACCTCTTGTGATTCAAGACGTTATATTAAAGATACTATTTTCATATAAAAGAAATAATTTCTTAATCGAATATATTCCTAAACTTGGAATCACATAAATTCTTTAAAAGATAACATGAAAAGAAAAAAAAATACTAAAAAGGAACTCAAAATTATTGGCTTATTTTTTTATGAAAAATATATATCTGTTAGCAGTAACCAATTTCAAGGTTTTTTTTTCGTAAACAAAGTTGCTGGCAACATGTATACAAGCATAATCAAGAACATACTTTGTTTTAAAAGAAATTCATTCACTTGTATGAAATTATAAAGAAAAAAAAAACTTTAAAAAGAAAACATCAATCAATTTAAGTTATGCTATTTATAATACCATATTTCCTTCCAAAAATCATAACATAAATTGTAAGTGATTATACTTGACCTATCCATTCCATACTCATTTTATCAATGCGATATGATAGGATAAATGTTCCCACGAAATTTAAGGGTTCCCACTATAATAGTTTCTTAGATATGCATTAAAGAATATTTTCTTTGTGGTAATATACCCTCTGCTCCGATCTATTTCAAACTAATCGGTTTATCCTTTTGAGAATTTGAAAAAAGTGAGCGTGCAAGCACTATCTATGCGTCAAATTTCATATAAATACCTTCATTAATAACGTGTAAAATTTAAAAAAATTGATTTTTTTTTTAATTAAGCGTAAAATATGGATGTGATGTACAAACGAGATCTAACAAAACTCTTAACCGCCTCCGACACTGTTATTATCTATGTGTCAAATTTCTTGAAAATCGGTTCAGCCGTTTAGACGTAATTGATAAAAAAAAACGAATAAACAAACAAACTTACACCTCATTTTTATAATATATACAAGGTAATAAGAATTTATAAAATCTTAATTCTATTTCAAATTTGTATGAAAATGCAAATTAATTCAAGTTTTTAGTGTTTACATGGCTATAATGTAGGTAAATATATTTGTAATTACATACAATTTAATGTATTTGAAATTTTTCTTTGCTCTGAAATATCAAAAAGAATCCAAATTGATAACATATCTGCAAAACTTTGGCTCTACTAACAAAACAGATCACAGTCTATGGAAGGCGATGAAAGATATGCAATGCCCTATTGCATTTGAATCTCCCATACCCCTCCAAAATGATCAATAGGCAAAAAGTACTAATGAAAGGGTAGAATAGTTCTGTGGTAGTTCACGACCAAATTCCCAATCCATTAAAGTTCAGGCTCTCTACCGTAAAGTCAGAAATAAAAGGTCTTAAGGGAGAAAAATTTCCAGGAACTGACAAAATTACCAGTACAATTATTACTTTCTTGCCAAACTCAGCTCTGATATTCATTTTATTAATTTTCAACGAAATACTACGTACTGCATACTTTCCAAACACTTTAAATTGCAGGAATAATAATGATACCTAAACCCGGAAAATATATCACTCAAGTAATGTCTTACCGGATAATAAGCTTACCATACATTTTTTCGAAATTATTTGAGAAATTGCTTCTTGAAAGCCTATTATTACACATTAATAATAACAGTATACCCAAACATCAGTTTGGTTTCAAGAGAAAACATGGCACTATTTAACGAGTGCATCTAATTGCAACTATTATCAGAAGAAGTTTCGAAAGCAAACAGTATTGCTCTGCGTTATTTATTGACATATCTCAAGTCGGGCACGACGGACTAATGCATAAAATGATGAATTACTTTCACAGAAAGTTGACAAGTTACTAATAACTATATAATATATATAGCTCTTTCAAATAAGATCGAAAAATGTGACTTCTTCAAAAAGAATTTTTTTGTGTTGTTTTTTATTATTGACTTTATTGAAACCTTCAGAAAATAATTAATTACTTACATTGTTATGAGGATTTAAAAGTATTACAACAATTAACATCTAAATAATTAAATAAGGAAACTACTAATATCACAGTATTAAGGAAAAGTTGTCAAAAAAAACCTTGTACATACTTAAAAGTTATAAGAAATTTTAAAAACAATCATCAATTATTACTTTTTAAGTAAAAAAGACAATCACTAAGTGTTATCAAATTTATTATTATTTCGTATGTACACGTTCTCCATTTTTCATTAAATGACACAGTCAGTTCCTTTGCAAATGAATTAAACATTTTATGCTTAAAGTTTCTATGCAGTAGATCAGTTGAATATCTGGGGTGTAGGTCATAAATTATTTTTTGATTTTTATTTTGTATCATCTGTAAGTTTCTTGTGTAAGTTTTAGCAGCTTTATTAAACCAGACTTGGCTCATTAGGTCAAAATTGGTCGAATACACATTTTGTAAATAAGGATCTTTTTTTTAAAATTAAGTTTAGATCTGTTGAGTAAGGGGGTAAAGTGCATGCCCGCATTTGATTGCTTTATCACAAATATACTGTATGTGTTTAATGATAGTTTTTTATCTAAGATAATTTCTACGTTTGAAGGCTCGTCAAATGTTATTTGTTGTTTGATCAGAAAATGCAAACGTTTTTATACTGTTGTTGAACTGAATTGAAAACAAAAATTTTTCGTTTTTTGCAAATCTAAAGCCGTTAGATTAAGACTCTTCTTGGCAGCACCAGCACCAACAACACCACGCCACAAAACACTATACAGCAGCCACAACAAGTGCAGTTAATGTAACACAATAACAAGCCCTAATACAACTTCTAATACTACTTCTAACACTCATATACACCTATACAAACACTTGCACTTACCTATACTTTAAAAAGAAAGATGCAACTGATTCGCGCTGATTGTTGGTAAAAAATATTTATATACAGCAAAAGACTAAAACAACAAACAACATATCTAAATAAAAAAGTGAGAGTTAAACGAAAAACAAGTCAGGCTTATTGAGAGAATCAATGCAATTGTTATAGAAAAAGCTTTGATTCAAAAAACAATAAATTTAGAATATAAACAAAGCAAAAAAGCTTAATGCAATTTTATTCCAGCTAGGTTATTGTTGTTGCTTAATGTATATGTATATTAAATAGTTTAATAAGCGTTTGACTATTGTAAGATATTCTGGATTGTGTAAAAACAATTTCCTTTGGACATTTTCAATTATTTGCATCGCACTAAAAATTTTCTACATATTAAAGTTGTAAATTTTTGTAAAGAGTTTAACGATATAAAGAAAAACATATGCCATATATAAAGAAAAACGAAATAAAGAAAAACATATGCCGTTTACACCAAACAAAAACTAGTAGTTTTTGGCTTCATTCGATTTTTGAGTGCAAAACTACTTAAATTTCTTTAGTTTTTCCATACAAATTAAAATAAATTTTCATCTAATTTTTATCAAAAACCAAATAAAAACTTCTAAAATAAATATTAAATTTTAGTTGTTTTCAGAAAAGTCAGATTTTTATGATGAAAAACAGAAAAATTGAGTAATTTTATTTGTTTTATAAATTTTTTTTTGTGTAAATTATTTTTAAAATTTTGTTAAAAATATTTTCAACAACAAAATTTAAAATTTAGTTTTTCAAAAACCAATTTTTTTGTTTGGTACAAATGGCTATTTCCTATTTCTTAGGGTTAAAAAGATGCTTTTATTTTTTATCTCGACTTCATTTTGCTCGGAATATAAGAGTGAAAAATAAAAAAAAAGAAATCGTGTATTTAAACTCAAAAAACGTTACACTGCTGATCGATCGCAAATTTGATACTATCCTGCAGAGGAATAAAAACTCCCCTACAATATAAATGTTTTGTAGGAATACGTTTCTGTGATCTATTATATGGAAATATAATAGCTTGTGTTTTACTAACATTAGCTTTTATCTTCTATTTATCAATGTATTTATAGGTAGATTTGCAAAATTTTAAAAAATTTCGATTTTTACTATAATGAAATATTTTTTAAATTTTACTAGGAAACCCTAAAATATCAAATAAATATAATAATTTTTTTTGTAAATAACTCAGTAGGTTTTATTTTTACGCATAATTTTTATCAGAATTATACATACATAAAGTTCTAGTTTGTAAAAATTTGTATAAGTTCAACTTAAAACTGCTATAATTTTCGAAACCCCTGCACGAAGTGATTAACGCTAACTGATTCTACATGCATTCGAGTCACTTTAAATATATACAAACTAGCTGACCCGAGCCGCGTTGCTGGCCCTAAGCAAACATTAGTGTTGTATTACTGAACGATTTAAATTGATATTTTAACGAAATTTACGACCTTTAAATAAAAATCTAAGGAATACCTATTATAAAGTGTTTTTTACAGAAGAATTTAAATATGATGTAGATGTGGGCTCAATCAAAAAATATACGCATGTATTTAAGGCAAATTTGAATTTATATTTATTTATTACTTCATCTTAAGGTTAGCGGATAGACAATGTCTTTTTTTTTGAACGGAATGATGAGAGCTGTAGTCGAAATTGCAGTTGTAATGGAACGCTGCTTGATTCAAATCAGAACTTGAAGCAATTCTTCTTATGCGTTGATTAAAAATTTTAAAGTTGTTGAATTGCTACATTTGCTCGACGATTTCTCATTGCTAACCGAGCCGTTTCATTTCTCGCCTGCCTTTCTTCCTGCGTTTGTGATATACGAAGTCGGGCCAAACTAATACGGGGTTGTTCTCGTGCGATTTCTCGTTCATATATATTCAATTGATTGACGATATTACGATAAGTACTTGCATTACGTGTTCGACGCGAAATATTAGATCTCCGGGGTCGCGGCATTGTGAATAACACTTAATAACGAATGCCAAAAATACAACAAATGGTTTTAAATATCACAACCTCACTAAATGATGAGCTTTACTTGGAACTTACCGTTTGGAAATAGAATTCTACACCACCACCAGAAAACAAATTGCACAAAAAAGTAAGCGTTTCGATAGAAACAGAAACAGTAATTGTTATAATTTGTATTAAAAAAAATATTTTTAATGATTATTAAGGCAAAGAAATTATGACAAAAAAATTTTTTTTTTTTATCGCGGATTTTTCGCGAATTTTTTTTCGTATTATCCTTTTCTGGCCGGTGACCGGTCCGAATTGGTGAGAATCATCAAAATCGGTCTAGTCGTTCTTGAGTTATAACAATAGTAACTAACATCACTTTCTTTTATATATATAGATATATTTCAATGCGCCATCATTTTTTTTTTTTTCTTTAAGGCATAAAATCAACATTTTTTGATAATGGCCCATATATATATAACATCTTATAAGTTATAACTATCTTACTAAACCAGATCAAAAAAAAATTGTCCACTTCAATGAATTTATATGCCTGAGATAACATGCTGTTCAAAATTTTATGCCTCTACCTTGGCTAGATCCCTATGGTTAAAATTTATTTGGAAACATAGTTGCTGTATTTAGTTGCTATCGTTGAATGTTAAAGTTGATAGTTAACAAAAAAAGATATTTACCCGACTAGGTATCACTCCGTAATTTAGAAGAAATCTCATTAAGAAACCTTCAATTCTTCTTTTCCAAATTAAAAATTTAGATATTTTTTTATATTTAAATTAATTAAAATTAATTTAATTTTTTACATTCATATATACATAATTGTATTTTGGTTCATAAATTGGTAGCAGTTTTATCGACGTTGAAGTTAACGTGTATAATTCTAAGCGTTAACTCCTAACGTATATACATAAATTTAAATTTTGTATGAAATTGCCCATGAACATTAACAACAAAATGCATCTAGTGTACAGTTAAGATAGTCAAAAATTAACGCTAAAATCATTAACTCTTTAATGTTGTTGTTTTTTTTATTTATTTTCGAATTTTTATAAGAAAGAAGTCAAATATAGAAATGTTAAATTTAAATTTATTAAATCAGCAAAAATTAGTACAATATTTAATTAATGCAAATACAAAATATGAAAATACAAAAATTTGAAAAAATAAGACTTTTCATATTTCTTTATAAAAAAATGCAACCTGTTTTGATATATACTTTATCATTGTTAAAGAATCCTCTTTCTCCTGCTGGCCAATATCATTACAGTTTTTATGTTGGAGTGATATTCGGAAGAGGAGTTATATTGGTCAAATTATGCACTGATCTTCAGAAAAATTGACACATTAATTTATACTTACATTGGACTGGTTTGCACCAATCATAAATAATTTCAATAGGCTTTGTAATTGTGCCTAAATAATTATTTGCAAAAAATACATCGTTGAATTGACCTTGGAAATAATTCAAATCTCAGATTAGCAAATTCTAATATAAAAACATTTCCAAAATTTCTCCATATGAAAATTTATATATGTTATTTTTATAATGGATATATATATACGCCCTTTTTCGGTATCCCCATTTTGATTCCTAAAAAAGTAATAAACTTTGCATTGTTTTTGCTAAATGACAAAATTTTATATAAACTCGATACGTTTTTAAGCTATTAAGAAGTTTTGGGGCAGTTCTAGCAAAAAATTATACTGCTTTAAAAAAAAAACTGTTATTAGTGCTGCCGGCTATTGAAAAATCTTTATTAATTTTTAAAAATTTAATAAAATTGTCCTTTTTGATGAAAATGTCGGATTTTTAAATTATTTTTTTATAAATCGATGAATTAAGCCCAAATTAACAAATTTAAAACAAACAAACTGAAAAAAAGCTCGCAATTTTAATAAATCAAAGTTCTAAGTGCTCGCTTTTAAGAATTTGGTCTTAAAAAATTCCTCTCAATAAAAAAATAATAATTAAAAATTGCTTTAACCTGTTTTTCTTTTAAGCCAATATCTTGGAATTGTAATTTAAGTTTTTTTTTATACTTAATTTTGGATAGGAAAACTATATTCATAGGATAATTTTGTTAATAAAAAATAAATACTGTTACGTGATTGCAATTAATTAATAACACGTGACTCTGATCTTTTCTTACACAGGTCTTTATTTACACCTTAAGTTGTAAATTGGTTGGTAGTTAAGGCTCAACCAGTCAACTATGCGACGCAAAGTAGAATGAAGAAAAATAGCGTAAAAAATTTTGTACAAACAGTCAACAAAAATAAACGTATCATATGTTTTTAAACATTCATTGTGTGAAAAGCCTATTCCTTGGCTACGAGTATTTTGTAAAGAAAATAAACTACAGGGTTGTCAAGAAGTTATGCAGCTACATAGATATCTATTTTCTATATAAAAATCTATTTTTTTCTATTTTCTGCTATATTTTTGTATCAATAGCCACTTACACAGGTTGAAACAGCTGATTGCGATACGATGATTTTTTCTGTTCACTGGTTGAACCTTTACACAATTAAACAGTTTTAAAATTTAAACATAACTGCAAATTTACGTCGTGTGTAGACAATTTTTTATCAAGACAAACGTCAGGATAATTTTATCAGTCTAAATTTTTTGCCGATTGAATTTGTCAGTATTATTGCAGCTGTAAAACAAAATTGTTGGCGTTCGTGTACTGACAACATGATGTTACTTGATAAAATATATTTCGTTGTGTGTAGACCTGTTATTTCCTTCCTTGGCTGTTATAATTTTTGCCAGTATGGGATCATTCCTTTGGGCCACCGGGCAGTCCTCATCGAAATCTATACGCATTAGACGGACATCAATCATACTTTCCTTTGTTTCAGCTTTGGTACAATGTCTACACTCCAAGTTCCGGAGAGGCATCTGCATCCGTGTTTTCCACCTTTTCTGCGCAATATGCTGAAATCATAATTCTGTATCAGTTCCATAGTATTCCATAGTGTATGTCAGGATAGGTGCAGTACATAATAGTTCCTTGAGCTTCTCGTATGCCTCCTCTTGTGCCTCTGTCCACTAAGTTTGCACAAATCGGCGGTGCTATGTGCAAAGGATAAGAAAACTGCGTAATTCGTAAATATTTTTAGGGCGAGGCCAATTTTTTGCAGCTTGTATTTTATCTTCGTCTGTTGATATGCCTTCTGCTGTTACTCGATGGTGCAGATATTTAATCTCTTTCTAGAACAAAGCACTTTTATTTACGCTGAGCTTGAGTTCACTATGTTGGCAGCAATAAATAGATGATTGACATTTCTGGGGCAACAGTTACACATTTACTATACCATATATAGTGGCGAGCTCTTCAGTTGCCGTGTCTAAACTTACCCCGCTTAATTGAATTGAACTTAATAGTTCAATTATTTTATTTACCAAATCGGACCTGATTATGTACTACTAGGGTTGCCAAATATTCGACATTGAATTTGATCGAATAAAATTTCATAATTTTTTAAATTATTCGTGTGATCGAATAAAATTTTAATTTTTAAAAATTATTTGATTATTCGATTAATCGTTAAAAATTGATCGAATAATTTTTTATTCTAAATTTAAAAACTTTGTTCGTTCGAAAAGAATAAAAAATTTGTTCCTCGAATAGTCGAATAATTTCTCGCTTTCGATCGTTGATGTAAAATTGCTGCTATTCAGCTGAATTATAGATAAGAAGATTGTGGAGCCGTCAGATATGCGAGCCAGCATTCGCTCCATAGTGCTAGCTCGTTTTAGTTTAACGGTGACTACGTTGAATAACTCTTTTTATGTATACTGTATTTTATGTTTTGTTTCTTTTCGTTCTTCTAAATCTCAAATGGGGGTCCGCGACCCACAATGGGTTCGTAAGAACATTCGTGAAGGGTCGCGAACAGATCCTGCAAAATATTCTTAAACACAAATTTTTTTAATGAAAGAATCCGTCCTTTGCTTCGATTTATATTGTTATGCTTAGGCAACAATGATCAAATAAAGAAAGTGATTCTGTCCAATGACACAATATAAAGAAAACTGTTCGATATGGAAGGGAAAACAATTAATTAAATAGATAAATAGTTCACTTTAATTTGATGAAGCAATCGATTTTTTACTTCTTTATAAAGTTGTTTCAATGCCGTTTCCGGATTTAACCATACAATAACATCCTGTGGAATTATTAAAATTTACTCAAGTGGAGCGACCATTCAATGCAGAGTACTCAAAACTTTTATTTCACAGAGAAGTTTGCGAGCTATAAAAAGTAAATTTGCTTAAACAACTTTATAATTTGAAGACGGTAATATTTCAATATGAAAGAGTTAAAATGTAACTGATGTGTTAAATTTAATTTTGACTCAACAGATTTCAAAGCATTTTAGTTAAAATATAACAAAGTTTATCCGCTTGTTGGCTCCGAAGCCTTAAAACTTAGAACAATTTTCAGCAACATACACTTTTATGTGAAATCCTTTGTGGACGCAGAGAACGATATTAGATATGCATTATCTGGAAAAGTCTCTTAATATTAATGATCTCATGAAGCAAAAACAAAGTCGCAATTATTAATAATTTTTTATCTTTACATAACATTTTGTCAAATTTTAAACTAGTCAAAATTGTAGTGGGTCACTCTTCCATTACAATGTAAGAAGGGGGTCGAGAAACAAGATCTTGTGAGAACCCCTTTTCTAAATTTACATACTTCGTTCGTTGAAATTAATTTTTTTAGTGTAGCTTGTAAAATTTCCTGAAGCTTTTGGTTTCTCTCCATCAACCGTTTCTACAAATCTATCTTAGTACCAGTTGTTGGCAACTCCAATTTACGGAATTCTTTCTTGAGTTGCTCTACCTTTAACTCTACAAGCTTCCTGGCTGTTTATTATATTTCAATCCCACTTCTGACACCAATTGTTACGTTTTTGAAGTTTTCAAAAAAGCTTTGGTTTATTTCCTTTAAATAAACCGGGATTTCTTTGCTTTCAATTAATTAATAACACGTTATTATTAATAACATGTGATTTTCTTTAAATAAAAATACACCGATCTTTATTTACGTCTTAACACAAAGTTATACAATTAAACTGTTTTAAAATTTACAATGGCAACTTTACGACTCAAAGATAAATTTACTAATGACTGACTAAATCTTACATACATCTACTTATATACTAGTGCCCAGTGTGAGCAGATGTAAATTGTTTGAAAAAAATTGCTTTTTAGAGAAACTTTAAATATTTTATCTTTAACATAATCTTTGTTAGTTGAATTTTATCCTAACGGAATTTCGAATATATAGGATAAATTAAAAATTTTTACATAAAATTGGTCATATTCCGGAGGGTCTGTACTTAATCCTATTATATGTTTGAGTTTGCTAGTAATTTTGAAATAATTTCTGTGAAAATACCTTTCAGAAAAGTATAAAATTACTATATATTCTTAAAAAAAATTCTATTTTCTGCAAAAAAATCATTATTTTTTAAATTTTCAATTCCAAAATCGAAAAATAATGATTTTTCGATAGCCAATTTTGTTCTTTACCTAAAAAAAATTTTAGAAAGTCGGATAAAAATATTGGGCTATATATTGGAAAAACTATACCAAGATTTGGCAAAATTGAGATAATTGAAATTTCAAATGCAAATAACTTGGAAACTCTAAGAGATAAATAGCACATTCAAGCGTGTTTTTCATAGGCCTTATGAATGTAAAAATATTTGAAATGAGATAAGAAACAAAAATTTGAAGAATTTTCTTTTTCAGATGTACCCTATTTTGAACCCCAATAGATCCGCTAGAGGGGTACGTATGGAAGGGGATAGAGGGGTATGTATGGCACCTTCCAAACTTAAAACTGTTTACTCCTCTGCTATGCCTATGTAAAACTTTATGTAAATCCAGCCAGCAGATTAGAAGTTACAGATTTATTTCCATAAAATTTCCATTCTGTGGATCACCCAGTTCGTCGTGGCATTGGGCACCGTCTAATTCAATGTGTTCTACCACTTACATTTCCTTAATATACTCGCGTAACTTAAAATAATCCGGTATGCCGTTGTCCCACCTGCTTAACCTAGATATGATCAAACAATGTCCGGTGATAATACTCATTTTAATTCATAAACTTCTTTTGTTCATGCGTTAGATTACCATATATAGATAGATAAATAAATAATCCACAAAGCCCCTGACATCTTGCCAACATTTTTAATTTAATAAGTTTTTGCTGATGCTGATACTAAAATTAATGTCTATATTTTGCAGACAACGTCGAAGGTTTAACGTGCTCTTCACACAGGGTGAATACAATGCGTCCACCAACACCCCCAAGTCTGACAAAAAGCTATTCTTGAGTACCAATTTGAAGTCATGTATTTGGACATGACTTCCCTTTTGGTTCCCCACGGCACCCGGTTGCAATGCAAATCCACATCGAGCTCACACTCTACCCGCGATTTGGGTCTAAACCACAGCCAGGCTAGAACCGAAATTCCAAGGGCTCTTGACATCCGTGGTATCAGTATTAAGTCACCAGTCGGACTTCGTAGCCTACTACCAGTTGAACCCCAAACAGTTCGAGAGTGGTGACCCGCCACGGTCACACACAAAACACACATCAACAGAAATGGACAACAATTACATCACAAACAATCAACAATCGCCCTCACGGGCGATTCATTACCCACATGATATGACACAGGCAAGGGACAAGACGAACTACAACTAGGACAACTTTGACGCTAGCAACCGCTGTTGATGTGTGTTTTGTGTGTCTCCTTCTTCTCTTAACAAATACCTCCCGGGATCGCCCAATCTCCCAAAAGTCCGCACGTCTACTAATTCCCTACTAAAATCCCAACCCCCCTCAGTATGAGTTATACCCATACCATCTAAATCTCTAATGTAATCATAGTAGTGGCATGCAGTCAGTACATGCCATACGTCCTCAAGTCCCCTCCCACACCCACATTTCGGAGTATCGGATAGACCTCTCTTATGCAAAAATGCATTGAATGAGCCATGTCCCGTCAGTATAAAACCCAAACTCAAACCGAAGCCGAAATCTGGACGTTGCTGTACGAAGTCCGCGTCACGTATGAATTCATACGTTACCCTTCCACTGTCACTGTTCATCCATCTCGTCCTCCTCCTAGACAAAAGACACTCCTCTAAGAGTGCCTTATTCCTCACACTATCCCCATTCAACAGATCAAAAACAGAAACCCAATCATGCCCAAGAAGTGGTAGCCCCTTCTTGATCTTGAAAGTAACAGCACGACATATTACCTCCAGATCAAGAGGTGCCACACCTAGAAGAACCTGAAGTGCGTCTGTAGATACCGTCCTATAAACTGGCATGCACGCTAATATCGCGACCCTCTGACAGGATAAGACCTTATTGCTGCCAACAACAGACATGACCGTTTCATACCATACATGGGCACCATACACGGTACGAATAGCATGCCTGCTGAGGCCCTAGTCACTCCTGAGGATGCGCCTAACCTTACCTGCAACAGTCGATAACTTGTCTCTTATGTGAGCAAGATGAACCAAAAAGTTCATCCTCTCACTCATCATTATTCCCAGATACTTGACCTCAATCGCATATCTGAGACTAATGTTGCCAGTCTGAATGAGTGGAGGATAGACAATAGTATTAACTTTAACAATTTCGTACTTAACTTTTAACAATTCGTCCTTATTTTGAAAAATTATAGAAAATGCTAAACATAATATTAAAAACTGCTTAATAAAAGCTAAATAAAAAATTTTCGTCTAAATCGGAGTTAAAAATGCTAAATTTAGCTGCAAAAATGCTAAAATGGTCACACTGCTTGTAGCAATTATCTTTTGCAATATCCTAGTAACATCAAGAACCATATAAAAACTTAATCATAACAGCTTACAGTCTACTAACTTAGTTTCTCACCAACGCATAAACAACTATTTACAACAACCTATATAATGCAAGGTTCTTACTAATAAATAAACAATTATAACAGCTATGTAATACAAGTTTCTCACTAAGGCCATTGTTGTAACAACAACAAAAACATTGAATGTCGCTGCAGAATGTCGCCTAGTGTAAACCTGGTCTATTACATAAGCAAGTTGACAAAAAGCTTTCTATATCATTAAGTCACCGGAGTGAACACTCTTAGATAACCAAGATAAATTATAACTAAGAGACTTCAACCAAATCTATATCAATAGATGCTACAAACTGAAAAATTCCAACACGCCACAAACTAGAAAATTCCAAAATCGTTACCCAAACTTATAAAAATAAATTTTGTAACAATACGAACATTTTTTTTAGTACTTTAAGCAAAAAACACCTATAAGAGGCCAAACTCAAGCAAGCGGCGATGGTTGTTTCCAGTTCTCAAAGAGAAGTCCAAATTAAATGAAGACAGAGACGAAGACGGCTTTTTACACACATTTTGTTTTTGTTTATTCAACAACAAAACTCATGACAACAGCAAAACTACATGTATAAAAAATTATTTTCTCCCTCTTTTAAACTCCGTACATAAAAAATATAAAGCAATGCTTTCTTTACCTTTCTATCTTATATAAATTTAATGTAAACATATGTGATTTATTTTGCAACAACGCAACACCGACAGAGAGGGAGAGTAAAAAAATGAGTTTTTGATAAATCGTTGTGAAAATAAAATAAATTTTATTTTTGAGCGGATTCTCCGTTCTGTTTTAGTTGTCAAATCTTCATATAAAAAAAAATATATATACCCTAGCTTGTGTTTCATCACTAGTGTTGCCAGTATAGCCTTTTTAAGGCTAAATATAGCCATTTTATTTTGCTTTTAGCCTCAAAATTTTCGTTTTAGCTTCAATTTTTTTTAGCCTTTTTTGATCCTTAAACAGGCTAAAATGTTATTTCAACAACGATGAAAATAACTACTTTATTGCTAATTTTGTTTTACAAAATCATCTATTTATTCGCACAAAAAATCAATATTATTTATATATAACAAAAATTTTTGCCTGCGGCGCATCATTCTCCATATTAAAAATAATAACTAATTATACGGACTTACTAAATTGATTACTATAATTATCTTTTGTTTAATATAATTTATTAACAATAGAAATTATTTATGAATATAAATTTGAAAATATTTTTTTAAAGTGAAAAATCACATAAAAATTTAGAAATTCTTAATCAAAAAGAAATTATAGCTCAAAAATTACAAAAAAATAATCATATAATAATCATTTCTTATATGAAATATAACCCAAATTTGTATGGGCGTTTTTTTGCGATTTTTAATTAGTTGATTTTGCTGGCAACCATCTATGTTTTATTTATAAATTTATTACAATAGAGTAATTTCATTTTAAATTTAAACTGATTTGGATAAAATTTGATGTATATGTAGTGGAGGATGCACCAACATGTAAAATAAATTTTATTAATTTTTATTTTGAAAACTGTGGCAACTCTTTAGCTTTGAAAGTGATTAATATATTTTTTTAAATGGCCACAACTTTTGTTGTATAAGTGGTATCAAAATAATTTTTTTGCAGTATACTTCCTGCAGAGAAAATTTCTGAGTGGTCAAAATTTTTTTATTTAAAATGGAATTATTCAATATCTCTAAAAGTTACCAAAAATTAATGAGAACGGAGAAAAAATAAGTTTTTAAATTAAAAACAAAATTGAACTTTTTTCTGGCATTATTTTTTGGGTCATTTTTGGCCTTTTCTGACCTTGCGGCATAGTTACCACAATAATGTAATGTTCTCGTAATTATGTTTTATTTATCTTAATAATACTGTGTTCATTTCTTTTTATGTTGAATAATTAAATGGTTACCCTCAATCAAAATTTTAATATGGTTGACTATAAAAATATTATATTTGGAGTGTTACCAATATTTTTTAAATTGTTTTTTTAGACCATTTTTTATTTTCCACAACTATTGAATTTTTGCTTCTAAACAGTTTGTTTTTTTTTTATGTATTTATTAAAAATTCGTGATAAAATAGTGAATATTTGCGAAAAAATTAACTAAAACTAAATAAATGCAAATAGAAATGGTGAAAAAATAAAACCTGAAAGTGCCATTCTATACTACATTAAAAGCTAAGATAATACATAATATACTTCCGAGGATGTTTATTTTTTGGTTTCCATTAAATCTAATTTTATTGTATTTCAAATAAAAATAAATAAATATTTTTATGTAAATAATTACTAATTATTACTAATTCTAATTAATGTATAAATTAAAAAATATAAATTAATTTCAATATCTATTATTATTATTTTTTTCTATTATTTTATAAAATATGTAATAGACTCAATAAAAAATAACAATTTCGAATTAATGTGTTTTATTTCAACAAATTTAGTAGATGAAACATATAATTTTGATCATATTATAATGAAATGGGATTATAATATAATACAATCAAAGTATCATAAAATGTAAACATAGTATAATTTGAAGGAATTATAATATAAAATGTATTAATAATATGATAAAATGGGATCAAAATATGAAAAAAATGCACCGTAATGTGATAAAATGTGATTATAATAAGATAAAGTCGAATCATAATACGATAAAAACATGCTTTTATATTATAATAACGAACATAATATGATTAAATAAATTCATAATATTATAAAGTCAAATAATAAAATTATAAAACCTGTTTGTCCGTTTTTATAATTCTTTGATATCGCTCATTTCCTGCAATAACGTCATAACTCAAAAAACTCAAATTTCGAGTTAACCACTAATGCATAGTAAATAATGTGTTTTATTAACTGATTAAGTTTTGTGTACGAGTCTTTTATATTTCGCGTAGGGTCGCGATAAAAGCATTTTGTCCTAATTATGTAATATATTGAATAAAGGGTAGTCCAAAGTGCTTTTTGTCATTTTTAAAATCAATAACTCAGAAACTAATAAATATATTTCAATGATTATTTCACAACCTAACTGACATAAGTCCAAATAATATGTGAGTAAAATATTATAATAGTCAGAGTCGTATTTACTAAGTTCTTACAAAAGAAAGAAAGAACAGAAAAAATTTAGGACATTTTGAATAAAAATTATGGTTTAAAATGGAGTCAATTATAATTCTTACGTGTACATTTGGGAATAATAATCATATATTTTAAATTTGCAATATATTTGATTATTAAATGGAAAAAAGTAGTTACTTCTAACAAATAGTATACTAGACTAATTGATTATACAAGTTTACAGAATTTATATATATATATATATATATATATATATTTATATTAAAAGTTTCGAAATATTTTTGCACAAAATTGAACTGGAACGTAATCACGAGTCACTATAATGCAAATAAAAGTAAATTATCTTAAAAACTGTATGCATTTGTATTTGCTGGTATGTTACGGGTATTTCCTTAATGATGCTATTTAGTGATATCACCCTAAGTTTGTACCAATTAATATAGAAAGAACTAACTAAAATTATATCATGGTAAATATTGCCAAGTACTTAATTTATTTGGCTATGTATGGCGATTATTCATTGTAGTAAATGGGTTATACCATCCCAAATTTTATTTAATGTAGTTTTGATACTAAATATGTTGAGATATATTTTCGATATAAATTAATATGCAGAAATTTTTTGCTCCAAATAAATCAGGGATTAGTAGATCTCTGATACTTAAAAATATTGTAAAAACATTTTCAATTTAACTGAAAAACTCTGTATAGCACACAGATTAGTATGTGTCCAAATTAAAAATTGAAGACAAAATCGCAAATTATTCCAAAGTGGATAAAATTATTAATTTATATTTGGGTCAAAAATATAGATAATCATCTTTAATTTGGTATCATTAGTTTTTCCATCGAGCAAAAACTGGTAATTTTATAGCGTTTCAAAAATGTCAAAAAGCAGTTAGGATCAGCCTTTACTTGCAACAATGTATTTTTTTAGTTGTTCTTCGGCTGAGTAATATGACCTCCTTATTAAGTGGTCACAATAACATAACCTTTAAATTTATTGAAAATTAAAAATGGCGATTTTTAATATTTTATCATTAATTTAGGTTTAAAAATAAGCCATATATCATGAAAATTGATGAACAAATAATGATTTTATATATTCACATGAATTAAAAAAAAGTCACAGTATAGGGGACGAGGTTTTAAGTAGCTTCCTAATAATAAATTGGCAAGCGTGTAAAATATTTTTGATATTTTGACTGAAATATACATAGAAAATTTTGTCATCCGAACGTATACATAAGTTTACATTTCCGAGCTCATGAAAGCTAAAAAATTCTATGAGCAAAATTTTTTCAATTTTGAGTAAAAAATTATTTTTTTTCGCCACTGATTTCTAAATAACTCGGAAACTATTGAGCAGATAAAAAATAATGTAAAGATAACTTGAAGATAATTTAAATCGGCATCTATTGGTGTTTTATTTTTCTAAATCGGACAAACTTTTTAAGAGTTATGTAAAATATCCTCGTGAGATTTCCTTATTAAGGGAGAAATATTAGATGTGCCCTTAAAAAAATAAGTACCTAGTAGAAAAACTGAAAGCAGATTCTTGTTTAGCACGTAAAATTCTATCTAGTCTATATATTCTTATTTATGGGAGGATTTTTCTGCCGACCAGTATAACTAAAATATATTTGGATACCCGGAAATGAAACATTTAATTCATTTTCCATCGCTGGTATTGCATTAAAAAATGTATAAAAGAAAATACATTTCCCCCCTTGCTACAAATGTTAGTTTTATAGTGAACAGATCATCCTATAAAAATTATATTGAATCTGATGTGGCCTTTTGAAGCTAATTCTTTATAATCTTCCACTTCATAAAGTATTTTAATCAATTAAAAAACAAAATAAAATTTTAATTCTCTAAAATTCACGATAAAAATTTTGCGGAAAATCCCGCGAAATTCTTCTGGCACATTTCTGTGAAATCGCAAAGTTAATATAAAACTTATAAATAAAAAAAATATATATTTTTTTTGTTGATATCACTTTTAAAAATTATTTCTAATCAGATGTTTATATTTTATTCCTACGTAATTTTTTTCTAAATACTTAAGTATAAAACAGAAGTGGTTTTAACCCACACGTAATACCTAAGTAGTTGCGTGATGTTTTTAGGCCAAATCGACAAAAGTTTCTGTTTTTATCAAAACAGTATTGTTTATAAGGTGGTGCTATAGTATTTTGAGGTCCAAAAAAAAGTTATAACCCTAGTAAACATGTTTTTAAAGGCCTGTTGTAAATTACAGATTTATTTCCAAAATATTCTGATTCTGCCCCACTCTACATTGTGATGAAGAATAAAGCTCTCTCGAAGCACAAAAATTTATTGTATGTTTCTATTATTGACTGTTGTCGTATTAGACAAAACGATTTCTTTTAAAAACTTCATCTATAGATGTTCTGTTCTGTAGAAATCGTAAAGAGTATGTAGAATGTGTTTTACTTATTTTCACCTATCTGGTTCCAACTAATAGATATGGGTCAGTGTACACGGCACGCGGCGACGCACAGTATGGCAATTTCATATAACGATCGGTCAAAAGTGGAAGGACTTATCGTAGATGAATGGCACATTTATTTTTTTGGTAAAATAATCTTCGGTACAAAATTTTGAAAAAAATGGATGAAAGGACACGCAGATCCCCCATAGAAATTCTTAATTTCTATGTAGGTAAAATTATTTTATACAGATATGATTTTATTTTTAATTTTTTTTTTTTTGCAAACCGGATGAATGAAACTACAAAAATTGTTATATATGAAAAACATTGTTTTTTGATATTTTAAATTTTTGATTCAAAATATAATATTAAATATTTATTATTTATTTTAAATAATAAATACCAAGTAGTTTTTTTATTTAAATAATTTAACCTTATAACAAAAAGCAAAATACGTTCAACATTTGGATCCTTCAAAAAAAAAAGAAAAAAACAGATTGATATTTTCATGTATTTCTTACTCAGAACCAGTTTTATGAAGAAATACATGATTTAGTTGTTGAAGTTATATATTTCTTCATAAATCTTGCTATAATTTAGCTTAAATTCTGTATTTAGACTAGTTTGGATCGTTTTGAAAATAAGATATAAGGTCTTTACTAATATCTAGACGGCTATGCTTCAAGTATGGTTTAAACGATTTTTTCTAAAAACTCTATATGTTGCTTTTTGCGTATTTTTTGTACCATGTATTAATATTTTATTAGCAGTAATCTGCATACAATACTAAACCTACGGTAAAACTTTGCAAATATTTGATTTGAAAATGCACGACTACTTGTTAAAAAAAAAAAAAAAAAAAAATATATATATATATATATATATATATATACATTTTTTGATATATAATAAAAAAAAACTGATTGTTATTGACCGAAAAAAAAGATATTTGTATAAATTATGTATTTATAATGTCTTCTTCCGCAATGAAAAATTAATTTAATGGCAAATTATAATTTTTTTCAAACGCATATCTACACTCAGAGAAAAAACATGGTTACGGCATTGTCACTACAACATATTATATTCTCATTGTTAATTTTAATAATGCTGCTATTGTTTCAGTTTTATCATTCAATTCAATAAAAATTTTAATTTAGTTGACTACAAAGATTTTATGTTTTTAAATATTTTTACCAGAAACAAAATGTTATTAATATAAAAATACCATTATTTCTACAAGCATTAAATATTACCAATCTTTTATTTTGTTTTCAAACCACATTAACATTTTTATTCTCATAACAATAAAATGTTACAAATAAATATGCTTTTTATAAATATTTTTTTTTTTTTTTTTTTGTTTTTAACGTTTTTTTTCACCTTCATTATAATTCTCATTAGTTTAACATGAATAAATATAAGTAGATAAGGTTTTGTTATATTTGGTGTAAATCAAGCAATATAAGATATTGGTTAATTACTATTAAAGGGTTTAGTTAAAAAAATATCTTGTATAATCTTGCACAATATATGATGGTAAAAATAAATAAAATTAATTAATGAACAAATTTATAAAATAATAATTTTGAATTAATGTGTTTTATTATATAAAATGAAAACATAAACATAAGATTGGATAATAATAATGATAAATTGAAATAATAGTATGATAATATAAAATAATATAATAAAATGAAATCATAATCTGATGGAATGGTAAGATGATATAATAATATGAAAAACTCGAATCATAACATGAAAAAATGAACTATAATATCGGATACAATATGATAAATTGGAATCATAACAATTATTATTAATAATCATATCGGTTTTTAGCTTTAATAATATGTCCCAATAATAATATGTTGCTCTTAGATTATGGACACTGCAACTATATTTTTTCTCTGCGTGTACTTCTGTAGCATATTTACCAAACTAATTGTTATTCCTCCTAAAATTAAATTTAGTTTTTAATTGTTTATTTGGCCTAGTTCTCTTTTAGATTTGCCTTTCAAAATTTTCTTACTTCTATATAGGCTGTGTTTGTATTGTAATTTCAATGATGGAGCCAAATATCAAATATTGGTCAAATTTTTACCTGACTTTCACTGATAAACTAATGGAAAATGCAGGACACTGCAACAGAGACCTATATTTTTTGAAATTTCAGACTTGTGGTAATAATATATTAAAATATATATTTTGTACTTTTAAGCATTAAAATTATGTTTTAAAATATTAATGCTACTTCATTTTATTTTTTTTAAATTTGTGCTCTATTTGATTCAATTTTATGACCTTATTAATGACCCTTCTATAAAAAAAATGTAATAGGTTCGTATGTGGATAATTGTAATTTATAAAAAAAGTATTTTTTCTAAACACGAAATATTATCTGAATGTAGTTTAAAATTTTTTAATTTTCTCAAATTCCGTATTTTTTCTAATCCCAGCTTGCTACTTTCTTTATTTTTTTTAACAATAGGACCTTCTGCATTGCTATTAATTAAGTTTAATTAACAGTTCTTTGAGTTTAATTTGAGTTCTTAAAAAATCAAAAGCCTCTAATATACCATTTATACCAAACAAAAACTAACTGGTTTTTATAAAAACCAAATTTCAAAAACTATACCGTTTACACACCTATTTTTCTCTCTATGTGGTTTTTGTTGACGAATTCCTTTTTTATTTAAACAAAATTTGATTTATTTAAATATAATTTATACACAAAATTAATTTTTAATTATTATTTAAAACATTTTAAACAACAAGAATAAACTAAATTCGATATAAACAAAAATTTTAAAAAAATAAATGTGTCAGCAAAAAGCACTTTGGGAGAAAACAAGGTATGTAAACTATTTGATTTTGTAAATTTGGTTTTTGTTTTGGTATAAACGGCATATAAAAATGTTATTTTTTCATTATATATAAAAGCTCAATGTTCTGAAATCAACTGAACAGGCTGTATCATAAATAGTTATTTTATATCACGTATACAAAAAATAAAACTAATACTACCTACGTTTATACCAATAAAAAACCAATTGGTTTTGACGAAAACAACATTTCAAAAACTAATTCATTTTCATATCTACTTTTCCACCCAATGTTGTTTTTCTTGACGTTTGCATTTCTTCACTTATTAGTTTTCTGCACTTAATCGACTTAGTTTTGTTTTTATAAAAAAAAAAAATATTTACAAGGTTTTAAAATATTTTTAATAAAAAAAAGGTATAACAACAAATAAAAATTTTATGTCATTTATATATTTTTATTATATATAAAAGCTTACTGTTCTGAAATCAACTGAACTGTATCATAAATAGCTATTTAAGTAGTTTTTATTTGGTTTCCAATAAAAACTAGATAGAAATGGTTTTTGATTTTTGTGGAAAAACCACTGGAATTTATGTAGTTTTTCAATCAAAAACCGAATGAAGCCAAAAACTACTAAACTAAATTATAAATTATACTGGTGTAAATGCAGTATAATTTAGTAATATTTTTACTAAGAATTTCATAGTTGGAACAAACAAACGGGATGTTAATTTTTACAGCTTTAGAGTCGTTATCATTGAACTCATTAATAGGCTTCTTAAAATTATTAAATTATGGTTCGTAATATTTTACAGTACCAAGCCAAGATTCCCAACTCATAACAATCGGTTGAAGAGGATATGGCAAGTTGAGATAATTTTCACTTGATTTTGCTACACATGTAAAGGCTTTCAAATATATCTGTTTCCAATATGAAATCAACTAAACAATATAAACAAAATAATAACATACTTCCTCGGAGTAATGCTAAGTAGGTTACATGCAAAATTTTTAGATAAAAAATATTAATGGCCTTTGATGATTTACCATATATGGAGCCGCCTCCGATAAATATAAGAGAAATATATTTTTATTAAAATCCTCCCCAACAATTTATTTTCTCATGAAATGTACGGCCAATTGTTTCGTTGTTTACACTTTCAAGTTGTAGAATACTAATCAAAAACTTTCGTTTGTTAGCATTAACGTTGTGATCCAAAACTTCAACAATTACATTTATAATATATTGGCTGATAATGTCTGCAATTTAATCCATGCTTATTCATATAAATTTGTTTTTAAAAACTGTTCTATTTCTATGTTGAATATGACACTTTTTCACATAATTGTTTTTGAGCGTACAATCAGATTGAATGCTTTCATTTATGTAGGTCTTTAATCTTTAATTTTTTCGAAGAAATGTCTACAGATATAAACGCTTTACTAAGTCTGCGCATGTATGGTTAACAGTAGTTGTGGGGCTTTCTGATGCCTTTCGATTCTAATTCTTGGTTTTTTTGCCATTTACTTGCTGATGAAAAAAAAAACTGTTTTCAAAATGTACTGCCTTATTCCAAATTTTTCAAAAAGTATTTCATCGTCAGTTTTAAAAATTCCTTTAAACTGCAGCACACATTTATTTAAACCTTAAGTTTTTGGAGTTCCTACTTTTGGCATTTCATCCTAAAGAATATTTATTCAATAAACTTTTCTTTATAATTTCATATGTGTATTATTCTTAAAAATTTCAATAAATAAAGATTTTCATAAAAAACTAGCACTAATTATTATCAATTTAGGAAATTTTAATGAATAAAATAACTTTTTAATAGGACATCTGTTCTGTTTTTAAATCACTTTTGATCAGTTGAAAAGCAAAGAAAATGAAAAATTTGGAAAACATGTAAATCAATATGCATTATTAGAAAATAAAGCAAATAAAAGAAAATAAGCATTTTAGATTAAATACGCAAAAATATACGCTAACTACATAATGTTGCTTTAAATGTTCTGGAAAAAACATGCATTTGGATGAAAATACGGAACCTAATTATTACTTATTTTGATTTTTACATGTGGCTATTTATCATTATAATAAAAATATTAATGAAGTATTAATGACTTAAGTTTGCTATTGTGGGTTTCATATAAAAGCTCTTTCTGTTTTATCTGTCAATGATATTTGTAAAGTATACAATAGGACATGACAATAAATATTGTTTATAAATTGGAAGGAAATTGTATTTAAATAATCCATATAAATTTAATAATTGTTGTATCTATAATTTCTCGATTTATTCAATTCAATATTTAATTTCAATTTTCAAATGTAAACATACGATTAAGGTTGCAAGATTGATAAAGTATGAATTTTTAAATATTTTCAACACATACAATAGCTTTTCATAATGTATTTTTCAGTATTGGTAATTTAGTCATAATTCTTAAAACAAAAAAGCTTTCATCTTGTCACAGGAATTCCATAATACATATATATGAGCCGTTTACTTTGAAAGTGGCCTAAGTCCATTTATCTTTAAATCAAGATATTTAAATATTTGCGTTTTAATAGATTTAAAAATATTGTTAAGTAATAATATGAATATGTAATGCTTTTTTCTTTCTAAAGTAAAGTAAACACTTTTTTTAATACCTTGAATGGGCTTATGCCACTTTTAAAAAATATTGAAATAATAAAGTTTAGTATATATAAAAAGTACATATAATAAAGCATATATAATAAAACAAAAACCACATTTAACTTTTATTCATTATTAAACACATTTTCCTTAAAACTAATAATTCATTAATGCTTATAATTCATTCTTCTTCAGTTTCCGTATAATGAAGGGATTTAAAATAATGATGATGTGCAGGTGATAAAAAATTTAGCAAATCCATTAAATCATTGTATATTCTGCGTTGGGATTGTCATTATATTTCTGTACAGTAATGTAAGTTCAATATTATTAAAATTGCTTTGTCTCCCCCGAAGTGGTAAGAAATTCAGCGTTTTGAATTCTTCATCCTCATACATTGATGTCTTGTAGAACATTTTATATGGTTCTTTTCTTAAAAACCTTATTTGACATATCTTTAATCAATTTACTTTTCCTCCGTTAACGTTTTTCATTTTCTAGTGGCTTAGTCGAATTGAATTCTTCTTCTAATATTTTTTCAAACAATACCATAAATAATACCAAAGTATCTATCATTAGGATCAAAGCAACTTTAATATTCTGCCCTGAACACATATCGCTATAAGGTGTAATATGTTTTTCATTTCCAAGATTTTTAAGGTGTTACAGTATGCATGAACCTACCACTTGTAAGCCTCTGGAGCCTGGTTTCATACCAGGTATACAAATAAACATTATTGTCATGGAAGTTGTGGAAACCCAGATTTAAAATGAACAAGCTTCGTTTGAAGCTTGTAGTCAAAAGAAAATCAGGTTTACTTAATATCAATCATTTTCTAATGCTTGTCTTGCCAATTCAACTTGTTTTAAATGGACACATGATGAAACATGATGTTCTTCCATAAGACTTTCTTTTCATCGTTATTATCCACTGACTTAATTTTATTGTTCAACAAGTCGTATTATTGGGAAGTATCTTTTCGTGGCTGTTGGAAACTTAAATTAAAATAATTTTTAAAGATTTTACTATAAGGCCACTCGTTAACAGCGGAAATATTACTTTCATTACATTTAAGGACGTACATATTGAACATTTTCTTTTCGGTTTAGATTATGAATCGAGTATAATGGAATTCAAATTCAGGATTGTGAGCCAATATTTTTTCGTCATGAATAATTTTTCTGATTAAACCGATTTTACGGCAAGCATATCATTTCCAAGGTTTTTGCACTTTAAGATTCATTTTAATCGTTCTCCACTTATTAAAAATGTACCTAGAAATTTTTTTTGCAAACGATGAATTTACCGCGATAATTTAAGAAATATTTAAAACTTAGTTATCTTGTACCCCCTTTTCCATTCCTCAACCGTTTTCTTTTGACAGCAATTTGCTCAACACATTCGTACAGTAATATATTTTGTTTATTAAAATCAGCCAAACTGCAAAATTTACCAAAAAAAATTTTTCCTTTCATCTGTTTTGAAATATTTTGTGCAGTTCTTTGAACAGCTGCAATTTTTGTTTTGAAATACAGGTATAATTTTTCCACTTTGAATAAAATATTCTTCCTGAGTTCCGTTTAAATATTCGGTGTTTCTGATCACACGATGTGTTCTCATAAGGAACACTGATTGTACTTCCTGACAATGATAATGTTTCAATGAATCTTTTCCTTGTTTTTTTTTCTTGATTATTATCTTTTTTCATCATCCTCGCTTTCGGGTTTTTTATTTAGCTATAATTTCTGTAAATAGTAACCAAAATTAATAATTTCCATTCTTGTTCCAAATTTTATTTAATTACCACTAACGCTGTCTGAACTAATTTGAAATCATTTTCAAACATTTCAAACACTTATTAAATTGGAATAAAATGAAAAATAGACAATAAAGGTCTTAATTACTTCGATTTTTAATGCAGACTGGGAGAAAATTGAGTTCTCTTTTTATCAAAATTATGTACATACAAAACTCAGCATAGTTGCAGTTATAGATATATATAATTGATAAAAGCAAACATTACAACAACAACAATAATTCTCTTCATACTTTAAACACGTCAAAAAAAACATCTTTTAAAATGGGACTTAGGTCACTTTCGAAATAAAATAAATAATCGTCTATAATATATATATATATATTGTTACGTTTTTACCTTTTAAAAACGGTCATTTATTTCCTTTAAATAAACCTGTACTTTGATTGCAAATAACAGCAGTTTAGTAGTTTAAAAGTTGTAACGGCTCTTTATTTTATTTAAAAAAAAATGTATAACAATAACAGTTTAAATAGTCACTTGCGTTCTAATATATACACACACTTAAATTACGCACTTTATACAACACACTTTAATAATACAGCCAAGGCAGTTAATTTGTCTTTAGTTAACGACGCTTCCAATTAGACTGACTCAATGGTGTTCTCACGGCCAATTTATATACACTGTATTACCTACTAGATGTTTCTTGAAAACTAGAGATTTTGATGTTAATGTTAGCAGCTTAAACATTTAGCGCTGCCATACTTAAAAACAATGGTGAAAGCTTTTTATTCAATGTTGTACGTTTAGAACTATGTTAATAATTTTTACAGATATGTTAACTGCTGTTAACATAAACGGAAATGCCTAGAAGCATTGAGAAAGATTGAAACCAACCGTTAAAACCGTTATATTTGAATTCAAGTACAATTTCGTAACAATATATATACATACCTTGGTATCTTTTAAGATGTTCCCTAAAATGCTTGGGATCTACTGATAACAGTAAGCTGGACCGTTTTTAAAAAAAGGTTTTTTTTCGTTCTTCCATAAATTGAGTAACTTCTCCGAAGAAAATATATAGTAAATGTGGTATCACATAAAGGTAATTTTTAAGCCAATGGTATATAAAACAAATTCAAAAGTGACCTTTCGTTTCGTGGTATTCAACAAAATATGACAATTTTTTAAGTATTTTCGATAAAATGTTTTTTATCTATAAAGAAAATTTATTCTTTTTAAATGTTTACTTTTTATAAAATATATAATGCTCATCTGTATATTCCGGTTTGCATTTTTCCAGACGGTCAGTATGATTTAAAATTTTACTTAAATGTTGTCAATATGAGTATCAACATTCTTCATTTGAGAAACGCATGTACACTATATTAAAATAAACGCAAATGGTGGACAGATTTTTGAGTTGCTTCAAAAAAAAATTCTATTTGTTTTCTAAATAGTACAACGTTAGAAAGGAGAAAAGAAATAAAAATTGGCTTAAAAGCAAAATACAAGTAATTTTAAAAATTATTTTAGTAGCCCTTTCTTTTTGCTTAAAATATTATAATTTAAAAACGAGAAAGAAATATATAGTCGGTCAAGCCCGACCATATGATAGCCCACATCATTGTGCACGTCCATCAAAATTCGTGGATGGGTCTTATATTAGACATGTGGTCAATTGTGGACCGATACTTTTACTAAGTGTAAAATAAAATACACGAATACGGAATATTACGTTAATACTAACATTTAGATGAATTTATGCACTTTAGGATGATTCCCGAAAGTGGGCTTATATGGGAGCTATGGTAAATTATGGAGCGATCCTCATAAAATTTGTCACTATGATTTCTACTTATATAAAACTTATTTGTGTCGAATATAAACTTGATACTATCATGTTTATGTAATTTATGCAAGTTAAAGTGATTTTCGGAAGAGGGTTTTATATGGGAGTTATGGTCAATTATGGACCGATATTCATGAAATTTGGCACAAAGATTGATACTTATACAAAACTTCCTTGCACTGAATTTCATTACAATATTACTATATTTATGATCGTTAAACCCCTATTCCGGAAGGACATTTGTATGGGGGCTAGGTGAAATAATAACCAATTTCAATGGGCCTCGTCCTTGTGTCATGAAAGTCCTACTTCAAAATTGCGACCTGTACTTAGTGTTTACATGGACAGCCAGCCAGCCGTCCAGGCAGCCAGACGGACATCATTAGATCGACTCAAAAAGTGATTCTGAGTCGATTGGTATACTTTAAGGTGGGTCTTGGATGATTTTTTCTGTGCATTACAAACATCAGCACAAATTCATAATAGTGGTGTGGGGTATAACTAATATTTGATTTAATTTAACAAAATCACTTTTTTGAATGAGTCGCCTTAATATATATATATATATATATATATAAATAAATATATATATATATATATATATATATATATATATATATACATATATAATATATATATATATATATATATATATATATATATGAATTTCTTACCACTTCGGGGGAGACAAAGCAATTTTAATAATATTGAACTTACATTACTGTACAGAAATATAATGACAATCCCAACGCAGAATATACAATGATTTAATGGATTTGCTAAATTTTTTATCACCTGCACATCATCATTATTTTAAATCCCTTCATTATATGGAAACTGAAGAAGAATGAATTATAAGCATTAATGAATTATTAGTTTTAAGGAAAATGTGTTTAATAATGAATAAAAGTTAAATGTGGTTTTTGTTTTATTATATATGCTTTGTTATATGTACTTTTTATATATACTAAACTTTATTATTTCAATATTTTTGAAAGTGGCATAAGCCCATTCAAGGTATTAAAAAAAGTGTTTACTTTACTTTAGAAAGAAAAAAGCATTACATATTCATATTATTACTTAACAATATTTTTAAATCTATTAAAAAGCAAATATTTAAATATCTTGATTTAAAGATAAATGGACTTAGGCCACTTTCAAAGTAAACGGCTCATATATATGTATTATGGAATTCCTGTGACAAGATGAAAGCTTTTTTGTTTTAAGAATTATGACTAAATTACCAATACTGAAAAATACATTATGAAAAGCTATTGTATGTGTTGAAAATATTTAAAAATTCATACTTTATCAATCTTGCAACCTTAATCGTATGTTTACATTTGAAAATTGAAATTAAATATTGAATTGAATAAATCGAGAAATTATAGATACAACAATTATTAAATTTATATATATATATATATATATATATATAAATTACTAACACAAATTTGCTAATCTTTAAACATTTAAGTGGAACCTATTTTTGGTACTTTTTTCACAAAAAGATTTTTTCCCTTTTATTGACATCTTTTATTGAATCTCATTACAATTTAGAAAAACATTCGAATACAATTTTTGTTACTTCCATGGGAGAAAGCAAAGTACTAAAAAAGGAGTAAAAGCAGGAAATTATGTTTTATTCAAATTCAATAATGCATTTCATATTATATAATATAGCCTTACGTATACGTAATCCTTACTGAGTAAGAATTCACAAGAGAGGAATTTGTGATTTTCGTAATATTGAACCTAAAAACATGAAATTAAAGATACATGGTTTTATGTAGGTAAGAATTTAGGAAGGGGATTTTGTGGCACTTTTTTGTTTGTAATGATACTTTTTCAATTTTACGTAATAATTAACCTAGAAACATGAAATTAAAGATCGATGGTTCTATGTGGGTAATAACTCTCAAGAGGGAACTATGTGGTATTTTTTTATGTTCTTCTAATGGTACTTTTTGAATTTTCTATAATATTGAATCTATAAACACGAAATTTAGGATAATTTTAATTTTCTAATGGTACTTTTTGAATTTCTTATAGTATGAAAACCTAGAAACATGCAAATAAAGATGTATGGTTGTATGCGTGTAAGAATTCAAAAAGGGGGACTTTGTAGTACTTCTTTATTCTTATGATGGTACTTTTTTAATTTTCTATAATATTGCACCTAAAGACATGAAATTCCTAAACGAATTAGAATCCATAAAAAGGGACTTTGTGGCACTTTTTTGTTCTTAAGATGGATCTTTGAGGTACTTTTTCGTTCTTCTAATATTATTTTTTGATTTTTTTATAATTAACCTAGAAATTAAATAAATATGGTTATAAGTGGGTGAGAGTCTACAAGCCCTGTTAGTCACATTATTCTCTACTAAAAACTGATAGAAATAATTTGGTAGTTTTTGAATCGTCGAACAAAATTTAAATTGTATTCTTTCTTTATCACAAATATATCAAACATTTCACTGGTACTTTTTTAAAATCCTATTATTTATTTTACTGTTTGTCCTATAGAAATTGTACAATTACAATGTCCTAATTTTAATTTAAATATATATATATATATATATATATATATATATAGTCAAATTTTATGAAATCTGATTTTTAATCGAGTTGTATATGTTTTGGTAGGCTGTGTATTTTAATGATGAAACTGGATGCATGAAATTGGAATCATTAGAAGGTGCGATTGAGATCAATGTTATTAATTTGCTGAAGACACCAATATTACGGCTGTTCCCATGAGAGTTAGGAGTCGTAGTTTAATTTTTCGGGTTTTTTACTTTATGTATTAAATTTTTCAAAATCAAAAAGCAACCAATTTAATATCTGGTCTGTGTAGGAGTCCCGCAAGTCCGCTAACGTAGCAGCGAGTGCGGAGTGCTTTTAGTCATTTTTGAAACGCTATAAAATTACTAGTTATTGCACTATGGAAAAACTGATGATGCCCTATTAAAGGTGATTATCTATAATATTGATATAAATAAAAAATAATGTTGAGTTTTTATCCACTTTGGAATAATTTGCAATTTTGTCTCATAACCTATGTGCTACACAAAGATTTTCAGTTAAATTCAAAATGTTTGTACAAAATTTTTAAGAGATACAACAGTGTATCTCTACTTAATTGTAGGTATAGATGGGTATTTTAACTTAATTGTGAATAAAATCAAGATATATTTAACAATTTTGATGATACATTACTTATTTTACTCATAGTAATACCAACTTTATGATAAGATATTAAAAACTGAACATCTTTGCCCATTTTTATTTCTTAAACGAACTTTTAAGAAAAAAATTCTTCAGTTTTACATGAAAAATTATTTTTTTCGACACTAATTTCTGAATAACTCCGAAACTATTTGACAAATAAAAAATAATGTTAGGATGACTTGAAGACAATTTTCGTCCGCATTTTTTAGTGTTTCTTATCTTAATTATACCAACGGTTCTTGAGTTATGGTGAAATATTAGACATGCCCATAAAAAAGTCAGGTCCTGATAGAAAAAAACTGAAAGCAAATTCGTGTTTATCACGTTAAATTTCACCTAGTTCACCTATTGTTGTAGTGACAATGCCGTAACAATGTTTTTTCTCTGCGTGTACTTCATAATTATTTTCAAATGCTTCTGCACACGCGAGCTGAACTTAGTTTTATTGAACTCTTTGAATAAAAGTGGAAAATATTTCTAT
Source organism: Protocalliphora azurea (assembly GCA_932274085.1). Classification (NCBI taxonomy): domain Eukaryota; kingdom Metazoa; phylum Arthropoda; class Insecta; order Diptera; family Calliphoridae; genus Protocalliphora; species Protocalliphora azurea. The sequence continues at coordinate 81,483,710 of OW026519.1, forward strand.
TTTTATAGCATATAAATGTATTATATATTATTTCATTTCTGATAAATTTATTTCATGGACTTAGTTTTCTTTCAAAATTAGGAATTTTGTTTTTGTAACTTTGACAGTGGCCTAACTCCATTTGAGGTGGTAGAAAATACTTATTTAAATAAAATGTTAATAATGCTGATTGGGCCCAACCATATGATACCTCACACCATTGTTCACGTTCATCAAAATTCGTGGATGGGTCTTATATTAGCAAATTCGTGTTTAGCACGTGAAATTTCAATTATTTCTGTTTAAAGGAGGAAAAATTTTTTTTACCGACCAGTGAAATTTTACTATTTTAAATGAAAATACAAAAATTTTCAAAAAGCTAAAAAAGACCTGTTTTAACGGTCCGGTAATGAACGGTCATCAATAGACGTGAAATATTTTGGGGAACACCATAAAACATACCAATGTTAATTTTCAGGAGATTCAATAAATACTAACTTAATGCGTTATTAATTAATTATTCTGCTCAAGATTTTTCAAAAGCAAAAATCATTAATCTACTCACAATGGACTTATAAATGTTCATGTATGTTTACACATACAAATATATGAGCAGTAATTCTGATTTGTGTAATAGAAAAATAATTAATAGTGTAAATTCATTACGCTTTTGTGTAAAATAATAAATAATAAAATTAGTTAAAATTAATTTAGTTATTAAAAAAAATTAAGATATTGTTAAATAAAAATGTGTTCAATTTTGCTCCATCTAAAAAAAATTAAAAAAAAATATTTTTTAATAGCGGAAAGGCATTACTTTTTCGCGAATTAAAATCATAAAATGGCGGTCATATTCTCCAAAAAAATTTCACAATGGGTAATTTCATCCCATTGTTTCTTTATATATACTCTCTAGCTGCTACTCCACGCTTTCCAATTTTATTTTTAATGGATATCACACGATTTTTTTTTAATTTTTCCGGTTCTCTTCATAACTTGCAACTCCACGTTTTTAATGAGTTTTAGACAAGTTTGAATAAGTAAGGACTTGTGTTTGGGATCAATATTATACTGTAATACAATGCCTTTAACATAATATACCCAGAGAATGGTAAATTTTTATCCAATAGTTCAAGGTAGTTTTCCTAGCGCGTAATGCTGTTTATTAGTACCATCGGCCGACCAAAGTACCTAAGTACGAGAAATACCCTAAGTAATTGGAGAAACATCTCTTTGTTTAACAGTTTTCTTATCAATTCCTATTTTGAACCGAAATCAATTATTATTGTCAGACAAAAAACTCTAAAAAATCTGTTTACGTTTGTCTCTTCTGGCGACTAAACTCGTTTCCAGTTTTCCACAAATCACGGTTTATAGTGTTCTTGTAAATTTATAAGGCTCACAAAATTTTTTCTGATGACAAGTTTTAGTTCATTTGTCGCAATAGTGTCATTATTCTTAAGAAATCTGCAAACAGTCAAAACTCTAAATGGGGATTTCATTTTCCTCGATGTCAGTAATCCTCATATTTTTAAAATTTCGTTATTTTTATATCAGCCAAAAAAATATTTTAATGCTAAGTATTTTAATATTCTCTTCTGGCAAGAGACAAACAAAGATATTAATGGTTAGTATTTTAATTTTAAAATTAAACCCAGAAAAGGATATTCTACTATTTAGATTTTATTTCGGACGTGTCGTTAAGAAGATAGTGCCTAAAAAAGTAAATTGTTGGAAAAAAGAGTTCACTTTTGCTCCATAGTGTATAAATCTATAATTTCATTCACATTTCTAAGCACGCTACGTAGCAATCGATTGCTAGATCTATTGCGGGTTTCAATCCACATTAATATGTATGTTTCTCACTTCTTTTGTTACATAATATCGTATAATGTACACCATATGAATATTATGGAAAAAAATAAAAAAAAAACAAAAATACTTTTGAATGAAATCAGTTTTAAAGAGCAGTACAAAATATTTCCATTAAAAACTAATATATTTTTAACTGTTCATAAACTAAATAATCGAATAAACAAGCAACAAAAAATATAAAAAAAAACACAACCGCAATACCATCTATCTTAGATTTTCATGAAATTACGTTTTTGATGCCAATAGATAGTATAAATTTCAAATTAAAATTCTAACTTTTTCCAATTTTATCAGTATACAATGTGAACAATTACAAACCTCTATTTTACACAATATATATCGAATATTTAAAGTGCAAAATGGAGGGTTTTGCAAAAAATTGCAAATAATGCAAAATATTTAGAACAAATTATATGTAAACATTATAAAAAAATTTTTTTAAATACATACTAGGGTATCCCATTATTCGGGGTTTCATATTTATCGGTTAACCGGTCTACTAATTATTCGAGGTTAAAAGTTGATCGGTTAATAACTGATTAATAACAAATTATTCGATTAAGCGAATAGTCTTACTAATGCATTTAAAATATGTAAATAACCATAATTATAGTATTAAATCTATTGAAATAGTTTTTTAGAAACATAATATAGATTATTTGTATAAAAAAAGAAGAAAATTTAATTTTTCCCTAATGCTACAAAATATTCTTCTAATTCAGCTTTTTTAATGTAACTCTCTTTATTTTCTGTCTTCGAATGATTTTTGTTATAAAAATCAAAATTAATATTGGTATTTTTTTTAATTTCTATTGTCACAAGTTCAAGTATTTATGAAGTTATAACCATGTGACTTATTTAAATTTTATGTCAACAAAAGAAGATGAATTTAACATAGGCTTGTCATGGGAAAATGTTCCCTTTTTTATACCTATTTATTGAGAAAGGAAGTCATGTTCACGGTTTCATGAAAAATTGCAATGAACATCAAAATTCTTTTTTATCGGCGCAAGGAAATAAGTTTTAATTCTTATATAAAGAAACATATTTTTTAATAAAAAATAACATTATTTTTCATTCGTTTAAAACTGTTCCTTTTAGAAACAAGTATTTTCAAAAATAACAACCGAATATCAATGTTTTATATGCTGTAAGTACTGTAAAAGTACTTCCCTAAAAATTACTTTTATTTATCTTAGCTGAGATACAACAGACATTAAAAAAAAGATGTAGTTGAGATAAAATTATCTTAAAAATAAAAAAGGTTCTAAATTTACAATTACAGAAAACTATATTTCGGTTAATCGATTATTTTAAATTATTCGAACGGTTAATCGACCAAAATTAATCGGATAACCGAATGACGATTGGATACCGTAATACATACATATTATACATACTTCAAAAAGAATGGAAACATTTTTTTATTTATTTATTTTTTTTTTTTTTTTTGCTCTCCTGAAAAGTTGTGTTTTGCGAGATAGAATGTCTTTAATATAGGCCCTCGCACAATGGTTCGAATTGGGCAACCCTATTTTATGAACACTTTGTACGGATTTGGGTTATCGGAATTAAAAATTGTACATTAACTATTTCTTGACATACAGAGGAGTCTTTTGTATGCAAGCTATGAAAGATTCGCGAATTTCTTAAAATTTATTTTCAATAAAAGGACGAAGACCAATTCATAATAACTTACATGAAATTTGACACTCGGACAGTGCTTGCACAAGAGAATGTTATAGACTATGTTGATTGGATGCCACACCCATATTTTAGGTCCACTTTTATAAAACTCCCAAACAAGGCTGTTCCAATTTTCTTAAAATTTTTCAGCAACACAATTCATACAATAAATAGTATTAGCGTGATATTCTTTCTCTAAACTCAGAAAAGAAGCAATAATTTTATTTTATAAGTTATTCCGCTGTACATCAACTGTGGAGTTTTGATGAACAGTAAATTTGCTTGATTTTACTGGATTCCACTGGTTATCACTTTGGGTTTCTAAAGAATTTACAAGAAGAACTTTTTCATCATTATGATTGTTTAGAGCTTCATTAAGAATGGTAGAACATTATTGCATATATAAAGTTTTAAAGTTGTTGTTCAGCATGGTAACTCGCACTTTTGGGACATCTGCACGCAGAGAAAAAATATGGTTGGGGAAACCACAATCGAACAGTGTCATATTATTGTTAGATTTTATTGTTGCTGGAACTTAATATTATGTTTGCATGCAGCAATACAATATTTTTAAGTAAATAAAAATAAATATTTTCAATATATTCGTGGCATAACCGGAATATGGTTACAACACAATATGGTTGTTTCGCAGCCATATTAATATTATGCACAAAAATTTTTCATTTATGTAACTACAATATGGTTGAGGCGCCATAAAAATATGGTGGTGTTGCAATCACATTATTGCTATGCTTAAAAGCTATCTATCGTTTTTCTTTAGCTGGTTTTTTGTATGGAATTTTATCAAAATCACACTTGATATAAAAATCACTTCACTTGCCCAGATTTATGGAACCACAATATGATTGAGGCGCTTAAAAACTATCTATCGTTTTTCTTTAGTTGGTTTTTTGTATGGAATCTTATCAAAATCACGCTTAATTTAAAAATCACTTCACTTGCACACCGGGGATTAGTCTTTTGTTGTACTTTTGCGGCTTTTTTGTTTGGGGACAGCCTTAGATTTACGGGCAGGTTGGGTGGTCTTTTTGGCGAAACGTTTTCGTTACTTGACTTGCTTGATGTATTATTAGCACTGAGCACTAGGAACCTCAGGTTTCGCATTACGCTTAGCCATAATTCCATCCAAGGAAGCATCAACAATAGCACTTTGGAACTTTTGTATTCTGCGGGTACGCTTTTTTGTGGCTTTTTCCTCGTTATGCGTACGTTGCTTGCGACAGTACAGGGCGGTCCAGGTAACCTTACGGGAATTTTGTTTCATCAAATAGGAGCGTTCGCATTTCTTATCCAAGAAAGTTTTATCATCAACTTGCAATGATCGGGGCAAATTTTGTATCCACTGAATGAACAGAAACCGACTTTTCATATTACGTTGTTGTCACTAGTAAAAATAATGAAATTAATATATTTTACAATTTATTAAAATAATTTAAAAATAACAGCTTCTGGTTCTTTTTTACTAAAAGCTTTTTTTAATGAACATTATTATTTGTTTGCAATTTAATTTTTACACTCCGTCAGGTGTCCAATTCCATGCATTGAATACAATAAACTGATGTAAACAGCGTCATATTAAAATATTATAAATGTTTATGGTTGTCGATAAAACTGGAAATAATATTATTAAATCATAATAACAAGTTAGGATTTCAACAACAATAAAATGCTCCTCAAACAAACATATTGCTAAACATATTGCGAAAACAATGTTATTATGAAACTAATAACAAAAATGATATTGCAATGATCAAATTGTTGTTCGAATAAAGTTTATATTCAACAACAAATATATTTGCGTAACAATATATCAGAATGTTGTTGCGGCAACCATGTCCATAACGACTTTTCTATGCGTAAGGATTTATGATTTTATTAAAGATTTGATTTCAGTGTACTAATTAACCTTAGAAACAACTTTTGGTCGCTCAAGTCCAAAACCTTGTATACCTGTGTCATTAATGTATGTGTGTGTTGTAGTCCATCATGTGATATTGGCAGTCCACACTGGTCAAAAATTCACTTTTTCTGGCATAAATGCAAAAAGGATTGTTAGTGCCTTTTTGAGATTATGTCATTTTATCTAAAATTAACACTAATATTTATTAATACCGATTTTAAGTATTTTTGCTTAAACCTCTATAATACTTAATTTTACTACAGCAGATACAATTTTAAATATGATATGATATGATATTTAATTGTTAACTTTTGTTTTTATTTAAATTATTTTGCAGGTTTTTAGATTTTTATTGACTGACACTACCCAAAAGGTTAGAACATAATATTTATTCCTACTTTTTTGTTTAAACCAAAAATTTTTCGATAAGGTTTAGCAAAATTGAAATAAAAGGAAATTGACGATTGCAACAGTTTGCTGAAAAATGCTGGCACTGTCTAAATTGTTACATACAATAGACGCTTTGCAAACACTTTCACGTTTTCACATTTGTGCAAGTCATCCCTAAATATAACTCTCCGTCCTTCAAAACTATAGGTTATCTTGATAAAACTTAACAAAACTCAAAAATAACGACAAATGCACGGCTTATATAAAATTTAAAATAAAGGTCTGAAAATACATCTACTAAGCTGCAATTTACATTCCACAACTTTGTTATATATATATTTCTTTCAATGAGATGCAGCTTTTATAATTCTGACTCCATTTAAATAAAAAAATTTAAAATAACATTAAACTACCAACTTTAATGCCCTGTTAGACTGTCAATGTTGCTACATTATGTTTTTATACAGAAGTTACAAATTACTTGAACATAAAAAATATTGTTGTGCATTTCCAAATCACTAAGACGTTTATCAACTGTTGCACAGTGGGGTAGAATCGAAATTTTTTTTGAAATAAATCTGTAGCCGATAATCCGCTATTGAATTTACATAAAATTTTAAGTTTACCTTTAAGTTTTACCTACCCCTCAGGAGCAAAGCTATTGAGGTTCAAAATTGAGTACCTTTGATATAGGAAATATTTAACTACTTGTTAATTTTTTGTTTCTTATCCGAATTGAAAATTTTTACATCTTCTTAAAGCCCCGATAAGGCCCAAGATTTTTGGAATAAAATCTTTTTTTTACTTAGTCAATTAAAGTGGTAAATTAAAAAAAAATCAGATTTTTTAAAAGAAATCCCACAATTCCCAAAAAAAGGGGCGAAAGTCCAAAAAGTTGTTTTTTTTTTTAATTTTGCCCATAAAGTCCACATTTGTTTCAGGTTTGGAAAAAGCCATAGGCAAACTCTTTGGAACACATTAGAGTTTTTGAAACTGCCTTTGGGATTTTAGAACATAAATTAAAAATGTTTATATAAAATATGTCAAGTTCCGGAGAGTCTGTACTTAGTCCTATTATATTTCAATTTTAAGATAAATCAAAATAAATGATGAAGATATTGAATTAATTAATTATATGTACAAATACAATGGGAAGTTTATAATTTCAAAAATTCGGTGGATGAAGTCCCATTCGAACAATTGTCAAAATTTGTAATATCTTTTTATATATTAATTTTAATTATTATTAGTTTATTAATATTAGTTTTACCCATCTCTAATGTTGAAGTGGAGCTTTTATTTAGCTTTATGGGTCTTGTTAAAAACAAAAGGCGAAACAAGTTGAGAACGGAAATTTTAAGTAGTATTTTATATATTAGAGAATGGATAAAATTGGAAGGTTCATGTTGCAATTCTTTTGATATTCCAAATAATTTTGCTCGAAAGTAAAATCTTCAGAAAAGTATAAGAAGCTCGTCAAAAATACATTTGAATTATTGCAAGTTTTGTGTTTCAGTATCTAGATACATCTATATTTTTTTTAAATCCGAAAATAATATAATTTAAATATAAATCAAAAAGGTGTTACATAATTTTAGTGATAGATAGTGATAGATGGTGAAGAACAATATTTTTTGTGGATTATATTTATTCACTGCGCACAATATACACAGATTTTTTTAATTTTTTATTTGAGATTCTAATAAAAAAAATATAATTCCACTCAGATTTTATTAAAAAATTATTATTTTTTTAATTAAAATCACTTATTTTTATTTATTGTTTCACTATTTAAATTAATTATTTTTTCATTTCTGCTTAACGAACACCAAAAAGGACGTCTATTTGGTCATGGTAGTGCCAAATCTTTTTTGAATTTGTTGTTTTTTTTTTATAGATTTATATGTACATATTCTTTTCTAAACTGACTTTAAAACTTCTTTTAAATGCTGGCACAAGTAATTTGCTATCTGAGTTCGGAAAAGTCCACTTGAATCCAATAAGTTTCCCTTGGCATAAGTAAGTCATAAATAGAAATCATATCATATCGAGTAACAAAATCCCTTTTCGCAGTTTAGGTACTCTCGATATTTCAAAATGTTAATTTTTCGAATGTCGATAGACCTGTTTTTTTAACACAAAAAAAACGGTTTTAAAATGTAATTTTATTTCAAAAAATATATGTACTAAGTATTAATATTTGAATTGAAATTTAGGAATAATATTTTAACTGATTAATATTCATAGCCTAACTTATTATGTTTTATAAATATAATTCTCTGTAAAAAATTAAGCTATGAACGAAACAAATTTGTAAAGGAGAAAAGTAAAATAACGCTTTCACATTCCCTTACGAAAGGCATGAATTTTGTATTGCGAGTTCTCTGCAATATATTTTTAAATAAAAACCGCTCTTTTCAATGCTGAAAAAGAAGCGAATATTTTATTTATAGCAAGAACGTGGATTAGTTTCTCGAATATGTTACTTTTTTTACATTGCTAACTAATTGCCTTACCTTAATGCATCGTACTAAGGTTTAGTTTCGAAACGCATAAAAGTATACTTTCATTCAAACTGTCACGTTAGTGTATCCAAATACTTTAACATATTTTACTGAGATTAAACAAATAATTAAGTAATAAATATATTGAATGAAATATACATATCAACGAAATTAGTTTTTTCTCTTGTAACTCCTGTAACATTTGCAGAATTTAAATATATTTTTTTTAATTCAATATATGTAAAATTATGGAAAATGCGCAAATTTTAACATTGTGTATTTATTAAAACTAATTACATACATCTTTTATACACTTCACTTTACCAACAGATAAAAATATTAAATATTAATATTTTCATATTTGTACTTAAAAAAAAATAATACATACATTTGTTCCACAAGCAACGCTTGCAACAACACAACAACAATTTATAAGCATACATATATTTATATATTTTTGTATGTATGTATGTATGTATGTATGTATGTATGTATCTATGTATGTATGTATGTGTGTATGTATATATACACAAACAAACTGACTGTATATAAAAAAACAACAACACTAATAGCCACTAAAATACTGCTGTTGTCAACTAAACTGACCGCCTGACCTGAATTTCGTTATTAGCGATACACTGTGTGGTCAAACGCAAATTTTTTGGTAATAAATATAAATCTCCTAAACTACTGGTCGGATCAAATTGAAATGTATGGAAGAGTTGTAGAGGAGGACGCTTTTAGAAAAATCATCTTGTAGTCACCCTGTGATAACACGAGATAAGCTACAGGGTGTCAAAGTTGACTACCTCGAGTATGTAAAAGTTAAAAAAAATCGTAACTTGTACAAATGAAGTCCGATTTTAAAGATTTTTATATTTCTGGAAAGTGCTTGGCAAGATAAAGAAAAAATAAGCATACTTATCTAAGTTATCTCTTACTATTAAAAAGATATTTACGCTTGAATTTTTAATTTTTGATTTTTTGGCTCGACTTTCTTTCGTTTTTCGGGAATAAGTCCGGAGATATATGAGGTAAAAATTTTTTTAAAAATATTCTGTAATTTGCTACATATTTCAAAATAATATGCTGAAAGAATTTTTGGATTATCTCAATTTGTCTAAACGTGAAAAATATTCAAAGGCAGCACTCTGAAATTGGCTATTTTTTTACAAAAATATAGTACAATTCATTCACTTTTTTCTCAAAGTTCCGTTAATAAAAAAATTTTTTCCTTATTAATTTCAAAAGATAAGGCTTCATAAATGGTTAATAAAGAAACTTTGAATTGATTTAAGTTTGCACCCTACATCCAGCATTGGCCGAAAATTGTTAATTTTAAAAAATAGTTTCAATTTTATCGATTAATAAAAAAAATGTCACGCGAGGTTTTTTAAATTTGGTACGCATATTTTTTATAGAAATAGATTTAGAATGCTTTAACACTAAACTGCTTCCCGCCCGGCCAAAAACGAATGCAGGAGTGGAGATTTTATGTTAAAAGTCAGTTTTTTTAACGACTATTTTTAAAAGCATATTAAAAGAATATTAGCATAATATTTTTAATATTATTTCTTATGTAATGTATAAAACACAAATCAAGCTTTCATTCCTAAAAAAATCAATAAAATAGCTCCAATAACCTATTTTTGGTAATTTTTCAAAAATAATTTTTTTTTTTTAAATAGCTGAAAATCCAAAAAAATTTAATTTTTTTAATACAACTCCACTAATTTTGCAAATGGTTTAAAAATGTTAAAAGAATATAAAAATAGACTTATTTACCAATTCAACGATATATAAAATGTTGATGTGGGTCATTTAATAATAGTAATATAATGGCCTCAAAACTACCAAGTCACGTCAAAAGTTGCAAAATTCACTATTTTGTTCCGTATTTCCATATGTGTGTATACGTAACATTTTAGTTTTCTAATGTATTATGTAGGTATATATTTGTTATTATAAAGTAGTAAATTCTTTATTTGAATAATGTTTATTTAATTTGTTCTACATATTTACATACTTATTATACATATATCCCGTATATTTATTTTATTAAGAATATATTATCGAAGATATTATTAGAGATTTTCTTGAAAATAATCAGAAACATCAAACGTTAGCAAATTTTTAACTTCCTTAGCTTCGGAATCCTCTTTTTCTATTTCAAGAGTGATTTTTGGTGCCATCGTGTTCTTATAGAATATATAACTGGATCTGATGATATTAATAAATATTCCATTAAGTCCATATTTTGCGCTATATTCGAACATTTTCGGGTATTGAAGAGTCGGAAATGTTTAACATCTTTATTTCGGGATTCCTGTGCTTCCTCTGTTAGCTCTCCCAATGGCAAAATACTATTTTATATTATTTCTTTACCATGAGCCAATACTTTGTGAATTGTTGGAGTCATTGATTTCCAGGGGTATGTAATATTAAATAGTTCTTTAGTTTCGTAAGCAAAAATTTTAAATTTGTCCGCATTAATTTGTTTTTTGCTATTAATGGCTGCCAATATAATCTTAAAACGCTTCAAAATATTTAAGCCAATGCCTGTGATTGAAGATGTGAGTTCCGGATTTTCAAAGAAACGTCTTGCTGTATTTCCATCATTTGAGCTTCCATAGCCATGTAGAGGTTTATCAATTATTAATCCGAGTTGTTCTTTGAATTCTAATTGAATTCTTTTCTTCTCCTCTTTTCGTAATTCGTGAAGTTCCAAATTGTTTTTTACTGTAGTATTTTCCTGCCCGGGAATATTTCTGTACTTCATATCATATGCAAGATGTAAGCAGAACTCCAAAAATCTTATCCTTGCGTGAAGTGGTGATATTCCAAATTTTAAAGAATTTTTATTAACAAGGACTTCAGAATTATCCTGAAATTGTGAACTTATTTTTCCACATATATTACATTTCCATGTAGATGTTGCATCTGTTATAGTGTTTGCAACTTTTCCATCAATCATCGTTAATTGTTGTTGAAATGTAACTTTAATAGTTACATTGGGGGCAATGCTTTAATTTCTTCTTCCAATTGGTTGACAATGCTGTTTATTGTAACCGTGGTTTCTTTTGTGTAATCAAAAAGGATTGGACGGCACAAAAATTTGGAACCTGGAGTTAAATTTATCCATATATCATCAAAAAGCGAGTCATTTCTTGTCGATGAGGAAGGCTTATTTAAGCGCATTCGAAGTGGTACCAGAGACGCTATAAACAGCGAGGAATAATTATTTCCAAGATTACTTCCATCCAGTTGTTTGTATTCCGAAAATCCTGATGTTCCATCGCAGCCCCATTTGAATATTAAAATAAGTTCAGAGTCTTTGCATTTTTCAATGTTATCATTGCTGAAGGTAGATATAATTCTAGAGGCAGTATTTTCAAGTAGTTGCAATATATTAACTTTAGCACTTTTAACAGAAGCATTAACCGGGTGCTCTATAGGCTGTAAAATATTACTTTTCGCTTCTCTCACTGATTTACTACTGGGAAAGATATCATATCCTTTTTCGCTAACAGATTTCCTCAAAATCTCGTATTGGTTTCTTGATAATCCTAAATTTAATATTAGAGCTAAAGCATCTTCAGAGGAAAAGGACGATGTTGATTTCGGTGTCACTATGCTTTGGATTATCCGATGTAATCGATTGGAAGAAGCTGTTGGTAACACATCTATAACTTTTTCTACTTCCTTTGGTTGCGTACGTGTTACTAAATCTTTAAATGTATCTTTTATTTCGGCATTCGTATGTGAATTTAGAATAGATTCTTGTTTGGTCCTCTTTGTTCTTAGCTGAACTTCATCGTAACATTTTTTTGGTCGACCCTTTTTCTGCTTTCCGATGAAAATTGGTATTTCTCCCTCCAACCACTCTTCATTTTTCTTCTTGAACTTTGGTATTGATCAATCTGAAGCTTGCATCCTTTTTTCGTATGATTTATAAAAATTTTCGAGCTTTAAACTGCCTTCTGCAGTAAGAGTTAAACCAAAAGATACTACTGTATCAATGAGTTTTCTTATTTTTTCTGGACGATTTATAATATCAGATAGATTATCCCAGATTACTTTGCAAATAGAAAAGTGTTTTAATGTAATCTCCATAATGGCAAATTCACTAATAAATCTGCATATATATATAATAAGGATACTTATATATAGAAAATGAATATTTATATCAGGTAAATGGTGACAGGCAAAAATGAATTAAAAAATTTAAATTTTTGCTCAAAACCCCCAATTTCATTCAGTTTATTTTTATGACCTGTAGTGTTAAACAGATACGTCAAAAATGTACCTATGCGATTGTAAAAAAATCATTTTTGTTATAATACATTAATTAAGTAGCTAGGTAAATTATTTAAAAACTTAAAAAAATGTAATAAAAAACGAAGGAAAATATACTTATTTATGTACTTAGGTAATTTTAAAAACCTTTTTAGTAGAAAAAAATTATGAACACTTTAAATAAATTCATTAATAAATATTATTATCTCGTAACAAAAATAAGCAATGCAGTTGAGTGTTACGTATACACACATATGGAAATACGGAACAAAATAGTGAATTTGGCAACTTTTGACGTGACTTGGTAGTTTTGAGGCCATTATATTACTATTATTAAATGACCTATATCAATATTTTATATATCGTTAAATTGGTAAATAAGTCTACTTTTATTTTCTTTTAAAATTTTTAAAGTATTTGCAAAATTAGTGGAGTTGTATTAAAAAATTAAATTTTTTTGGATTTTCAGCTATTTAAAAAAAAAAAATTATTTTTGAAAAATTACCAAAAATAGGTTATTGGAGCTATTTTATTGATTTTTTTAGGAATGAAAGCTTGGTTTGTGTGCTATACATTACATAAGAAATAATATTAAAAATATTATGATAATATGCTTTTAATATGCTTTTAAAAATAGTCGTTAAAAAAACTGAATTTTAACATAAAATCTCCACTCCTGCATTCGTTTTTGGCCGGGCGGGAAGCAGTTTAGTGTTAAAGCATTCTAAATCTATTTCGATAAAAAATATAGGTACCAAATTTAAAAAAGCTCGCGTGACATTTTTTTTTATTAATCGATAAAAATGAAACTATTTTTTAAAATTGACAATTTTCGGCCAATGCTGGATGTAGGGTGCAAACTTAAATCAATTCAAAATTTCTTTATTAACCACTTATGAAGCCTTATCTTTTGAAACTAATAAGGAAAAAATTTTTCTATTAACGGAACTTTGAGAAAAAAGTGAATGAATTGTACTATATTTTTGTAAAAAAATAGCCATTTTTCATGCCAATTTCAGAGTGCTGACTTTGAATATTTTTCACGTCTAGACGAATTGAGATAATCCAAAAATTCTTTCAGCATATTATTTTGAAATATGTAGCAAATTACAGAATATTTTTAAAAAATTTTTACCTCATATATCTCCGGACTTATTCCCGAAAAACGAAAAACAGTAGAGCCAAAAAATCAAAAAATCAAAATTCAAGCGTAAATATCTTTTTAACTGTAAGAGATAATTTAGATGAGTAAGCTTATTTTTTCTTTATCTTGCCAAGCACTTTCCAGAAATATAAAAATCTTTAAAATCGGACTTCATTTGTACGAGTTACGATTTTTTTAACTTTTACATACTCGAGGTAGTCAACTTTGACACCCTGTAGCTTATCTCGTGTTATCTAAAAGATGATGTTTCTGAAAGCTTAGGTCCTCCTCTACAACTCTTCCATACATTTCAATTTGATCCGACCAGTAGTTTAGGAGATTCAGATTTATTACCCCACTGTGCGATAGAAAACATTCGAGAATTTAAAAAACATCAATATCGAATATTCCACTTTTGTCAATAAGATATCAAAACTAAATATTTCGAGAAATTAATCTTCTAAATTTCTCAAAGAATTCTTATGTAAATTAAAAGCAACGTATTTTCTTGTTTGTGCATGCAGAAGACTAAAACAAATGGAATGTAGCGTTATTCTTGAGTCATAACGATCGGTTGCAAAATATTGCGCTTTAAAATTAAGCATTTTCAGCATTTTTTTTTTTTTATAAAAAATAGTATAATAAAATTTTAGAAAAAAATGGAAAGTAATGTCGCTACTAAATATATTTGCAAAAGAGCATATTTACCTAATTATCGAATATATTTTCTTGCAGATTAATTCAGGACATTTGAGCAACAAAAAAATTAAGAATATAGAGAGAAAGAAACGTTGATGACTCCTCTGGCTGAAGTTGAAATTTGGACAAAATTCTTCAAATGTTACCACTTTATTAATTTTATTGTTTTATTACATGAATTATTATTTTTGAAATGTAATTTATTATTACGTATATTTCCTTAATATTTGATATACTATGTTTTTTGAAATAAAACATTTGTAACTTTAAAAATTAAATAAGCTTTAAAAAAAATTAGCTGCGAATAACGAAATATTAATAATATTAATTAATATTGAGCGATCGTTACAATTTTATTGTTGGGGGGAAGCCGGTTGTTTAACCCAGCTCATCGGGAAACCTATCATAAATACTTTAAAAAAACTAAAGATATATTAGAATTAAAGATTTTACACTAAAAAATATCAAAGCTTAAACAAAGACCTAAAAAAAACATGATTTCATTCTTTTCTTACTTTCCTTTCTACATTAGTTGGTTTTGGTTGCCGACAATAAAACAGAATTGTTGTTGGTTTTATTTTTACATAAAAAAAATAACAACACTGAAAGTCATTTCAATGCTTTTTATATATGTTTATGTATGTATATTTTTAATAATTTTTTCAGATTTTTGCCTATAACTCGGTTGTTTATAGACCGATATGGTTAATTTAAAAGCAGAAATTTTAGAAAAACATTTACAACAGATTTGTAGAAAAGCGAATTCTGAAGCTTATATAGAAGCTTCACAAAGTCCAAAAATGCGTTTTGACCGATATCTCAGATACCAACTGAACCGATTTTGTTCATTTCTTCCGCAAAGACATTCCAAAATAAATATTCCGAATTTCGACGAAGTCGATAGCTTGTGTAGGGAGTTAGAAAACCCTTTTCGTCTTTTGGCGATATCTCGATCATTAATGGATTGATTTTGTTGATTTTTACATTCTAAGGAATATTCCCTATAATTTGATGTATAAAACATATATAACCGATAACTGGGGCTGATCAACAGACAGACGCACATCGTTATATAGATTTCCCTATCAATAGGGATCCAGAAAAATTATTCTTTTTTGAGTCTTAGATGAATATTGTAGAAATTACAAACGAAGTGACAAACTTATATATACCATTTACAGCTGTGGTGAAGGGTATAAAAAGCTGGAATACAATAAAACCAAGATTGGCAACCGATTAAAAAAGGTAACGGTAATGGTATTTTGGATTATTTCGGTAAAGGTATTTTAGCGATGACGGTATTGTTATCGGTATTTCGAGCTATTTCGTTAACGGCATTTTAGCGTTGTTACTATTTTGAGCTATTTCGATAACGGTTTTTTATCAGTAACGGTATCCGTAGTTATACCGGTAATGGTATTTTAAGGGTAACGGTTGTTTCAGGAATTTGGCAGATATCGCTTCACAACCTTGAAATATAAACCGGGGCCAAATGTTAAAGGTCGCGTTGGGATAACCATAACGTTCTTAGAAGTTTTTTTTTTATTTTATTCAAAATGATTATTTTTTCTTACACTGTGTAATAACGGCAATGCATTTTAGCGGTGACGATAGTTTGTTTTATTTCGGTAAAGGTATTTTAGAGGTAATGGTAGTCAAGCTAAATGAGTTTCTTAGCGGTAACGGTAGTCAACCTTGTTTAAAATCAACGAAAAAAAAATACAAATTTGGTCCTTACCTCTCCGAATTTAGTAATATTTGGTACAACCATTATAGTCGTCAAACTAAGACTGATAGAAAATTTCAGATAATTTTATGGAGTGTAATATATAAAACTTGATCTCATTTGATTTGATAAATATTTCCTTACCTTAATTAAAAGTGTTTTCCCAAAATATTTTTTAATAAATTTTAACTTGAATATTATAAGGTTTGTAGAATTTTTTTAAGAAATGCAGTCTTTTGATGAAATATTAACTTCTGTAAAAAACGGTTAACCCGTTTTTTGGATTTACTAAAAATACAACCGGATTTTTGAAAATTTCAGTCGAATCACCCTACTTATAACACCCGTTAAAGACTTATATTAGAAAATCTTTCTTGTAAAATGTTATGAATTTGGAATTGTGCACAAAATTGGAATTGTCCACAAAAATTTTACTTGCTTACTTTCTATCCTTATATAAATTAATCAATTCATTTAAATTTTTACTAAATTTTAAGAGAAGCAAATTTATATGATCGTTTTTAAATACAAAAATGCTTTAAATTGTGTAGATGGTCTCTCGAACCACCCCCCCCCCCCCCCTAAAATGTTTATACAGAACCCTTGTGAGTCGTGGACTCCCATTTGAGAACTATTCCTTATGAGGGTTAACAATTTACTATTATACTCTAACCATATATTCTCTAACCATTTTTGATGATAAATCAAAAATTAAAATGGATAAATCATACTATTTTAACGCATTTATTTCTACTCATATTCTACTCAAATATATGGAAATATGCACTCTTCCCATTTTAGCCAACTTCCATCCAATATGATAGATATGTTTTAAATCTTACCATAGTTTATTCTTCAAAAAGAAATATCTTAATGTGTCTATCGGGGCTTAATTTCTCTTAGATAAGGTTTACACAGTAATCATTTATAATTTAATATTATTTTTTATTACCTTTTTTCAGCATTGGCTCTTTGTGATTGGTCCCAACTACAACAGAAACGCAGAAATTTAGCTCGAAAACATTGTTCACCTCGCGATGCAACCTCATTCTATGAAAAAATGTCAGATGTTGGGTGCCATGAGATGCAAGAATTGTTGGATCGTTTAAGTACGAGAGTAAAGGACCAGGAAGAAGAAATAGCTTTAAAACCATTAGTTCAGCAAACTTGTGCCAATATGTTTAGCCAATATATGTGCTCCGTACGTTTTGATTATGACGACAAAGAATTTCAAGCTATAGTT
Source organism: Protocalliphora azurea (assembly GCA_932274085.1). Lineage (NCBI taxonomy): Eukaryota > Metazoa > Arthropoda > Insecta > Diptera > Calliphoridae > Protocalliphora > Protocalliphora azurea. Next base: position 81,501,173 of record OW026519.1, read on the forward strand.
CGTTGTTTTGACGAAATATTTTGGGAGATTAATCAAGGATATGCTATTGATTTCTTACCATGGCTGAGTCCATTTTATACCAATCACATGAAGAAAATTGTGCACTGGTCAGAAACAATTAGAAAATTTATTTTGGAACGTATAATCAACGATCGCGAGAGAAACATGGATGCTGAAATGCCGGAAAGAGATTTTACAGATGCGTTATTAAAAAGTCTCGCAGAGAATGAGGATGTGTCGCGAGATACAATTATATATATGTTGGAAGATTTCATTGGTGGTCATTCTGCAATAGGAAACCTCGTGATGCTGGCTTTAGCTTATATAGTAAAAAACCCAGAAACTGGAAAGAAAATACAAGCAGAAGTAGACAATGTCCTCGGACATAGTCATAGGTTTATTTCTCTTATGGACACCGATAATATGCCATATACTGTAGGTACTATTTACGAAGTATTGCGTTATTGTTCGTCTCCAATTGTACCACATGTTGCAACTGAAGACGTTGCAATTGGGGGATATGGCGTCACTAAGGGTACAATTGTTTTTATCAACAATTACGAGTTGAATACTAGTTCTAAATATTGGACCGAACCTGAAAAATTTAAACCTGAACGTTTTATTGTTCCACTAAATCCACCAAAAATCAATCCAGTTACAAAAGAAGTGCAAAACGTGCAACTTAAGAAAAATATACCACACTTTCTACCATTTAGCATTGGAAAACGAACTTGCATTGGACAAAACTTGGTGAAAGGCTTCGGATTTATAATGCTTGCTAATATAATGCACAAATATAATATAGGCAGTACCGATTTATCACAAATAAAAACTTATCCGGCTTGTGTAGCCGTACCACCTGATACATTTTTACTCACGCTAAAACCACGATCACTTTTAACAACATCAAGCAACCTAAGGTCGACTTAGTTTTAAAATTAGAGAATACTATTTCAAGGATGGAGATTTTTTAAGCTTCTTTTTCTTCTTTTATAAATTTCTTTAAAAGATATTTCAATTGTTTCATATTGAAAAATAATATTATTGTAATATTTAGTATTTTAGGTAAAAAATATTAGGTTTTATTCATAAAAAAATTAAATTATAAACAAAATTTGTGAGAATTTTTGTTTCAGAAATATTTAACAATTTTGAAATTGTATTAATAGCCCAGGAAAATAAGAAAAAAAATGAGCGAATTTTAGCATATATTTTTGTCTTGGTGATGGTACATAAAAATGAACTTCATTAAAATTTTGGGAAATTTTGTAGTCTATAAATGTTTTAATGCAATCAAAACACATACAAAACATAATAAGCATATGATATGATCGATGATTTTTAACAACATGTATAAGACACCAAGGCGAAGCTATATGCCACAATTTTCCCTCTATCAAATTGAGCTCGTATCCATATTTTCCCAGGCTGTATGAATAAGGTTGACTAAGTATTAATAAGTATTTAATTAATAAACCCACATACGTTATACAACACATGACTGAAAAAAATATATAAAACTAAAATAATATCAAGAAATAAATATTTTTTTATTTAAGCGACATTTTTCTTAGTTTCATTTTATTACTGGCATGATGCTCTCTATTCCAGTCTTCTATTTCTTTCTTCTCTTTTGGGACAATTCGGTTTTCGGTGGATTAAAAATGTGACCTCCATCACGTCACATTTTTAATCCACGACCAAAGAAAATATCCATCCCTGAGGAATTTTTGGGTTATATAATTTTCTAGGTACAGGTAAAGAAAATTAGTCATTCATGTTATGTGCTACAAAAACGTAGGATAAGTCAGGTCTCGAACTTGTAACACATAGACCCTAGAAGTCTTTAAAGTTGTAAAAATCAAGAATTTCTCCCTCATAAAACCATGGAAAAATTAGGTGTAATGGGTGGATGTAGAGATTAAATTTGTATTTGATATAATTTTGATATAAGAAAAATTAGAAAAAATCGTATATCGTATCACCCGTGTTGAGATGTTATATAAAAAATTAATATATTTTAAAGTTTATGATATAACAAAAAAGTTTATGAAGTATCAAATGATAACATCAATTAAAAAATGGTATATTACAGTATAATAAAACAAGGAAAAATTTATTAATATGGCCAACCATCAGCGACTTGAATTTAAATCTCTCTCTATAACAGTGAGGGGCTTTTCGTAAATTTCCTATCTCGGGGGGTTAGACTACAAAATTTTGCCTATGCAACGTTGTGCTGTTTTGGTTATTTTTAACCAAAATTGGTTATTTTATTCTCTCATGTGGATATGACGACTTTTTTCAAATTTGGTTATTTTTTTTTTTTTTTTTTTTTTGTTAAATCAAAATTTTATTTTTATTAGTCTTAAAAATGCTTTTTACTCTGTTAATCTTACCAACAATAAAAAGAGAGTGTGCTAAAAATTCATCATACATTTAAAAAATAAAGGTACCCATAACTTCTCATTCCAATTTTAACTGACAATGAAGAAAACAATTTAAATCAATAGAAAATATAAAGATTTTGTAATATTTAACCAAAAAGTGAAAAAGATTGGGAGATTTTAGTGAAAAAGTTCTGACAATGTTACAAACAACCTAAATATTTGTAATTACAAAATAAATTACTATTAAAAAAGAAATGTATATTCGGAGAAGACCGACTATATAATATCCTACACTATTGTTTGTGTGCCTTAAAGCAATAAATACTTGAGAGAGAACATTATATGGGTGCTATGGTTAATCTTATTTGAGACAAATTTTATAAAAATACTAACATTTATGTGGGATTTAAGTACTAGTTTTAACAGATTTTCGGGAGAGTACCCTATATGGAAACTACAATTATCTTAAATCGATCCTTTTGAAACTAAATGCCATATTTTATTTAAAAAAGGATTTAAAATGTTTTATTTGTGCAGAATTCTGTAGAAATACGCTTATATGTATTTAAGATATTTGAGCTTCAAAATATTACTCCAAGAAAACATTTATTTGGGGACTAGGTGAAATAATGAACCATAATAAAAATTTAAAAAGGGCACTACATTATTTTGCAAACAACTGCACTAAAAGTGTTCTATCACTTCCGATATATTTTCAATTAGACCACAATTTTTTACACAATTTTAAGATTAAAAACTTATTAAAATTTAATATATGTGAGTGCTTCGGTACATGGTACACTGATATTGAATCTTTTAGCCAAACCTTCCAATTAAATATCTTTTACTTTAGATTTTAACGCTTCTAAAAAATGGAATTCATATTAACAAATGAGATTGGCTAAGTCCCTGTAAATATAACTCTTGTTTGCATTCTTTTTCTGTAAACACATAATTGTAAAAGTCAACCTTTTTTATTACTGCAACCTTTTTATTACTTACAATCTAGTTTGATAGTCCAGGAACCATGGATAGTTGGCGAAAGGCTTTGCGAACTACGTGCGGACAACTTCAAGCTGCTACACGCTGCGGGATCAGGTAGAATCATGTATAGTAGCAAGATAAAAAGTCAGTATCTTCATTCTTTCTGATTTCAGTGATGAGGACACTGTAGTAGTGGCCTGGGAGATAAGCTCTGGCACCATCTGCATTGTCTCCAGTTACATGGCCCATGAATATTGAGAACCACCACCAAATAAGGTTCGCGAGATAACAGAGTCGGCTAGAGCAAACTACATACCGCTCATAGTTGGAGCTGACGCTAATGCCGTTTGGGGCAGCTCCGATACAAATACAAGGGGTGAGACTTTATAGGATTTTATCCTTTGTAGTACTTTGGATATTCTGAATATTGGTAGGGAACCATCCTTTGTAGTAACTAATATAAGGGAGGTTCTCGATATTATGCTAGTTAGTACTAGGCTCTCTAATATGATTAGGGATTGGAGGGCCTCCAATGACTGCTCATTCTTTGATCACTTGTACATTGACTTCAACATAAAAGTTTATTTACCCAGGGTTAAACCCTTTCATAACAGGAGGAAGACAAACTGGACAGAACAACATGATATCCTGTCCCAACTCCTCCCAAATCCCCCGACCATCAACGGTTGTGGTGATATTGAGTCCTGTATTAAATCTGTTGCATGCAAACCCAAAATCTGCAGGGGTAGGAGTAAACCACATTGGTGGAGGAAGATAGACGAGACTCTTAAAGAATGTCGCCGTCTATTTAATGAGGCCAAGAGATGGGAAGACTGGTCTACTAATAAGTCCTTAGTTAACAGGTTTAGAAACCAGATAAGAAATGCGAAACGAAAATCCTGGAGGGCTTTCTATAGAGGCGTAGAAAGCCACTCTGAGACCAGTTCCAAATTCATCCGGATACCATGTGGGAGTTGGACAATAAGCGGTCAAGAGACCTTAGATGTCTTAATGGATGCGCACTTTCCTGACAGTCTCCCTTTAACGGGATGCTCTGTAGTATCTGTAGTATTTAGAGGTCATCAATGATGTTCCCATTCCCATAATGGATAGTGAACTGAAATGGGCTCTGAAGAGCTTTGCCCCATTTAAATCTCCAGGCCCTGATGGCATTATACTTGTTGACCTGCAGTACAATACGGATTTAATAGTTCCCTGGCTAATTCGGATATACTCAGCATGCTTGTCATGTGCTTATATCCCTGAGTCATGGACTAGATGTACAGTGGTCTTTATCCCTAAAGGGGGTAAAACCTCACATACAAGATCGCAGAACTTCAGACCTATTAGTCTGTCGTCCTTCCTCTTGAAGACACTGGAAAGGTTAATCGACCTACACCTACGTAGAACGATCAACCCTTGCCTATTATCAGCATCCCAACATGCCAAATCTGTTGAGACTGCATTACATTCGCTCGTAGGGTATATTGAAAAGGCTTCCGAGTATAAGGAATATGCATTAGTGGCCTTCCTTGATATAGAAGGGGCCTTTAATAATGTGACTCCGAAAGAAATCAAATTGTCCCTGTAAAGACTAGACACTCATCAGTCGATCATCAGCCTCATATGGTGACTTCTAACCAATAGGGTTATAATATTCAGCATGTGTGCGTCTACCATTTACAGGGTAGCAAATAGGGGTACTCTGCAAGGAGGAGTTTTATCTGCACTTCTCTTGAATATCTCCGTTAACTCATTACTCAGGGAATCAAGTTCACTGAAGTTTAAGACTGTCGCTTGCGCGGATGATGATGCGATGGCTGTATCTGGGAAATATATGGATACTATGTCTCACCGCTTGCAAACTGCTCTGGGACTAATTATTACATGGAGTACAATTAGTGGCCTTTGCGTAAATCCAGGAAAAATGGAACTTGTCCTCTTTTCTACAAGATATAAGATTCCATCTTTCCCACTTGTACGCCTAAACGGTGTTGAATTAAAGGTGTCAGATAGTGCGACGTATCTTGGACTCCAAACTATCCTGGCTTCAGAATACACGGGCCAGAGCCTCAAAGGCCGGTATTGCCCTTTTATTATCAAACTTTATATCCCGACCCCCTGCAAAATTTGATCAGGGACCATTTTGATAAACATTGTTCAAAACAGTTAAATTTTAAATACTTTTTTCTCCTAAAGACTAACTAAAGTTTATGATTAATATGCGAAGTATTTAAAACCTGAATACATACATTACGATTATATAAATTTTTATACAATAACTTTGAATTTTTAAAATTTGGTTATTTTTTCCAAAATTTTGGTTAGAAAAAAAATTTTGCCGTGGCAACACTGGTCACAAGTGCACTATAAACTACTTCGTGTGACTACGTTCGACTGCTGCTTTATCTTAATTTCGTAAAAGAAAATCAAATTAGTTGTAGTTTAGCACTTGGCAAAACAGGACTTTGCTACGCAAATTAAAAAATACACTAAGCAAAATGTTTGATGATAAATGGGAAGATGATTTCTTCTTTTTAGAAAATATGGTTGGTGAAGCACAATGCCTTATATGTTATCGCATTTGTATAAAAAAAAACTTTATTATAATAAATCGCTTTTTTTCGTTTTTGTCAAAATTGAATAGCAAAATTTTCTTCTTTTTATAATTTCATTGTATTTTTTGTTATTTTTGCAAATAATTGAGATTGCCGTGAACAATTGTGCTTCTTCTTAAAAAAAATAAACGTAAAAAAAACAACAAAATGACGTTTGATAGCAAAACAAATTTTTCTTCGCTTGAGCTCTAACAATTATATCATAACGCTGCAATAATATAAATAAATTTAGTCCACAAGTGATAAATTTTTATCATAATAAGAACTTGAAGTTTGTTATGATAAAAAAATCTCTCGTGTAAGGTTCACATATGTACCGTTATTTGATCGTTTACTTTCTACAATTGAAGAGTTTTTGCAGTATAAAATTGAGCGTCGTTCATTCAATTGTGTCTTTTGCTGCTTCACACACACAGGCGTAAATGTAAAGTAGTGTGTGCAAATCTTACTGCTCTATACATATTGTTTTAATTTATAAATTTTGCTTATACAGGCAACGCACAGTGGTCCCAAAACGATTTTTTTGAAAATAACCCTGTAACTAGAATTACTTGGAACACCACATGTTCCTAGCTGGTCTGGGGGAGTAGAGGTGGACCTTTTTTAAAAATCGCCAAAAATTAATTTATGACTGTAAAAAACTTTTACACATAGATAGTCCTTATAATTCTCTACAAAAGATACGCTTACATATGTGGGATATCTCTTTTACTTTAAGAGATATTTAGAACAAAGTAAAATTTTGATTAATTTTTGAACACGTCTCAAAATTTTTCGAAAATATTCTTTGGATTCTGTACAAAATTCTAAATTGCTGCTCGCGATGTGTTTACATTTTTCATAAAATACATGGGAGAAGTGCTCAAAATAATATCAGAGTCAATACTAAGGTTTTTTTTTTGAGAAATAATGTTAATATTTAAATTGAAATAAAATTTAAATGAACAAATATATCCTATGGAAATTTTGACATAATGTAGACAAACTTGTCCTACTATTAAAGGATTGTAAATGCTGTCACTTTTTTGTACCAAAATGCCCAAAATCCCAATCAGAGAAAACATCTTTCAAAATTTGACTTCTTTCATTGAAATTGCCACTTGTAAAAGTCGTCCGTATAGAGGTATTTAATTAACATATTTTTTTCGATTCCAGCTTTGCGTTTTGAGAATTTTGAAAACAAATTTTAAAAAATTGTGGAAAATTGACAAAGTTCGGATAAAGCTTGTGAAGAGACCGGGCATTAAAAAAAATTATATACACCGGAACAAAAAACAAATTTTATAAGTGAAAAGTGTTACCATCTTAAAAAAAACGCAAAAATGTGGATTTTCTTAAAAGTTTCAACAGTTTCAACAGTATACCATATGTATTTTTATTAGATCTAACATACATGTTTTTTTTTAATGTTTTTACTTCAATGGAAATTTGATCTTACTCCAAGTTAATCTAAAAGAACTTCAAGTTTTTTCGCAGAAATCTTTAAGTATGATATTTTTCGGAAAAGTGGGCTTCTATTGTATTTCAAACTTTCAGGACATTTTTTCCACCGAAATTTTTTACAAATTTTAGATATGTTCACAGATGCTCTACATACATATGTATTTATAATTTTCCATGCATTATTTTTAATATTATATGAATTTTCAAAATTTCTTGTTAGCCTTTAATAAATTGTGAAAAATTATTGTGAATAAATATTTAATACATAAATATTAACTAAAAATTTGTTTTATTGTTTGGGAAAATATTTTACGAAGACGGAATAATTGAATAAGTTTTTCCCAAAATTATATTTTCCCGAAATATTTTGTGTCCTTGGACAACTAACACATTAAAATATTCCCGCGAATTATCTGTTAATAATATTTGTTGAAAAATATATACAACTATCAACATACCATGAAAAATGTCATCAATGTAAACATTATTTTCAGAAAGGTTTAATGTGATATATCTGATTTATTATAACACTTTTATCCTGAAGTGGCGAGCTATTGGTTAAAAGTTTTAAATTGATGGAAATACATACATTTTACATCATCCGATAAAATTTCTAAATTTACAGATTTTATAACTTTATGAATGCATTTATAAATAAAATGGAAGGGTAATTTTTATGTACTATTGAATATTTTGGATTTAGACTCAAAACGACTGTTCTATAATAAAAAAAAGTGTTGTGTAGCATATAACCTGTTTTCAAATTTGTCAGAGATTCTCAATCTATTAAAGCAGATAATATGGGGGAATCGGGGGGATTCGTTGATATTTAAAAAAGGTTAGTAGTTGATATGCACAGAATATTACTCGTATTTTATAGTATGCGTGCTATAATTTAAAAAAAATTAAATAAGAGAAAGCAAGGAATAGAAAGAAAGTTTAAATTTAAATAATAAAGAAAAATAGTGAACAAAAAAGTGATTAGATTTAAGTTTTATATAATTTTTTTTTAAGAATTCATTTTAAATTGTTTAAAATGTAATTTTAATACAAATAAAGAGATTTTAAATTGTTTTTATTATGTGTTACATTTTTTTAGGTTTTTGTTTGCTCTTTTTGGTTTTTGTACTTTTATATATTAAAGTTTAGTGCAATTTTTATAGATTTTTAATCAAATTTTGTTGTAAAAATAATAGTTTTTGAGGGAAATTAAAAATTTTTAGCATGAAATTTTGGTTTTTAAAATTTTTGTGGCACTTTTTACACTCTTTCTTATTTGTTTGGGATTTTCTCAACTGAAAATGGTTCATTGAAAGGTTTTTCTTAATCGTTTTTTTTTCTTCTCCGTCACAGATAAAGCCTTCCTGGCTTTCATTTTTAAGGTTGAGTTTATGCTCAGGGTTGCCCGTTCCCGTGAAAAACAGATGGTTTTGTGATGAAAAATAAGATTTTGACGATGAATAATCTAAAATAGACAAATTTAGCTCGGACAAACTTTCAGTGTTAGTATGCGAATGCGCATCAGGCACTACGTTGTGGCTACCTTTCTGATGTTTTATCTTGAAACAAAATCCTTGAAGCTTTAAAGCCCATCCTGACAACCGCGAATTGAGTTCTATTTGGGACATGACCCATTATAGTGATGCATGATCAGTGATCACTGTAAACTCAAGACTTTAAACTTTTTAATGCTTAACATTGCTGCTAAACATTCCTGTTCGGTAACAGGATTGGTTGAGTTTCTTGGATATAAATGCTATCAGAAACTCTTCACCCTCCCCATTTTTTTGTACCAAGACGCTTCCTATTCCAGTGTGACTAGCGTCACAGTGTATATAGAATGGTTGTGAGAAATCTATGCTATGTAACACTGGCGCAGTTGTTAATTTGTGCTTCAACCCTTCAAAGGATTTTCGAGCTTCCTCACTCTACACAAATTTGCTTGTAGCTTTTAACAAATCGATTAAAGGAGAAATGCAACTCGATCAATAAACAGCCGAGATAGATAAACACTACGGTTTGCAAATTCGTCGCAACCATCTTATCCATTATCCTAGACATCGTCTGAGGCACATTGCATGGCCTGAAAGGCATAACCTTGTACAAGGGACAGCCGGGAACCGAAAATGCTATCTTATCCTATATTGCCAGAATGCGTCCTTTAAATCAAAACTAATTTTGAATTTAGCCTTTGGCAAACGACTAATCCTTGATGGTGACTGAATTTACTTTGCGACTGTCTAGACAAAGCCTAATCTTCCCCGAACGAGAACTATTGGGAACGACCACGCACTGTCAGATTCCTCAATTACGTCATTCTGCAATATTTAACCGAGTTCGGCATAGATCAGTTTCTCCATTGCTGGAGATACCGGAAAATTGTGTTGTTTCATTGGAGTAGCAGAACCGACGTCGATCACATGAGAGGTTATATTAGTCCTTTTTAAACATTTTATGGAAAATGACGGGAACGGATTTATAACAATCTGGAGTTGTTGTTTTTGTATTTCTGACAATGGTCTTTGTTCGGAAATTTCCGAAATAGAAGTTGTTAATGTATTTGTAGTCAATTCAGATACTAATAAAAGCATTCCAAAAATCTATACCTAGAAATAAGTTTTGGGCTAGCGTGGGTACTATATATAAAGTTATCGTTCTAGTAATATCTCTACAGGTTATATTTGTTTGCACAAACCCTTCCACACTCTGGCCTGGACAGACCTAATCTTTTTGAAGTTGTTTCCAGACTCCAAAAACTCTTTAGCCACTTGTGCTCCTAAACAACTAATAGATGCGCCCGTATCTAATAAGCCCATTATCGTTTTGTTAAAAATCTAATCTATGGCATAATAACGAAAATGAAAGAAATGGAACTCAGTAACTTACAGCGCGTATGATTAATATTAGACAAAACGTTTTCATACGCTTCGAAGACCTAATTTGTTTCGTGCAGTGATCTAAAACATTAAAAATTCTATCCCGAATAATGTCATATTCGGCTAAACAAATATGGAAAGGTTTAAAATAAGTAGAAGAATGCATTCTTGTCATATTAGTGTAATTTTATTGTATATAGCCGGTAATGGAATATTATTGTTATTATTTGATACATCAGGTAAAGTATTTTGAACAATGGAAATAGAATTGTAAACTGGTAGAGATATATCTGAACCGTAAGTTTTTTGGACTTTTGCACGTGTTTGCCAAACATATCGTGGAATGGAGAATTTAGAAAATCCATATTTCTTCCCTACGCACAGTGGGGTCAAACGCAAATTTTTTGGTAATAAATCTGAATCTCCTAAACTACTGGTCGGATCAAATTGAAATGTATTGAACAGTTGTAGAGGAGGACCTAAGCTTTCAGAAAAATCATCTTGTAGTCACCCTGTGATAACACGAGATAAACTACAGGGTGTCAAAGTTGACTACCTCGAGTATGTAAAAGATAAAAAAATTCGTAACTTTTACAAATGAAGTCCGATTTTAAAGATTTTTATATTTCTGGAAAGTGCTTGGCAAGGTAAAGAAAAAGTAAGCTTACTCATCTAAGTTATCTCTTACAGTTAAAAAGATATTTACGCTTGAATTTTGAATTTTTGATTTTTTGGCTCGACTTTCTTTCGTTTTTCGGGAATAAGTCCGGAGATATATGAGGTAAAAATTTTTTAAAAATATTCTGTAATTTGCTACATATTTCAAAATAATATGCTGAAAGAATTTTTGGATTATCTCAATTCGTCTAGACGTGAAAAATATTCAAAGTCAGCACTCTGAAATTGGCATGAAAAATGGCTATTTTTTTACAAAAATATAGTACAATTCATTCACTTTTTTCTCAAAGTTCCGTTAATAGAAAAATTTTTTCCTTATTAATTTCAAAAGATAAGGCTTCATAAATGGTTAATAATTGAATTGATTTAAGTTTGCACCCTACATCCAGCATTGGCCGAAAATTGTCAATTTTAAAAAATAGTTTCATTTTTATCGATTAATAAAAAAAAAATGTCATGCGAGCTTTTTTAAATTTGGTACCCATATTTTTTATAGAAATAGATTTAGAATGATTTAACACTAAACTGCTTCCTGCCCGGCCAAAAACGAATGCAGGAGTGGAGATTTTATGTTAAAATTCAGTTTTTTTAACGACTATTTTTAAAAGCATATTAAAAGCATATTATCATAATATTTTTAATATTATTTCTTATGTAATGTATAACACACAAATCAAGCTTTCATTCCTAAAAAAATCAATAAAATAGCTCCAATAACCTATTTTTGGTAATTTTTCAAAAATAATTTTTTTTTTTTTAAATAGCTGAAAATCCAAAAAAATTTAATTTTTTTAATACAACTCCACTAATTTTGCAAATAGTTTAAAAATGTTAAAAGAATATAAAAATAGACTTATTTACCAATTTAACGATATATATATGATATAGGTCATTTAATAATAGTAATATAATGGCCTCAAAACTACCAAGTCACGTCAAAAGTTGCAAAATTCACTATTTTGTTCCGTATTTCCATATGTGTGTATACGTAACACTCAACTGCATTGCTTATTTTTGTTACGAGATAATAATATTTATTAATGAATTTATTTAAAGTGTTCATAATTTTGTTCTACTGAAAAGGTTTTTAAAATTACCTAAATACATAAATAAGTATATTTTCCTTCGTTTTTTATTACATTTTTTTAAGTTTTTAAATAATTTACCTAGCTACTTAATTAATGTATTATAACAAAAATGATTTTTTTACAATCGCATAGGTACATTTTTGACGTATCTGTTTAACACTACAGGTCATAAAAATAAACTGTATGAAATTGGGGGTTTTGAGCAAAAATTTAAATTTTTTAATTCATTTTTGCCTGTCACCATTTACCTGATATAAATATTATTTTTCTATATATAAGTATCCTTATAAATATGCAGATTTATTAGTGAATTTGCCATTATGGAGATTACATTAAAACACTTTTCTATTTGCAAAGTAATCTGGGATAATCTATCTGATATTATAAATCGTCCAGAAAAATAAGAAAACTCATTGATACAGTAGTATCTTTTGGTTTAACTCTTACTGCAGAAGACAGTTTAAAGCTCGAAAATTTTTATAAATCATACAAAAAAAGGATGCAAGCTTCAGATTGGTCAATATCAAAGTTCAAGAAGAAAAATGAAGAGTGGTTGGAGGGAGAAATATCAATTTTCATCGGAGAGCAGAAAAAGGGTCGACCAAAAAAAAGTTACGATGAAGTTCAGCTAAGAACAAAGAGGACCAAACAGGAATCTATTCTAAATTCAAACACGAATGCCGAAAAAAAGATACATTTAAAGCTTTAGTAACACGTACGCAACCAAAGGAAGAAGAAAAAGTTATAGATGTGTTAACAACAGCTTCTCCCAATCGATTACATCGGATAATCCAAAGCATAGTGACACCGAAATCAACATCGTCCTTTACCTCTGAAGATGCTTTACCTCTAATATTAAATTTAGGATTATCAAGAAACCAATACGAGATTTTGAGGAAATCTGTTAGCGAAAAAGGATATGATATCTTTCCCAGTAGCAAATCAGTGAGAGAAGCGAAAAGTAATATTTTACAGCCTATGGAGCACCCGGTTAATGCTTCTGTTAAAAGTGCTAAAGTTAATATATTGCAATTACTTGAAAATACTGCCTCTAGAATTATATCTACATTCAGCAATGATAACATTGAAAAATGCAAAGACTGTGAACTTATTTTAATATTCAAATGGGGCTACGATGGAACATCAGGATTTTTGGAATACAAACAACTGGATGGAAGTAATCTTGGAAATAATTATTCCTCGCTGTTTATAGCGTCTCTGGTACCACTTCGAATGCGCTTAAATAAGCCTTCCTCATCGACAAGAAATGACTCGCTTTTTGATGATATATGGATAAATTTAACTCCAGGTTCCAAATTTTTGTGCCGTCCAATCCTTTTTGATTACACAAAAGAAACCACGGTTACAATAAACAGCATTGTCAACCAATTGGAAGAAGAAATTAAAGCATTGCCCCCAATATATGTAAAAGTATCAAACAGAACTATTAAAGTTACATTTCAACAACAATTAACGATGATTGATGGAAAAGTTGCAAACACTATAACAGATGCAACATCTACATGGAAATGTAATATATGTGGAAAAATAAGTTCACAATTTCAGGATAATTCTGAAGTCCTTGTTAATAAAAATTCTTTAAAATTTGGAATATCACCACTTCACGCAAGGATAAGATTTTTGGAGTTCTGCTTACATCTTGCATATGATATGAAGTACAGAAATATTCCCGGGCAGGAAAATACTACAGTAAAAAACAATTTGGAACTTCACGAATTACGAAAAGAGGAGAAGAAAAGAATTCAATTAGAATTCAAAGAACAACTCGGATTAATAATTGATAAACCTCTACATGGCTATGGAAGCTCAAATGATGGAAATACAGCAAGACGTTTCTTTGAAAATCCGGAACTCACATCTTCAATCACAGGCATTGACTTAAATATTTTGAAGCGTTTTAAGATTATATTGGCAGCCATTAATAGCAAAAAAAAAAATTAATGCGGACAAATTTAAAATTTTTGCTTACGAAACTAAAGAACTACTTAACATTACATACCCCTGGAAATCAATGACTCCAACAATTCACAAAGTATTGGCTCATGGTAAAGAAATAATAGAAAATAGTATTTTGCCATTGGGAGAGCTAACAGAGGAAGCACAGGAAGCCCGAAATAAAGATGTTAAACATATCCGACTCTTCAATACCCGAAAATGTTCGAAAATAGCGCAAAATATGGACTTAATGGAATATTTATTAATATCATCAGATCCAGTTATATATTCTATAAGAACACGATGGCTACCAAAAATCACTCTTGAAATAGAAAAAGATGATTCCGAAGCTAAGGAAGTTAAAAATTTGCTAACGTTTGATGTTTGTGATTATTTTCAAGAAAATCTCTAATAATATCTTCGATAATATATTCTTAATAAAATAAATATACGGGATATATGTATAATAAGTATGTAAATATGTAGAACAAATTATATAAACATTACTCAAATAAAGAATTTACTACTTTATAATAACAAATATATACCTACATAATACATTAGAAAACTAAAATGTTACGTATACACACATATGGAAATACGGAACAAAATAGTGAATTTTGCAACTTTTGACGTGACTTGGTAGTTTTGAGGCCATTATATTACTATTATTAAATGACCTATATCAACATTTTATATATCGTTGAATTGTAAATAAGTCTATTTTTATATTATTTTAACACTTTTAAAGTATTTGCAAAATTAGTGGAGTTGTATTAAAAAAATTAAATTTTTTTGGATTTTCAGCTATTTAAAAAAAAAAATTTTATTTTTGAAAAATTACCAAAAATAGGTTATTGGAGCTATTTTATTGATTTTTTTAGGAATAAAAGCTTGACTTGTGTTTTATACATTACATAAGAAATAATATTAAAAATATTATGCTAATATGCTTTTAATATGCTTTTAAAAATAGTCGTTAAAAAAACTGACTTTTAACATAAAATCTCCACTCCTGCATTCGTTTTTGGCCGGGCGGGAAGCAGTTTAGTGTTAAATCATTCTAAATCTATTTCTATAAAAAATATGGGTACCAAATTTAAAAAAGCTCGCGTGACATTTTTTTATTAATCGATAAAAATGAAACTATTTTTTAAAATTGACAATTTTCGGCCAATGCTGGATGTAGGGTGCAAACTTAAAACAATTCAAAATTTTTTTATTAACCATTTATGAAGCCTTATCTTTTGAAATTAATAAGGAAAAAATTTTGTTATTAACGGAACTTTGAGAAAAAAGTGAATGAATTGTACTATATTTTTGTAAAAAAATAGCCATTTTTCATTCCAATTTCAGAGTGCTGCCTTTGAATATTTTTCACGTCTAGACGAATTGAGATAATCCAAAAATTCTTTCAGCATATTATTTTGAAATATGTAGCAAATTACAGAATATTTTTAAAAGATTTTTACCTCATATATCTCCGGACTTATTCCCGAAAAACGAAAGAAAGTCTAGCCAAAAAATCAAAAATTAAAAATTCAAGCGTAAATATCTTTTTAACTGTAAGAGATAATTTAGATGAGTAAGCTTACTTTTTCTTTACCTTGCCAAGCACTTTCCAGAAATATAAAAATCTTTAAAATCGGACTCCATTTGTACAAGTTACGAATTTTTTTATCTTTTACATACTCGAGGTAGTCAACTTTGACACCCTGTAGTTTATCTCGTGTTATCACAGGGTGACTACAAGATGATTTTTCTGAAAGCTTAGGTCCTCCTCTACAACTCTTTCATACATTTCAATTTGATTTATTACCAAAAAATTTGCGTTTGACCCCACTGTGCACCAGTCACCAAGATCTGATTGGAGTAAGAAACATTGTTAGGAATAGTTAAAGCTATGGAACAGCTTTATATCATCAGCATACATTAATATTCTAGAATTCTTAATGCAATCTGGTAAATCATTTATAAATATTAGGAATAATAAGGGGCCGAGATGACTACCTTGTGGAACACCAGATAAAACAGGAATGGTTTTGATATACATTCTCCGAATAATACACATTGGCATCTATTTTTAAGATATGTGGAAATCCATTTAAGGAAAACAGGAGAAAATCCGAGTTTATCCAATTTGAACAATAGGAGATCGTGATTTACTTTATCGAAAGCTTTACTGAAATCTGTGTATATTGCGTTTGTCTGTAAACCGGAATCAAATGCAGTTGTAACTGAGGTTGCGAACTCCAAAATGTTAGTAGTAGTGGAACATCCTTTTCTAAATCCATGTTGAAATGGCGAAAGATAACATACAACTTTATGCGAAAGGATTTCAGTAACTATCTTTTCGAAAAGTTCTGGATTGGGTACATATATATATATGTATATTAATTTTAAGGTTAAAAAAACTGTAGGATATAAATGAATTGCACTTTGCTGAAATTGGCCAAAATGTATATATATATATATATATATATATATATATATATATATATTTATTTATATTAATTTTAAGGTAAAAAAAAAACTATATGATATAAATAAATTGCACAAAATGCCCAAAATGTCGCTATTTTTCGCATTTTTAACTAGACAAAGATGTATTTTAAGTTTTCTTCAATTTACCTTTAACAACTTTTACGATTTCGCAGGGTCATTCAGCTCGTATATTATAATTAGCTATTTAGAAGTTCAATAAAATGTATCAAAAATAATTAAATCAATGGAGCTTAATTTAGCATGCTTTCATACCTTTAAAGAAACAAAAATTTAGTCTTCGGTATTTGCATTAAATATAAAAATGATGTAAAAATGATGATACCTAAAAAGTTTATTGACACAAATGTTAAAACGATTTCCATATAATCTCACTTTTTTGAAAATCTATAGGAAACTTTCTTTTTTTCAATATTGACTACTTAAGCAATTTATCTATCTTGTGCGATATTCCAAAGTGGATGAAAAAAAAAGAAAATTTGTAAATGTTATAACGTGGTTATGTCGTCGGCTGAGGTAACTTAGTCGCCTCCAGGGTCTACTTACGGGTCCACAAACCTTAAGTAATAAGACGTTTGATTTACCATTTCTGGGAGTTTAATAATATTTTCTTTATTGAATACTTCAAAAATATTTCAAATACAAAAATTACGAGAGAAAAATTTCGATAACTTCAATTCGGATACCATATGCTTAGTAAATGTCGTCTTTAATTGCCTCTTCTTGAACTAGACTTATTTCGGCTCTTCGGCTAACATTTGAATCGGTTCGGTTCTTCGGCTTAGATTATGTTTACTTCCGTTATTCAGTTTATAATAAGTTCGGTTCGGTTATTCAGCTTGTAATAGTCTCGGTTCGGTTATTCAGCTTATAAAAGCTCGGCTCGGTTATTCGGCTTGTAATAGGCTTGGCTCAGTTATTCGGCTTATGGTAGGCTTAATTCAGTAGTAGCATCGGCCTCAACACATTCGGCTGTCAAAACTGGTTCGGGTTTACTGTTCGGGAGATCGGTTTCCGGTTCAGGTGGCAGCTTCGGGAATCGAAGGTTCTTGGTTCGGTAGTAGAATTATGATCGGCGTCGTACGTTCGACTTTGACACTCTCAGCTGTCAGTCGGGTTCGGGTATTCGGCAGGATCGGTTTCTGGTCCAGGTGGCAGCTTCGGAAATCGAAGATCGTATCTTTTTCTACAATACAAACAATGGTTTCTTAAAGCTAATGTCTAGCTACTTCTCAACTACTATTACCACGCAATTCTACGGGTTAATATTCTACTTAGCGAACGAACAGCAGGAAGCCACACGTGGGATCGATAGCCACTCGTGAGAATGAACAGCCGGAAGCGACTCGTAAGAACGAACAGCCGGAGGCCACTCGTGAGAACGAGCAACCGAAGTCACTCGTGTAAATTTTTTTTAGGGAGCCAACCGAAGTTGAGCGTGCAAAATACGATTATATTCTGCTTTCGCAAAATCTAGTCGGCTCTTCTAATTATATAAAATAATGTCGGAGACTTATGTGACGGATTCTTGTCTTATTTGAATCGCCCCGACTGTAACCAAACTTTGTTTACTATACTTAGTCATGTATCAACTAAATGAGAATTATAATTGTGGTACATTTGTGTGTTTGTAGTATTTACAGTAGGGGCGCTCAATGTAATTACCTATTCAATATATTAGTATGAAAAATAAAAATACTTAAAAATACATAAATAAAATAGTAAAGGTAGTAATTTCATAAATTAATATATTAAGAAATATGTACGTAAACATAGTAGTGATGAGTGTACTATTTCCACGTTACAATGTAATAAACACGAGTGTTGAAGTAACACGCTATAAGCTTAAAAGGGGAAAGAAGTATGAATAATCAAAACGATGTGGATAACTTCATCAGAATGAAAGTCAATAGCAAACATTTTCTATCTCTATTTCTTAAACTACTGTATGTATAATGTGCTCTCGCACTGTGGTAATTATTTTTTAAGTACAGTCAGGCGGGGTTTTTGTTTTTCATCCTTCAAGAATTTTGCGTCTCGCTCGTACGGGTGCAGTGTATTACCCCGCATAACTGTAAACATTATGCGTCATTTATATTGACCGCGAGTTTTTAGTTTAATTGGACTATACCCTACTGGAGACCATTTAAACTCAACTACATTGGATGAGTACCATTAAACTCAATAATTATCAAAAGGATCTAAGCATTACAGCTCGCTTTATGAAAATATAGGTCGACTAGAACTCCATTGGGATCGACGTGGGATACCTTGGCATTTTGGTCGAGAACCTCGCCATTAAATTTGAGAGGGGAAAAAAAATAAATTTAAACATAAATTTTGCCGTCAAATATAAAATTCCAATGGAATTCTGATTGAAATAATGAGTAAAAACAACAAAATTTAATATGGAAAAAAGTTTTCGACGGATTTCTAATACCAGACCACAAATGAGTTTCAATCATGTACTGCAAGCAATATCAATTTAAAAAGAGGGTTTCGGATAGTATCTGTTGAAATTATCACACGTTGGCAACCCTAATTATTGTTTATAATTTTCTCTGAATGAACGTTATTATAGTTTTTGTGTTTCCACTATTTTTCTTTGCTTGTATGGATATTACTGGTTTTTCTACTTATGTTAAAAACACTGAATAATGAATAAAACACTGAATTGAAAAGATGCTTGAGTGTTGTGTTTTATTCCTCGGTATTTGCTAAACCAAAAGGTTAACAACTGCACTCTGTTACATTAATAACTACAGGTTATGGGCCCAGGTCCTAATTTATCGTACTAGTAAACGGGACCGATCAAAGAAAATTTATAATACATTGAATACACTGATAAAATAAAATGATGGTATGACATTGCCGCAAACTGTATCAGCTTTGAATCAAGACAATGGCTCGAAGCTATGGATAAGGAATACAATTCCTTGATAACTAATAAAACTTGGAGTCTAACCGAATTACCAGATGGACAAAAGGCAATTGGCTGTAAATGGGTGTATGTGGTAAAACGTGGATCTAATGGTGAGATAGAGAGGTACAAAGCTCGCCTAGTAGCTAAGGGGTGTAGCCAAGAATATGAAGTAAATTATTATGAAACCTTTTCTGCCGTATGCCGTTTTGCAACAATAATAATGATACAGGCTATTGCTGTGGAAAGAAAAATGTATCTTCATCAATTGGATATCTGCACAGCATATCTAAACAGTGAGCTGACTGATGATGTTTATATGAAGCAGCCTGAAGGTTATATAGACAAATCACGTCGAAATTTAGTATTGAAGCTGAACAAAGCAACAATCTGAAATGGAGTGGAACTCCAAAATAGATACAGCTTTGAAGAACATTGGTTTCAATAGATCGAGTCTTGAGCCGTGTTTATATTTTATGCATAGACAAGTTAAATTGTGTGTTATAACACCTTTGGATCCTGGTGGGAAACTTAACTGTACAGATAAAGAATGTCCTAGAGGTGATCCAAAGTTGTATCAATCTATTATTGGGTCACTCGTGTACCTTGTGTTGGCAACAAGGAAAGATATTCTGCATTCGGTCAACAAACTAGCTCAACATAATGCAGACCCACATAAAGAGCACTATGCTGGAGTAAAACATATTCTGCGTTATTTGGTGAATACTTGTGACATGAGATTGGAATACAAGTGTACTGGCATACCACTACATGGATATGTAGATGCGGACTGGGGAGGCGACATTTCGGATCGTACGTCTCAAACTGGTTTTGTATTTTACCTAGCCGGATGCGCTTTCTCGTGGGAATCCAAGAAACAAAATTCTGTGGCTTTAAGTAGCACCGGAGCCGAGTATATATCTACAGCATCGAAAGAAGCCGTATACCTAAAGCAACTTTTAAATAAGATACGTTATATGTCAGCTGATGCAACTATTCTTGTATATGGTGATAACCTAAGTGCACAACAACTTGCAAAGAACCCTGTATACCACTCGAGGTCGAAGCATATCGATATAAGATATCATTTTGTGAGAGAGGTGGTTCACAGTGGTCTAATAGCCCAATCTAGCTGGAAGAAAGTCATAACTTGTTATTGCAAAGCCAGACAGCCACAAAACTTAGCACGTTAATAGATTTTATCAATCTAAACAATCGCACAAAAAATGGGCAAAATTTGGTTAATGGGCGTGGCATATTTTCTACTTCATAGATTAACAAAATAATACATGTTTTTGTGTTAACAATTTCTAATTTATTTATATAAACTATATAGTTTCTATCACAAATTCAGTCTTATGTGACTTCTACACACAGAAAAAAATCATAGTAAAACTTACTAAAACCAGTTACATTTAATATTTTTTCATAAGGATTTTGCTTCATTCGTTTTTCATGTTATATTGACATGTTTTTCCAATAACTCAAAAATTAAATTTGTGCATATAGAAACAACCTGAAATTATTTTAAATTAACATTGAAATTAATATTGAATCAACATGTTATTACAAAATTAAATTTTTTATTGTTTTAAATAATTCAAATTTTAAAATGGCTTTTTAAGATTAATACTTATTTAAAATAAAACGAAATAAAAAAAGTTTTATCGAAAATGTTGCATGTTAAAACTTATTCACTTTCTGAATCGAGGTTAGACTCCGACATTGTTTCTGAAAGTAATGCAAGAACTTCTTCATTTAAAGGCTCTTTGTTTTGAGAATGAACAGAAGATTTTGAGGATGAGGAGGATATGAGGGGATCTGAAGACAATAGAAGATAGTGAAAAAGATCATACATTGTATTTTCGCGGGATATTTTTCGAGTGTGGAATTCTCGTGTGTTTCTGAAGTACTTATTTCGAGACTCCAAGACCTCTACAGAAAGCATTCCAATAGGAAGTGCTGCGTATTGAATGATATCTGCACCATGAATAAGAATCTTGTGTACACTAGATGGCATATAATACCATTTATAAGATTGTATATATAATTTAGCTGAGATTTTTCGCATTTAGATGTTAGAGATGACTCGGATGGAATAACAAAAGGAATATCTAGCCAATATTTATTTTTAAATTCAAACTGGGACTTTGAACGGGTGGCTTGCGCCCATTTTTTTTTTAGTTTACATACAAACATTTGAACGGATTGCTTTATTCGTATACAAAGGCTATCTGATTTTTTATTTTGATGTCCATTTTTTTCAAAAACGTAATGCATAACGGCATTAATTTTTTCCTTTTTTTGTTTTTCCTTCAGCAAAATATTATATAGCTCCCACTTTGAAATGGACATTTTGATCCATAAATCAAACAAAAACAATTTAAGTAAAACTAGCAGCTAATTTTGATACCGTTTAAAAGCTACGACCATACAAAATACGATAAAGTAAAAAACATAGCGAAAGTCTGCGAAATTCTTATTTAAAAGTCTATTAGAACTTGTACATTTTAGTAAAATTTCACATACAAAATAGCGTTTCTTTTTCAAACAAAATATTTTACGCGAATTTTATAAATAGCAATATTTACACATACCTTTGTTATATTAATTACACCAATAACAATTTTAATTCCTTTTCTTATTTCCTTTTTACTGGTAAGTTCACTTGCACTAGTAAATATGAACTGATCTGTTGATGTACTAATAAAAACAAGATGACAAGTATTCAAGGCAATAAAACAACACTTATATAGTTATTTAAATAAAAAAAATTTATACCGTTATATACTTTGTACACTTGCCAACTTATTAGCGAAGAAAAAAATTATATTCGAATTATTTAAAAAACTGACTTTCTTCCACATAGATAGGGCTGTTAGACCATAGTGTGGTTGAAGGAAGACAAGTTGAACTGATGTATATTTCTACCGACAACATAGTTGCTGACATCTTTACGAAGAACCTGAAGAAAACTAAATATTGCAAATTTGTGAAGATGTTGGGACTTTATTGACTTATGTATTTTTAGAAAATACAAACTTGGTTTGTGGAAGGGTGTTGAAATTATTACACGTTGGCAACCCTAATTATACGCTAAAACTTATTTATAGTAACATTAAGATTCTCAGCTCAAAAATTACAACAGTAAATCGTTTTAGAAATTTGTCTGGGGCTTCGGATGCATTTAAAGTGACAATTTGTTCCCAATGGATAGATTGCTTCTATAATTATAATGAGGGTAACAATTACATATGTTTTAAATTATTTTACATAATTTTTTTTGTGATTTTATGTAAATAAAGGACCCAAAAAAAGAAACTTCAGTTGAAGCCAAAAAGTTCATAATTAATCATTTTTAGCAAGGAAAGTCGACAAACTAAATTATAGAAAAGGTGTAACAGCTAAAAAAAAAAAACGGCGCACTATATCATGAAAAATAAAATTCACTGTAAAATAAATCTGAACCATTAAGACCGTTAAGACCATTAAGGTTGAACGTAAAATTTTACGTAAAGTGAAACAAAATCACACACTAAATGCATCGAACATGGCTAAAGATAGTGGAAAATACTTGGGAATTTGCGTTACATTCTAAAAATTTAAAGATATTAAAAAAATACATAATTGTAGAGCAAGGTCTGGTATAAAGAAGCCCACATATCTCAAAACAAATACAAAATTGAGATTAGAATTTGTAAGGGGATAGAGTAGAGTGATGCGATTTTTGCAGTTGGGATTGTGTATGCAATATGATCGTCCTAGATATCGTAAAGTACGGTGATTGAAGTATTCTGGTAAGGGGGAGTAGGTATTTTAGTATTTATAGATGGAATAATGGACCATTGGTATAATGTACACATTTTAAAATGAAATTTACATGAAAGTTCTGAGAAATTAGGTATTTCCGACCGATAAGAATAATAACGGATAAGAATAAAAATCTGCCACAAATATAAAGCTTAACATGAAAATAATAAAAAACCCATAATAATCACCAGATATTAATCTAAATGAACACGAATAGAATTTATAGAATAATAAATTTCACGAATAGAAATGGTATTACATTGATATTGTAAAATGCAATGAAAAAAAAATAAAAATTCAAGAATATAACAAAATCATCTTGTCATCTCTATATCAAAATGCTTAAAAGTGGGTATAAAGTAATATGTAATATATTCTATTCAAGTCATTTATTTATTTATTTATTTATTTATAAAGTTATAAAGTTTATTTATAAATTTAATTATTTAATTACACTGTTATGGGGATTGACTTTAAAGTATTACAACAACTATTATGTAAATAATTAAATAAGGAAACTGTTAATATCACAGTATTAAGGAAAATTTGTCTAAAAAAACGTTATAAACGTTAAACGTTATAAGAAATTTTAAAAACAACAACTAATTATTACCTTTTAAGTAAAAAATATTCTTAGTGATTGTTTAGCATATTTTTTATTATTTCATATGCATTTTTGATTAAATGACAGTCCCCTTGAAAATTAATTAAACATTTTATGGTTAAAGTTTCTTTGCGGTAGATTAGTAGAACATCAGATTTTTATTTTGTATTATCTGTAATTTTCTTGTGTAAATTTTAGCAGCTTTATAGAACCAGACTTGACATCCGTAGGTCAAAATTATTCGAATACACATTTTGTAAATAAGGATATTGTTTCTTAAATTAAGTTTAGATCTGTTGTGTAAGGGGGTAAAGTGCATGTCCGCAATTGATTGCTTTATCACAAATATACTGTATGTATTGTTTAACTGATAGTTTTTTATCTAAGATAATTCATAAATATTTGGTAACATCATGCAGAGGAATAAAAACTCCCCTAGCATATTATATAGAAATATAATAGTTTATGTTTTACTAACATTAACTTTTTTGTTCCATTTTTTAAAGTATTTATTTTAAAACTATCTTCCATTTTTTGATTATTGCGTTCGACACCTTACCGCAAGTGTGAAAAGTAAAATCGGAAATATATATTGAATAAGGAGAAGGTGATAATACAGATTCTTGCTGCAGACCCGTAGGGATTTGTCTATCACTAGATAGCGTGTTATCTATAGATACAACAAATAAGCGTTGATCTAAAACTCTTTATTATCTTTTGCAGATAATTTGGATAATTGAAGTAATTTACGAGTAGTTTAAAAACCAGGCCTTCATTCTATAATAAATCAAAGGCTTTTTCAATATCAAGAAAAATAACTCCAGTGCTCTTACAATTTCTTTTGTTTGTTTCAATAAAATTAACGACTTTTCTTAATAACTAATAATATTATTTTGATTGGAAAAATCTAAAATTATCTTATTATTTTTTCAAATACTTCATCCAATAGGGTTAGGATACTGATTTGTCATTAGCTAGACGATAATTTAGGGATAACTTTTTCTTGGTTAAAAATCGTTGGAAAATAGACTTCTCTTAAATAAGAGTTGAGAAGTTTACTTAGAGTTTCAAAAAAGCAATCGGACATCTTTTTAAGGATAATGCTATTAATGCAATGTATACCGGGGGCTTTACTATTTTTCCTCAAAAGTATAACCGATTTAACTTCATCTAATTTGGTAAGCTCTACGTTAGATCTGTCAAGAATTTTATCGTTAAGATCATGAATAGAACTTGAGACAACTTTGTCCATAAGTGAATAATTAAAGGGATGATGTATGAATTAGCAAATCCGTCTGCTATTGATTTGGCCTTTTCAGCGCCAGTTTTTAAAACTTCACTATTTACATGGAGTGCAGTAAATAAATTACTCATTGCTGTTTTTTACTTTCCAAAATTTTTTTAGAGCCCGAAGACAAATTTGAGATAAATTTTGACCAGGATTCATTTCGATCTCTATTAAGGTGGAAATCAATGTTTATTTAATAGCTTCAAAATATATTTTAATTGATTTTTATAGTTTAAATCTTTACATATTTCAAATTTACGTTTGTATTTATTTCTCTGACTAACTGACATTTTACTAATATCAGAGATTTCTCATTGCCTAGAATTTTTATGACCGAAAGGTATTTTATTAAACGCTTCCTTAACTATAGATATTAATTTATTAAAACGAAAATCTAGATTACCTGAATTAGTATCAAGTTGTTCAATGTTCTGACACCTAATTTCATTTTCCACCCAGTTTCTGATTGCTGACCAGGCTGCGCGATAACACAAGGGAACTGAATATGTCATATTTTGAACTTGTCCAGAAATAACGCAAGATATAGCTACATGGTCCGACAGTTAAACATTTGAATGTGTCTCAAGGTTTAAAAATGGAGACATGAGTTATATAAAAGAATGTCTACTGTAGACGATTGAACGGGGTTGATATTTTGTCCAAAGCGAGTGTATTATTTTGGGTAATAAATGTAGTAGCTGGATTGAGGTCAGTGGCTGTAGAGATCATTACCAGCCGAATTATTTGACATACAATTCCAATGTGTATGTTGGGCATTCAGATCACCGAAGATAAAATAGTTGTTCGAAAATGAAGTTAGTTTATCCAAATCAGCCTTGAAATTGGAAGTGTGAACTGGATTATAAGCTGAAGTAAATATAACTGGTCTTCTATTAATCATAACTTGTACTGAAATACATTCTGAGGTACTCGTTTTGATATTCGGTAACGACATATGCTTAATATTACTCTTTATTGCAATTAGGACTCCTCCGCCTTGCGTAGATCGATCCTCTCTATAAATTTTATAACCAACAAGTTTAAATTTATGGTACTTTTTTAAAAGGTCTCATTTAAAAGAAGAATACCGATTTTCCGTTTAAGCAAAACATATTCCAGCTGGGCAGCTGCCGTCTCAGTTGTTAAGCCTTGGGCATTCCAGTGCATAACATGAACATTGTGAATACAAGTTGAATTATATAGCATGTTAAAGTATCATACCCAAAGCTCGTAGCTTGTCGTACTTATTCTGACATCTTTGCAACATCAAAAAATATTTGTATAAATCTTCCGTTTGAAATGTCATCGTTATTATCCCTTTCGTAGCCTTTGTTTTTAGCTACCTCAGAATACAAATTAATATGAAGGCTGAAATTACATGCATCATTTCAGGAAATTCAGGATAATCATGATGGTCTTGGTTAAAATACTAGGTCTACATGTTACCCGACGTCGGATCTCTAAATATTCTTGACTTTTGTTAGAACAAAACCAAAACTTTAAAATCATTTTTTCATGAAGATATTTCACAAATTCAAATATATATTAATATTTAGGAATCTGTTATAGGTATCACAATAACCAATATAATTTACGAAACAATTTTTAAGATGAAAATTTTTTGTTAATAAAAATTTTTTTCCACAAAATAAGTTAGTATGGCTAAATTTACCGGAAAGTTGCCTCATTTTTTTTTTGCATACATTTTCAAGACTTATTGGTCTATCTAACTTACTTAAAAAAAATTCCAAAATCATAATCGAAAGTTAAACTTTTCTTCAAAAAAATATGAATTTCGAGCATTACTAATGTAGCGCCACATTTGAAATTTTATACAATTTTTTTAAACAGTCCAAAAACATATTTAATGCTTCAAAAACAGCACTTTTTGAAAACCATTTCATTTCGATTTAACGAATATTTCATATGAAAAATTACACAAACTGTTTTAGTATTTTTTTTTTTTTTTTTTTTGCAATATTTCGATTTTGATAAAGCATTTTTTATGTTTTGGGTAATTTTTCGTTTTAACATTTTTTTTTTATTTTTTACAACATGCATGAGAAGGTAAGGTAAATAGTGATTCTATTCAGAAAAACTTTGATTTAGCGAAGCCGGGGTTTGAAATACGCCAGACTTGAAAATCCCTACAGCAGGACTTCTAGGAAACCGTTTTAATCTACATCAATTAATTCTACCCAGGCCAAAGTTAGAACCATTTTCATTCTGAAAATGGCTGATTTTGTCCAGAAATTTTAATGTATTCATTTTACCAGAAAGTGGACAATACGACATTGGATATGGGTGATTTTTCGTAAAGATTTGGGTATTTTTTCATCTTTTTAGGCAAAATTTCCACTTTTTTATTTTTGGAAATTTGTTCATTTCTTTTGTTTTGTTTTCGCTTGGGCGATTTTTCAATAATTGCTTCGAGCGATTTTGCACTGGGTCATTTTGCTGGTAGCCGAGCTAATTGAGCTAATTCAAAACGCAAAGCAGTTTAGGCTAAAAATGAACAATTAAATTTTTGAACCCAAGTATCTTCTAAAGGGTAGTAGTTTTTTTCTGTCATTTTTGAAACGCTATAAAATTATTAGTTTTTGCACTATTGAAAATGAAAAACTAATGATACTCAATTAAAGGTGATTATCTGTACTTTTGATGCAAATAAAAATTAATGTTGAGCTTTTATCCACTTTTAAAATAGTTTTCGATTTTCCATTAGAATCGGTTGTTTTTGGACAAAAAAAATTACGATTTTTTAATGTTTATTTTTTTTTTAATATCATTAGGGACAAACATTTTTATTTTTTATAATAAATAAAATTTTTTAATGTTTATTTTATTTTTAGTTAAATAACAAAAAAATATTTGTCTTTAACAGTATGCCACGTCCATAATTACCAATATTTTTTTGGCCACCTTAATTTCAATATGTGTACTATTGAATAGCACTAAAATTTTGAAAATCGGTGTTAACAAAAAATTGGATTTTGGGTCAATGAAATTAATTTCTGAGCCACCGTGCGAGGATCAAAATATTGGATTAATGGGAAAAATTTATGAAATATACTTCGTCGACATACCAAGGACGAAAGTGCTTCCATTCGCTATAGAAAAAAAACAATAGTGCGGGAATTTATGCAGGACAATGACTCTAAGCAAACATCTCATACTGTGAAGAATTCTTTCGCCTGGAATAAAGTGAAGATAAGTGAAGTGGACAGCGCAGTGACTTGATCTTGAATCGTATAAAATATCTACATATGTCCTGTATTATTTGGTATTTTCCGTCCCACAAAATAGGCAGTAATTGTGGGAAATTATCCAAGAAGGATGATATTCCATACCCTAGCTATCTGCTACAAACTTTTGAATTTTATGCGTTCTAGATGTGTTGGAGTGGTACGAAATGAGACTGGTTCCACCAAGTATTATATATAAATAAATTTTATATTATTACAAAGTTAATTTGTACAGAGAAAATTTCCAAATATTGGAAACGATTAGTATATTTCCTTTATCACTTAAACTGGAATAATAGCGGACTGCGTTAAAGCAGGGAAGAAACGAAGGTCGGAAAATCAAGAACACTTGATAGCTGTTAATTTAAAACATAAATGAATCGGATCACATGCTTCTGAGAAATAGGTAGCTATTTAAAGAACTTTTTCCACCACTGCACAGTGGGGCAGAATCGAAATTTTTTGGAAATAAATCTGTAACTTCTGATCGGCCGGTTGGATTTTCATGAAATTTGGTGTAGACGTAGCAGAGGAGTGTACAATATTATGTTTGGAAGGGGGGTACAACAAACCCCCCCAGGGGCGGAGCTAAGGGGACTCAAATTTAGGTACCTCTGACATAAAAAATTTTTAATCGCCTGCAAAATTTTTGTTTCTCGTCCTGTATTATTTGGTATTTTCCGTCCCACAAAATAGGCAGTAATTGTGGGAAATTATCCAAGAAGGATGATATTCCATACCCTAGCTATCTGCTACAAACTTTTGAATTTTATGCGTTCTAGATGTGTTGGAGTGGTACGAAATGAGACTGGTTCCACCAAGTATTATATATAAATAAATTTTATATTATTACAAAGTTAATTTGTACAAAGAAAATTTCCAAATATTGGAAACGATTAGTATATTTCCTTTATCACTTAAACTGGAATAACAGCGGACTGTGTTCAAGCAGGGAAGAAACGAAGGCCGGAAAAACAAGAACACTTGATAGCTGTTAATTTAAAATATAAATTAATCGGATCACATGCTTCTGAGAAATAGGTAGCTAAAAAACGTTTTCCACCACTGCACAGTGGGGCAGAATCGAAATTTCTTGGAAATAAATCTGTAACTTCTGATCGGCCGGTTGGATTTTCATGAAATTTGGTGTAGACGTAGCAGAGGAGCGTACAATGTTATGTTTGGAAGGGGGGTACAACAATCCCCCCAGGGGCGGAGCTAAGGGGACTCAAATTTAGGTACCTCTGACATAAAAAATTTTTAATCGCCTGCAAAATTTTTGTTTCTCGTCCGATTTTTATATTTTTATAAATTATTGTAGGCCCTGATAAGACCTATAAAAAACATGCTTACATGTCCTATTTACCTCTTATAGTTTTCGAGTTATTTGCGTTTGAATTTTTAAGCACCATAATTTTGCATGTTCTTGGTCCAGTTTTTTTCATATATATCCTAGTATTTCCAACCGATTTTATTAGTTTTTTTTAATTAGTTAAAGAACAAAATTATCTATTGAATAAAAGAAATTGAAGTCGATATCTTTACCGAGTCCAAAAATAAACGATTTAGCATTTGAAATTTGCAAAAAAGACGACTTTTTTGTTTTTTTAGCCGAAAAAGTATCTACACTCTTTTTTATCTAAAATAAAATTTTCTTTAGCAACTTGTAATAATTTTGCACTTTTCTGAAAGGTAACTTCACAGAGATGACTTTAAGATAAAAAACAAGCCCAATAACTCAATTGGTCATGGTACATACCCTCCCGAATTCGACCTTTTTTATATGAAAGTTTTGAATTTAGACCATATTTTCTCAAATCCCAAAGCACGAATCGACAAGCGGAATATATTCTAAGAATCTTGAATATGTTGTTAAAAGTTTTAAATCAAAATCTACTGAACTTAGGAAATATGTGGATTCTCTAGCCATAAATGTAAAAATCCCATTTTTGGGAATTTTGGTTAGTTTTTTTGGAATTTCTGGAAAATCCTACCCCTGATTGAAATTTGGTTAACTAGCTTTTATTTATATTAATAAGATTCACATTTCCTGCAAATTTTATTAAGATATCTTTATAAACAAAAATGTAATTACAATTAAAAAATTTTTATTTTCTCCATAAACCCCAAATCGGGCCCTTTGTTTGGTTTATTTCTAAATAGCAAAAGAAATTTTAAAAATATGTATTCCAAATTAAACTTATCCTTTAGCATTTATAATTTCCGATCTTTTGCAAAAAGATTCAAGCCTCGTTTCAGAAATATGCGCCTTTAAAGTTTTATATTTCCAATTTATTGTATATATGACTATATTTTTACAAACTTGCAACTTTTGCCTTTAGCTTTGCATGAATAATTATTTAGAAAATTATGAATATTTCTGTATACTTTTCATAATATCTATACACAAAATATTTTTATAAAAATAATTAATAAATATTTTTTATTTTTAATAGGGTTGCCACATTTCCCAAATTTAAGTAAATCTTTATAATTTTCTAAGCATGCATATATTTCTATTAATGAATTTAAAATAACAAAACAAACAAAAAATGTCTATTATTAATCAATATTATTATTTTTGGTATTTATCATCTTCCTTAATAAATATTCTATTTCTAACACGATTTTTTATTACTTATTTACATTAAATTTATGCAGATAATTTTTCTAATATTTTAAACTTATACTACTTATTTTCTATAAAATAATCTGTTGTATCTGTATACATATCTAAAAGATAATAAAGGTCCTTCAAGTCTTCAGTATTTTGAGTTGATAAAGGCTCATAATAAATCCAACGTTTTCTCATCGATGATAGTACAGGGTCTGATGATAACAATAGGCTATTAAAAATATCCTCGTTTTGTGACGTTCTGGAGCATTTAGTGGAGCTAAATAATTGAACGTGCTTAAAATCTCTGTTTCTTGCTTCTTGAGCCTCTTCTGTAAGCTCTCCATGTGGAAGAATATTTCGTTCAATTATAATTTCGCCATGGCACAATAATTTATGTACTGTTAGTGTCATTTCTTTCCATGGATATAGAGAAACAAGTAGAGTTAATTTTGTGCTTACTATTAATTGCCATTAATAGTATGTTAGTTATTTTTGATGTAGCTTCGAAATTTCCGAAAAACCTTCTTACTGTGTTTCCATCATTTGTACTACCACCAGTCGGCAGAGGTTTGTCGATGTTTAATCCCGTCTCTTCTCTGAATTCATCCTGGATTCTACTTTTCTCAGATATTCTAAGTGTTTTTAAATCCTCGTTATTTCTGGTAGGTTTTGTTAAATTTTCTGGCACACTTCTATACTTTAAATCATATGCTATGTGCAGAAAATGCTCCATGAACCGTATTCTGGCGTGAAGTGAAGATATTCCGAAAGACAGAAATTCTTCATTAATACTCCTTACTTTACCAATATCCGAAAATTGTAATTTCGTCTCCGTAATGGCATTACTAAGCTTTCCATCAATCATTGTTAGACTAAGTTGAAAGGATATGTCGAATGTGTATTGGTTTATAGTTATTGAAAGAGGTTGTAAATCATTTATTTCATCTTTAATATATTCCACTAAATCCTTTGTTGTTGTCTTCGACTCCCTTGTGTATTCGAACCAAATAGGTCTGCAAAAATGTTTTGATCCTGGAGTGGTGTTTAGCCATATATCTTCAAATGAGTTTTTACACTTTGATGAAGATTGCTTTAAGGAATAAGATCGCATTCTTAATGGCACCAAAGATGCTATAAATACGCTTTTATAATCCGCCATTTTCTTACTTCCACTAGCATGCTTGTATTCAGGAAGGGCTGATAGTCCGTCACATCCCCACTTACAAATTAATACAACGTCGCTGTTATTTACTTTCTCCAACTGATCTGCAGAAAAATCTGCAACTATCCTGGTAGCTGTGTTCTCAAGCAAAGAAGATAGAAGATAGCGGTAACCGAAATAGATAGTAAAATAGTTTGCTGTTTTTCTTGATTATCCTTGTATGATGGTAGAATTGAGTGTCCCTTTTCAAGCAGAGCTTTTCTTAAAATTTGATATTTGTTTCGGCTGAGGTCCAGTTCAAGCATTAAAGCAATTGCTTCTTCCTCTGTAAAATTGGATTGTGATGTTGGAGTAGGTATACTTTCGGCAATCCGGTTGCAGGTTGCTCCAGTTGATATTTTGCACGTCATTATTTCTATATCAGTATCCATTCAATCGGAATGTTTAATTTTTAATCTGTTAGTACGCTGATTCAAGGATTAGCTGCGTATTTATATATATCTGTTAGATATATCGCACAGGTATATATATATTTACAGGTATTCTATGAATTTTCATTAGGTGAAATATCTGAAAGAGTCAATTTGGAAGAGTACATATACCGAATTCATTGATATTATATGTTGCTGTTATGTATCACAGGAAAGGATATTACCTGTGTATTGTCACTAGCTCATAGAAATATAAATTTTGAACTATCAGTAATAGATAAATGCTGTAGCTAGGTATCACCGGAAAGGATACCTGTACATTGCCACTAGATTATAAATATATAAATTTTTAACCATCACCAATAGATAAAAACATTTGTTAAATTTAGGTAAACACCATAAATGTAAACTAATAAAATACTTATTGATTAAGTTAAAATAGACATATTTTGTTTGTTTTGTTATTTTAAATTCATTAATAGAAATATATTAATGCTTAGAAAGGATAAAGATTTACTTAAATTTGGGAAATGTGGCAACCCTATTAAAAATAAAAAATATTTAGGTTAGGTTAGAAAGGGTGGCGTATTCACGCCTACACCCAGAGGCCGAACGGCCCATTGTGATCCCTTTATGATAGAAAGAGAGAGAAAAGTGGAACCGATACCCAATCAATCAGTTATGATTGTTCCTAAGCCATTTTACTCCCATTACAAACCCTATGAGGTTGACAAGTCCTTTGCCATTAACCTCACCTAGTTCATGTAGTGTATGGCTTCCAAACCACTTCAACCTATTATGCTGAAGCCCTACACAGTGACAGAGTATGTGCTCCACTGTCTCTAGCTCCTCAACATCATCGCACGTTCTACAAAAGTCTGATGTGCCAATGTCCCACTTACTCATCATATTCCCTATTGAGAAGTGACCCGTAACAATACCTACTATGACTCTAAGACTACCACGACTCATACCTAGAAGATGCTTGGAATCCGCCAGTTTTAAGCTAGGCCATAATGCCCTAGAAACTCTGCAGTCCGATCTGTCACTCCAGGCTCGATTCGTGTTGTCCAGAGTCCACTCCCTTATGGCCCTAAAGAAGGACCCAATTGGAATCTTAACAGATGACTCTATGAAAGACCTATCTAGCTCCTAGCCACTGCGAGCTAGCTCATCGGCCATTTTGTTGCCATGAATGTCACAATGACCAGGAACCCAACAGAGTCTCATCATATAGGAATCCATTAACCTTCTCAATTCCCTTCTGCACTCAAGTACCAATCTGGACCTAACAAAATGACTAGTCAGAGCCAATAACGCTGCCTGACTATCAACATAGATAGTAATCTCAGTCCCTCGTTCAACATTCCCCTCAATCAAGCCTAGAGCCTTATAAATGCCAAGAATCTCCGCTTGAAAGACACTACAACTGTCAGACAATTTGTAGGATCGCCTGATATCAGTTCCCATAAAGTATACACCTGCACCAGTGCCAACTTCCATTTTCGAACCGTCCGTGAAGACCGCACACCCTCCATAGAGCTTTTCTACTCCATCCCAGAGGTCCCTGCTAGGTAACACCAAAGCGGGAGTAGTCCCGAAGTCAATCGTAGTCACGACATAATCCGTTGGCTCAGCCAAGGATAGTGTCCGACCGTTGAATTTGACTTCATCTAGTATGCTGACGTGCCCCGCTCTAGAAGTACCTAATAATCCAAGTTCCTTCAATCTAAATAGGCCGCGGACAGCCATACCCCTCACAAATTCCTCAATTGGGAGAAGGTGGAGGATTATGTCCACCTGGAACCTGAAATGCCAACTGAAGCACACCTCTGAACTTTAGAGAGAAGTTTCCTATACGTTTCTTTACCCAATACCTTCCACTAGACTGTACAGCCATAAGTAAGAATCGGTCTTACAACCGAAGTGTAAATCCAGTATACAACTTGCGGCCTAAGGCCCCAATTCTTACCTATAGAGTTCCTGCAGGTGTAATAGGCATTGAGTCCCTTCTTGACCCTCTCCTGGGTGTTTATCCTCCAAGACAATTTACTGTCCAAGTACACACCCAGGTATTTGGCCTCACTTGACAATGCAAGCTCCATCCCGTTCAATACTGGCAAGCTAAAATGCTCGACCTTGTATTTCCTAGTGAACAAAACTAGTTCCGTTTTCTCGGGGTTTACCCCTAATCCCTTACTGTTGGCCCAAAGGGACAGATCACGTAAACCTGTCTGCATGACCTCACTGATCGTAGATAAAAACTTACCAGAGACCAGTAAAACAACGTCATCGCCGTAGGCCACAATCTTCCGTCCCTTAGCATCAAACTGTCTTAAAATGACGTTCACGGCCAAGAGCCACAGTAATGGAGAAAGGACCCCCCCTTGCGGTGTGCCCCTAGTCACGAGTTTCCTCATACAAGTGCCTCCCATGTTTGAGTTGATAACCCTGCTGCTAAGCATCAGAATTATCCACTCAACAAGGAGCTTACTTATATTCAGCGAAACAAGTGATTCCTCAATAGCCTCTATCTTGATATTATTGAAGGCCCCCTTTATATCGAGAAAAGCTGCCATGGTATATTCCCTCTGCAGCAGACCCCGCTCAATGTAACTCACAACGTCATGCAGAGCACTCTCAACGGACTTATCTTTAAGATAAGCATGTTGAGACTCGCTAATGACCTGAGTTCCTATGCTAGTCCTAAGATAAAAATCGATCAGTCTTTCTATTGTCTTCAATAGAAAAGACGATAGGCTGATCGGTCTGTAATCCTTGGGCTTCGACTGAGTCGTCTTACCCGCTTTGGGTATGAAAATGACCCTTACCTCTCTCCACCCTCTGGGAATGTACTTCATTCTAAGACATTCCCTAAAAACCTCCGTCAATAGAGAGATGGCTCTTTCATCGACATTCTGTAGCATGACCGGAAATATTCCATCCGGGCCCGGAGATTTGTATGGCTCGAATGAATTTACCGCCCATAATACCTTGTCTCTAGTGATCATCTCCCTTATCACATCGGTATCCCCAGCATCTGATTCGGGTTGTAGGTTATCACTGACGCTACCTGTCCCTCCATCAGATTGTATATCCTTACAGCCTGGAAAATGAGTCTCCATAAGTAAACTGAGGGACTTTGAGCTAGACTCTGTCCACGAGTTATCCGCACGTTGTATGTATCCAGGTGCCACTGGGTCCTTGGATAATACTCGCCTAAACCTAGACAACTCGTTAACAGAGTCCACCGATTCACAGAAATTTACCCATGAAGTCCGTTTCGCTCTTCTAATGTCCTTCTTATACTTAGAGAAACTGTCCCTATAGCTATTCCAATCCTCATCGCTCCTCGTTAGTTTGGCTCTATTAAACAGCTTCCTAACTGTAGACCGCTGGTCCCTAAGTACCCTAGTTCACCATTTCGGCTGTTTCCTTTTTCCAGGATAAATCACTGGACAATTGAGCACAAAACTATTACTAATAACATTCGTGAAGTTATTCACCACCAACTCGATACCCTCAACTGAATCTCTCCAGTCTTCAGTATCCCTAAGGTCCCTACAGACTGACCTCCTAAAGGACTTCCAATCTGTCCTTCTCGAGTTCCTATAGGGCTGCTCCCTCGCTTTCTCAAAGTTGAGACCAAAAGATATCATGCTATGGTCGGAAAAAGAGTAATCCAAAACTACTCTCCAATCCCTAACATAATTTCCCCCACGGTTAGCCAGCGTTACATCTATAACTGTTTCCATATCTTTCGTTCTGAACGTAGGAGTGCTACCCCTATTACAGATGTGTAGATCATAACAAGTTATAAAATCGTATACCAACTCACTTCTCAGTGGCGCTGGTCCCAGTGAAGGAATCCCTCGAGATACCCAGAATCTCATCTGTCTCTGATAGCTTGCCCAACAGTTGACTTTCCTGAAGAAGAATGTCACGTTGGACCCCTATCATCACATCATCGTCGTCCGTATTCACGTCCGTTTCAGTCCTGTCGCCCTGCGGCTGTCCGTTATCCTGTGTCCGATTTTTAAAATTTTTAAAATTATCAATCTTGTCCCACGAGTATGCCAGTAAAGGGAAAGGACCATCTCGCGCAGTGACGGCGTGCGCGGACTAGGCTAGAATTACAACCAACCCGTGCCATGGGCGTTGGAAGGGAGCTGTTAGCTGTTGGTTTGTTTAGGCACCAACTAACCATTCAGGTCTTCAGCACTACTGCCTACCACCTTGACCTTAAAGTGCACTACATTTATTTGGTCCGCGAGAAGCTGTAAAAGCCCTAAGATCGGAGATAATACACATGATATATACCCCCATGCGATGGGCCAGAATGCACCATTCAGTAGAGTGTGTATATCATGTGCCTTACAACCAATCCCCCCGATCCGCCACCTGGGGACGCGTCCGATAGGAGTAAATGTAGCAAAGACTCCAACGGATAAAAAATATTTATTAATTATTTTTATAAAAATATTTTTTTTATAGATATTATTAAAAGTGTACAGAAATATTCATAATTTTTCTAAATAATTATTCACGCAGAGCTAAAGACAAAAGTTGCAAGTTTGTAAAAATATAGTCAGATATACAATAAATTGGAAATATAAAAGTGCAAAGGCGCATATTTCTGAAATGAGGCATGATATTGACTTGAATCTTTTTGCAAAAGATCGGAAATTATATATTATTATATATATATATTATATTATATATTTTTAAAATTTCTTTCGCTATTTAGAAATAAACCAAACAAAAGGCCCAATTTGGTATTTTTGGAGAAAATACAATTTTTTTTAATTGTAATAACATATTTGTTTATAAAGATATCTTAATGAAATTTGCAGGAAATGTGGATGTTATTAATATAAATAAAAGCGCGTTAACCAAATTTCAATCAGGGGTAGAGTTTTCCTGAATTCCCCAAAAAAACTAATCAAAATTCCCAAAAATGGGATTTTTTACATTTATGGCTATAGAATCCACATTTTTCCGAAGTCTCGTAGATTTTGATTTAAAACTTTTAACAACATATTGAAGATTCTTAAAATATATTCCGCTTGTCGACTCGTGCTTTGGGATTTGAGAAAATATGGTCTAAAATCAAAACTTTCATATAAAATCGGTCGAATTCGGGAGGGTGAGTACCATGATCAATTGAGTTATTGGGATTATTTTTTATTTTAAAGTTATGTCTGTGAAGTTACCTATCAGAAAAGTGCAAAATTGTTATATGTTGCTAAAGAAAAATTTATTTTAGATAAAAAGAGTGTAGAAACTTTTCGGCTAAAAAAACAAAAAAGTCGTCTTTTTTGCAATTTTCAAAATCGTTTATTTTTGGACTCGGTAAAGATATAGACTTCAATTTTTTTATTCAATAGATAATTTTATGCTTTAACTGTTTAAGGAAAAAAACTAATAAAATCAGCCGGAAATACTAGGATATATATAAAAAAAATGGACCAAGAACATGCAAAATTATGGTGCTTAAAAATTCAAACGGAAATAACTCGAAAACTATAAGAGATAAATAGGGCATGTAGGCATGTATTTCATAGGTCTTACCTACAACAATATATAAAAATATTTGAAATCGGACGAGAAATAAAAACTTGGCAAGCGATTAAAAATTTTTATGTCAGAGGTACCTAACTTTGAGCCCCCTTAGCTCCTTGAGGGGTTTGTTTTGCCCCCCTTCCAAACTTAACATTATACACTCCTCTTCCACGCCTATACCAAATTTTATGAAAATCCAACCAGCCGATCAGAAGTTACAGATTTATTTCCAAAAAATTTCGATTCTGCCCCACTGTGCATTGTTGCTCGCGCTGTGTTTACATTTTTCATAAAATACATGGGAAAAATGCTAAAAATTACCTAGGAAGACAAAGTTTTTGTTATTTTAAAACAAAAGTAGAAACATTTTTTTGAAAGTATTTGATACCATAGGAAACTTTAGAACATGTGGAATCATGATTAGGATACGGAAGTACGAACGATCTCAGTGTTTTTTTGGTTTTTGTTTTTCAAATATTTTGAAACAACCTCAAAAATTATAGGAATTTATATGGGTTTACTACGAAGAGTCAACATCATTTTAATAGCAACAAACAGCAAACAGCAAGTTAATTCAACAGTTTGGCGAATATTCCTTTGAAATTTGAAAAACACTTTTAAAATTGTATCTTTGGAAATTGTCGTACCCAGCCGTACATAAGATATTATGCTATGGAGAAATATTAATTAGACATAATATTCTTCCCTTAGGAAAACTTACGGAAGAGTCCTAAGAATCGAGAAATTGAGATTTCAAATATGTTCACCAGTTTAGCTTAATAAAATGTTCTGGACTGTCGCAAAATGAGGATATTTTTAATAATTTTATATTATCATCTGATCCAGTCTTATTATCTATGAGAAAACGTTGGATTTGCTACAAAGATTTGGCACTTGAAAACATTTATGAATATAATGATTTACTTTATCTTTAGATATGAGTTACTGTGAATTAGATTATTTTAATTAAGCTACTATAATGATTTACCATAATTTTTAAATTTAATATTAATTAAAAAATTATTGTTACAAAAAATAAATATCCGAAAATAAATTGCCTCAATTTACCTGTCGTGTACTTGTACTAAAATTATAATATCTGTTCCAAAATATTTGTTAACGAAAGTCTCACTCACCCACTAATTGTGAAGAAACAGACTATATGAATAATTTTTTTTTAATATTTCTATAGATTTAGATACGTGGAAATGTAATAGTGTCTTATTTTCAAAAATGTAGTGAATTTTTAAGTTCATTGAATTGGATTTACAATTAAGTCTTAATTAAATTTGTTTTGTTTATTGGTTTGAATAACAACAATAATAAAATATGTATATACTTTAGACTTATTTTTGCATGAAGTTGTTTTTGTATGCTCATTGACATACATTTAGTATAATTCTATTCGTAAACTTGTCAGATAAAACAACTCCGTTTTATATTTTTCTTAATATTACGACTCCGTTTTCCATTATTAAGATCAATATTATAATTAGTGTCCTTGATAATTATCCGCAGTGTTGCCATTCAATTACACATTACTGATTTTAATTCTAGATAATACTTGTATTGGTGTGTGTCCTTAATAATTATTCCAAAATAAATCACCTACTTTGTTCTGAAAATTGGTTTGAATACGAGTATATTCTCTACAATAAAGTATGCCCTCGTAATATTGACATAATTTTGAAAAAAAATCTATGATGGCTTATTTAAATGTTTTAAGAAATCAATTCCAATAACGAGAAAAAGAATTGCACAGCCTTGGAATACAAATCAGCTCAATGGCTTGAAAAATTTGAAAAACAAACATTATGGAAAGTACAAAAAGTCCGGTTTATCTATTGATTATATGAGATACTCCATATCAAGATCAGTTTACAATTCAGAAAATATCCAATGTTGCAATAATTATATTTTTAAGGTGAAAAGAAACTTTAAAAATAATCCAAAATATTTTTACCAGTTTGTAAATTCTAAGCGTCGAGTCTCTGGATTTCCGACCATGATGAAATTTGGAGATGAAAAATCCTCAAACGATGCAGATATTTGCGATATGTTTGCTGCTTTCTTCTCATCTGCCTATTCTGATAAAGAATTACATCAACTTCCCAATTATCCATATCCAACTCCTGATGCAACCATAATAAATTGTTCAACATTAGATAAATCGATGGTGCTGACAGCTTTACAGAATTTAAAATATTCTGATAAATGTAGACCTGGCGGTGTTCCAAGCTGTGTTCGTATCTTAGTACCCCTGCAAAAAGATTTGCAAAAATTATGGTAATCCAAAATTTGTTGTATTAATTCGATACAGGAAAAGGATAACAGGACATTTGAAACATTTTTACACTGAGAACTAGTTTAAAGTTAGTTTTTTCTAGAACCGAAAGTGTTTTATAAGCTTACAAAACGGCGATATATATATATATATATATATATATTAGTGCTGTTGATTTTTGTATAAACAAGTAGTTTAGTTGACAACAGTAGTACTATAATGATTATTGGTGTTGTTTTATTTTGGTTTAAGTAAATGAATGTATTACTTTCCTTAAGTATAAATATGAAAATATTAAGGCATACTATTTCTTTTTATTTGTTGATAAAGTGGTGAAGGGTATAACAGATTCGGCACGGACGAGTATAGCGCTCTAACTTCTTTTTAATGGTTAAAGAAATCATCGATTTGGGTAACGGTTTCCCCAAGCCCTATCCAATTTATGTTGATTTTGAAAAAGTTTTTTAATTTTTTTTTTTTAAATTCTCAAATTTCAAAGCCGAGATCAACAAAAAATATTTTCTGAGCCACGCCTTTCACAACGGCAACGAAAAAGTGGGAGTTTTTTCAATTCCCTCATTCTAAAACAAGTTTATCTATATTGTGCCAAAATTTCATTAGTATACTTCCACTCGTTTACATTTTATTTAGATCCAAATATTAACATTATTTCTCAAAAATATACTTAAACCCTGCCTCAAGATAAAAATATCGAGATAATTTTTGTTAGAAAAAATTAATTGAATTTTTAAATTAAAAAGTGTAAAATCTAGTTAAATTTGCTTTAACTTTCTTTTGTTTGGCAATGCTTGCTGAAAAAAGGAGAAAGCATTGGTACAATAGCCATAAATTCAAGGAGCCAGAAACTTTGGACAGTCCCAGCACTAGTGCCAACAGGTTTCAGCTTCTATCTGAAGACGAAGAAGAAGCAGTTGCTTTCAAAGAAAATATTCCACCAATAATTGTGGACTCTACCCACATTTTTTCAGCTGTGATCGGATTAATTGGGGATAAGTACACTTATAAAC
The DNA here is from genome assembly GCA_932274085.1 of Protocalliphora azurea. NCBI lineage: Eukaryota > Metazoa > Arthropoda > Insecta > Diptera > Calliphoridae > Protocalliphora > Protocalliphora azurea. The sequence goes on from OW026519.1 coordinate 81,542,659, forward strand.
GAATGTCTATTGGTATGAAAATTGTATCAAACTCGCTATCGCTGTATAATGCAGCTTTGAGTGTTCTCAAAGACAAAAAATTCCATTATTATACGCATGAGTTAAAGGATGCAAAAACTTTTTAAGTTGGTTTTATTTGGCCTGCCAAAATGCAAGAACTTCATAATAATACACACAATTCCCACAATTTTGATAATTTATATTCTGATGTAGTTAAAGGCAAGAGCTACGACAAAAATAATAATGATGACATTTCCATTTAAAGACTTTTGGAAATATTTTTCGATGCTGTCAATGCTTTGCAAAGATGTCAAAATAAGTGCGACAAGCTATGAGTTTTGGGTATAATACTTCAACATGCCATATAATTCAACCGGTAGACACAATGTTCATCTTATGCATTGGGATGCCCAAGGCATAACAACTGAGCCAGCAGTTGCCCAGATGGAATACGTTTTACACAAAAGAAAAATCGATATTCTCCTTTCAAATGAGACTTTTTCGAAACCATACCACAAATTTCAACTTGGTATTTATAAAATGTATAGAGTGGATCGATCTACTCATGGCGGAGGAGTTCTAATTGCAATTAAAGGTAATATTATGCATACGTTGTTACCAAAAATAAAAACAAGTTCTGCTGAAAGTAATTCAGTACAAGTACAAGTGATTAAAAGAAGGCCAGTTATATTCACTTCAGCGTATAATCCTGTTCATACTGCCAATTTTAAAGCTGATTTGGATAAATTAACTTCATTTTCAAACGACTATTTCATCTTCGGTGATCTGAATGCCCAACATACACATTGGAATTGTATGTCAAATAATTCGGCTGGTAATGATCTCTACAGCCACTGACCTCAATCCAGCTACTACATTTATTACCCAAAATAATACACTCGCTTTGGACAAAATATCAACCCCGTTCAATCGCCTACATTAGACATTTTTTTATATAACTCATGTCTCCATTTTCAAACCTTGAGACACATCCAAATGTTTAACTGTCGGACCATGTAGCTATATCTTGCGTTATTTCTGGACAAGTTCAAAATATGAGATATTCAGTTCCCTTGTATTATCGCGCAGCCTTGTCAGCAATCAGAAACTGTGTGGAAAATGAAATTAGGTGTCAGAACATTGACCAACCTGATATTAATTCAGGTAATCTAGATTCTTATTTTAATAAATTAATATCTACAGTTAAAGAAGCCTTTAATAAAATACATGTCGGTTGTAAAAATTCTTGGCAACGAGAAATCGCTGATATTAGTAAAATGTTAGTCATAGAAGTAAATACAAACGTAAATTTCAAAAATGGTGTAGGGATTTTAATTATAATTTAATTATATATAATCATTTGAAAAGTATTTTGAAGCTATTAAATAAACTTATTGATTTCCACCTTAATAAAGACTGAAATGAATCCTGGTCAAAATTATATCAAAATTGCTCTCGGGCTCTAGAAAAATTTTTGAAAATAAAAATAAAAAACAAAATGTCAAAGCAGACGTATTTGGTAATTCACACACCATTACACACAGCTGTCTCAAGATTCATTCATGATCTTAACGATACAATTCTTGACAGATCTAACGTAGAGCTTATCAATTTAGATGAGTTAAATCGTTTGTACTTTCATTGAAAAATAATAAAGCCCCCGGTTTAGATGGCATTAATAGATACCCGATTGCTTTTTTGAAATTCTAAGTAAACTTTTCAACTCTTATTTAATAGAAGTCTATTTTCCAACGATTTTTAATTAGGCAAAAGTTATCCCAATTTCTAAGCCAGGAAAGGATCCTAAATTACAGTTACACAGTTACAAAACGCCGCAAAAACTCATTCGAATTGCGGTTAAACAACTCCAAACAATCGTTTGAAGTTGTCACACGTTTACGTTTATGGTCAATTGAGAGCAAACGCGGTACCCATCTTGCACACAACTTTCTTAGACCCAGCTGATCATTTAAAATCGAAACCACACTGCCATATGAAATGCCTATGGCATCAACAATCTCACGCACTTTTACTCTTCAGTCGACCAACACCATATCGTGAATTTTTTCGACATTTTTGGGTACACTGACCTCAATTGGCCGTCCAGAACGTTCAGCGTCATTTGTACTTGTTCGACTTTTTTCCATTGAAATCGATGGTGCAGAGTCCCCATAGTATTTATGGAGCTTTTCTTTGGTTTGATTGACGGTTTTTTTCACAAAAAATAATGTTTAATGAGCACTCGAAATTCACTTTTTTCCATTTTTAGAAAAATACACGAGGTTGTATGTTTTGAACAGCTGTTAAACGCAAAGTAAATGACGACACTTGTTCAAAATTTGACAATAATCTATTAACAGGTGGCACTTAATGGGAATAGTGTTGTATTTCATATAACTACGAGGTAAGTTCGAAAAGCCACGGACTTATTGATCCGCCCTCGTAATAAAGAGTTTTTAGATCATTTGTTGTATCTATAGATAACACGCTATCTAGTGATAAACAAATCCCTGCGGGTCTTCAGCAAGGATCTGTATTATCACCTTCTCTTTATTCAATATATATTTCCGATTTTACTTTTCACAAAAATCAAGTAGCTTTTTACGCTAACGACAGTGCGTTTATTTGTCGAAAGCAATAATCAAAAATTAGAAGATAGTTTAAAATCTACCCATAAATACTTTGATAAATGGAAGATAAGAGTTAGTACAACACAAACTATTATATTTCCAAATAATAGATCACAGAAACGTATTCCTACAATTCATTTATATTCTAGGGGAGTGTTTATTCCTCTGCTAGTATCAAATATCTATTTATACCTCTGATAGTATCAAATATCTTAGATAAAACTATCATTTAAACAACACATACAGTATATTTGTGATAAAGCAATCAAATGCGGCCGTCCACTTTACCCCTTACTCAACAGAAGATCTAAACTTAATTTAAAAAATAAGATCCTTATTTACAAAATGTGCATTCGACTAATTTTGACCTACGGATGCCAAGTGCTAAACTTACACAAGAAAATTACAGATAATACAAATTAAAAATAATTCATAACCTACCAGATATTCGACTGATCTACTGCATAGAAACTTTAAACATAAAATGTTTAATTCATTTGCAAAGGAAATGACATTTAGTGAAAAATGCACGTCTACATATAAAATAATGAGAAATTTGCTAAACAATCACTAAGACACTTTTTTACTTAAAGAGTAATAATTTTTTATAACGTTTAAGTATATACAAGGTTTTTTTGACAACTTTTCCTTATACTGATATTAGTAGTTTCCTTATTTAATCATTTAGATGTTAATTGTTGTAATACTTTTAAGTAAATCCTCATAACAATATAATTAATTAATTATTTTATAACGGTTTCAATAAAGTCAATAATAATTAAAAATAAAGTTTTTCGGGTCATGGTCTGGAGAAATTTGGAGAAATGGTATGTTATCTGACAACGCTATGCCAGAATAGACGCATGTATTACTCAGCTGTCAATTATTATTAGTATTACACTTTACTATAAGCAAATAAAAAGCCTGAACTGTTGATTTTGTTTATTTATATTGCGTTTTTATTGGAACGTTGAAGAATACTTAATAAAATCCTTATATATTCATTTATGAAATTACTACCATTTTTCCCTTTTCTTTACTATTTTATTTACGTATTTTTAATTATTTTCATTTTTCATACTAACATATTGAATACCTTATTAGTAATAGGTATTGAATGCCTCTACTATAAATACTACATACACACACATATGTGAAATAACTGCTTTAGTTGATCAGGTGATTTTGCTTGATAGCCAACAAGCAACATAATTCTCATTCAGTTGTTACATGACTAAGTATAAGTAAACAAAGTTTGGTTACAGTCGGGACTATTCAAACAAGACAAGAGATTATTTTATATAATTGAGAGCCGACTAGATTTTGCAAAAGTAAGATTTAGTCGTATTTTACACGCTCAACTTCGGTTTGGTCCCTAAATAAATTTGTACGGGTGACTTCGGTTGCTCGTTCTCACGATTGACCTCGGTTGTTCGTTCTCTGGAGTAGCTTCGTGCTCGTTCTCACGAGAGGCTCGTTCTCACGAGTGGCTTCATGCTGCTCTTAGTAGAATATTAACCCGTAGAAATGCATGGTAATAGTGGTTTGAGAAGAAGCTAAACACTAGCTTCAAGAAACCATTGTATATATTGTTGAAAAATATATGATCTTCGATTCCCGTAGCTGCCACATGAACCAGAAACCGATCCTCCCGAATAACCGAACCTGATTGACAGCTGAGAGTGTCGAAGCCGAACGTACGATGCCAATCTGAATTCTACTATAGAACCAAATATCTTCGATTCCCGAAGCTACCACCTGAACCAGAAACCGATCCTGCCGAATACCCGAACCTGATTGACAGCGGAGAGTGTCACAGCCATGCCGATCTTAATTCTACTACCGAACCAAGAATCTTCAATTCCCAAAGCTGCCACCTGAACCAGAAACCGATCCTGCCGAATACTCGAACCTGATTGTCAGCTGAGGGTGTCGAAGTCGATCTTAATTCTACTGCCGAACCAAGAATCTTCGAACCCGACGCTGCCACCTGAACCAGAAACCGATCCCGCTGAAAACCTAATTGACAGCTGAGAGTGTCGAAGCCGAATGTAGCCGAAGAACCGATCCTAATATAAGCGGAAGAACCTAACCGAACCTAATATAAGCCGAAGAACCAAAATAAGCCCTGTTGAAGAAGGGAGTTAAGGATGAAACGATTGAAGATGACATTATTATTCTCTCGTAATATATATATATATATATATATATATATATATATATATATATATATATATATATATATATATATATTTTGTATTTGAAATATTTTTGAAGCATTCAATAAAGAAAATATTATTCTAACCCACAGAAAGGGTAAATCAAACGTCTTATAACTTAAGGTTTGTGGATCCGTAAGTAGACCCTGGAGGCGACAAAAACACGTTATACTACTTTGGGACTCTTATGTTTCAATATATTTTGTGTTATGGCTGGGGAGCCATAATTGTACGATATAGTTATAAAATTTTTTATAATACACATGTAAGCATGCTTTTGTAGAGGTTTATAAGGACTAAATATATGTAAATTTTTTTTACATTCAAGTCATAAATGATTTTTTTTGTGAATTTAAAAAGAAAACTGCGTACCTGAGGCTACAAAATTTCTAGTTCTACCCTCGTAACCCGCAAGGGAGCTATGCTCCTCCAAATAAACTGGAAAACACCTCAGCTCTGACCTTGTGGAATTTTGTTTAGGTATGATCAACGCTTCACAAGTTATAAAATTATTTAAAAAATCGTCGGTTTGTGTCGTCAACTAGAATAAGAGTGAATGTGATGTGGTAACTTTGGTAAATTTTAGTAATTTTAGAAATTTTTTGATTTTTCATCAGAATACACTAAAAGTCCTCTCTTGAAACAAAATAGCCGGGTAAAAATGCCTTTTTCCATAAAAAACTAAAAATTACGAAATATTTCTTACTACATCAGAATAATAAAAAAAGTTGTTTTTCGAGATACGTTAATGTACATACATATAATGTATGTTTCTGTTACCCAACCCAAATACCCCCCTTAGAATGTTTTATGATGTTTCGCAAAATATCTCAGGTCTGTTGACGACCGTTCATGACCTGGGCCGTTTTCAAAAAGCTATTTTTTATATTTTTCTTCAAATGTTTGTATTTCTTCCCAAAGCTACGTATACAAAACGTAGTATCATTAAAATTTCTCGGTTTATCGGACAGTCAATCTTATTTGAAATTTTACATAAACATAGTCAATATGGGTATCAAATTTTTTTTTTTTTTTTTGATAAGAACTGCTTTAATTAAAATATTTACACAAATGCTAATAAAACCAACGAAAAAAATTAATAGTGAATATAAAGATGTAATGTACTGAAAATTTTAAAACGTTATATAATGTGATAAATTGCAGCTTTCCGTCACACAGTGGTTCCAAAACGCCTTTTTGGAAACAATTCTGTAACTTGTGAACCGTTGGAAATTTCTCAATAAAATTTCACATGACAGAGATGAGGTGTTTTTAGTTGATTTGGAGTAGTACAGATTTCTAGCGGGTTAGGAGGTAGTAGGTGACCCTCCAAAGTTGGTTATATCGGGTATGTAACTTTTTTAAAAAGTTCATTTACGATATGACAGAAAAGAAATTTTATACTTAGATAGTCCTTGTAAATTTCTACAAAAAAAGCTTACATGTGTAGATTATCCCTTTCAGTTTAAGAGATATTCAGGTCGAAATAAATTTTTATCTCGTGTTAGCCTCATTTTCTTTTAGTTTATTTAGCTTGGCGGACTAAATATTGCTCCTATTTTTTTTTAAATATTCGCCAGATTTCTTACAAAATTTTATATAATATTGCTTCAAGAACCATATCTCTCCAGTATTGTGGCTCTTGGCACCCCCTTGCAATGTGCCCTTTATCACGATCTTCCTCATGCAAATGCTTCCCATATTCCCTACTGCTTAGCATCAGGATAATCCACTCAATTACGAATTCATTAATAGTAAACGAAGCGAGTGATTCACTAATCGCCTATATCCTAATGTTGTTAAAAGCCCCTTCTATATCGAGAAAAGCTGCCAAGGTGTATTCCTTATGCAACAGACCCCGTTCAATATAACTCACCACATCATGCAGAGCACTCTCAAAAGACTTACCCTTAAGATAGTCATGTTGAGCTAGAAAACATTCTAAACTTTTTGCAGACCCCTACGAAAGCCTGACATTTACAACGAAGGTAATCGGCGAAATACGTACGAACACTGACACCCCTGTTTACACTAGACTTTACCTTTATCCAGCATCGTTGAAAACCAAAATTTAAAAACAGGTTCTTAAAATGGTACGTGATGGCATCATTAAGCCTTGTGGACTTTGTGAACCTGTGTGGATCATCAGTAAAAAACCTGACGTCGAGAGCAATAAGCAATATAGAACGTTAATAGATTACAGGAAACTCAATTCTGTAACTGTTCCAAACCGTTACACAATACCCGAAATAAATATAGTAATATCTCAACTAGGTGAGAATTCATTCAATTACGCAAAGCTAGCCAAGCCCTTAACATCACTCTTAAGAGACGAATATTGAAAAGGAAATGCTCTCAACTGTCAATAAAAGTGGACTTTGAAGCCAAGGAAACATTTAGGAAACTAAAGCATTCATTGGTTTCGGATGATATAGTGTTGGCATATCCAGATTTTACGAAGGATTTGGAACTCACAACTAATGCTTCCAAATTAGCATTAGGCGCCGTTTTATCACAAAACAACAAACCTATTGCATTTATCTCCAGAACTTTACACAAAGCAGAAGAGCACTATGCTGCCAATGAAAAGGAATTCTTTGCGATTATTTGGACACTTAACTCGTTTCGAAATTACCTCTACGGCTCTGTAAAAGTAAAAATATTTACATACCATCTGTTTACGCGCATAGTGTAAACAGCTACTAATTATTGTTCAGTGGCTGTTTTCTATGTTTATTACCCTTTGACATTTTCCCACATTCTTGTTATACATAATTTTTTGTAATATCACTTACATTTGTAAACCCCGAGTGTAAGGTACGTACATACTAAATTAAATTAATTCATAAAAATTCTAATACCCGTTTTTTATTTCTATATATTTTCAATAAAAATATTTCAAACAAAACATTTTTTGGTCCTTCGAACCGGATATTTAAGAAACCCCCCGTGAACTTGAAATATTTTTAAGAAAATATTTTATTTTCAGAACCCTTTTTTTGGAAACCCGCATCCTTTTGATTAAATCCAGTTTTTTTATTTTTTAAACATCCCCTAATTCACTCAAACAATTAAAAAGGTGAGTTGTTTGAATTTTTAAAAGTGAAAAGTGCAAACAAAAGAAATACAACTGAAAAAAGACAAAAACCAACAAACAGTGCTAGAAACACAAATTGCCGTCGGCAAACCAAAATTGAACAAAAAAACGGCAAAATTCCCTTTGTTATTTTTTTTTATTCGCGTGTGCTTTTCCTTTTTTTTAAGCGATAAAATAAAAGTTGTAATCCATATTTTTAATTTTTTGCTTTTACCCAGTCATTTTTATTTTTATTAAAAAAGTGATCTTTTATTTTGTTGTTTTCTTTTTTGGATCCCAATTTTATTTATTCTCTGTTAACTCCTCTGTTAACAAAAGCTTTTGTTTATTACAATTTAAGTCAACTGTGCTAATTTTAAAGAACATAGCACAAAAGCGAATAAATAAAACAAATTTTTACTCGATAGTTTTTTGTAAAGAAAAACAGACAGACACGCGAATAATTAATAAATAATTCTTGTGTTTATAGTGTTTTTTTTTTTTTTAATAATAAACAAGCAAAAATATCGTGTGTGTTGTTTCTAGTGACTGAGAGTGTTTTGTATTTTAATAAAAACAAAAACACAGCTTATTACTCCCTCTTGTTGGTTGTTTATTCTTGTGTTTCTCTTATTACACATTACCATAACACTAGTGCTGTATTATTTTTGTCAAACGAATAAACCGGTTACTATTAAATTTTATTTGATAAAGTGCATTTTTACTAATTTTTTTACATAATTATAACTCATTTGTGAAAAAATTTGTGCACTTTATTAATTTAATATTTTTTTACCCGGGATAAAATAAATTTGAAGAATAATTTATATATTTTTTGACGAAAATTAATTTATTCGTTTACCCGAAAGTGAATAACCATGTTTATTTATTATCTGTGCTAGTGTATTTATCATTTTTATACTATTTGTAATTGCGAAAGTGATTTTATAATTAATTTTTTTTTGTTTCAAAATATTTTTAAACCGAAATTTTTACGAAAATTGTGATTAAACCCCTTAGAATTTTGAATATTTGTTCTGAGTTAGTGATCAAATCTCTTTCGCTATTATTATTTTACCCTATTTTTTTGAAATTAAACTCTATTTTTTTATATTTACCCTTTTTTTTTTTGATATTTATCCTTTATTTTTTGAAACATTTACTATTTTTTTTAAATTTATACAACTTTGCTGAATTCTCAATTTTAACGTGATAATTTTCAAGCTTTTTTCAATTAATTTTGAAATAATACTTTTTATTAAAAAAAAAGCTAATTTATCCTCTTTTTTGAACGACTAGTTCGATTTTTTAGTTTTAACACATTTTTATTTGCTTTTTTTCAAAATTACCCAATACAAATTAAGATCAAATATGGATCTATCAGCTTTGATTCGTAATACAGATCGTTTAGCAGATCGTTTTGCCATTATTCCCATTTCTGAACACAGAATAGGTTCGTTAGTTAGTCATGAAAAGGAACTTAATCGTTTATGGGAAGCTGTTAGGTCAACATACGACACTTTGTTGATTGAGGCTGAAAAAAAGAAAAGTCCGCAAATTGTCGAGTTTAAGCCCCGATATATGGGTTCTTATAGTACATATACCCATGGTTTATCATTAATTACGGCCCATATGGACCGCTTAAAATCGTCCGCTCATACTGAAAAGTTAATGGAAACATCATTATCCATTATGAATTTACCCACTTGTGATACCCCTATTTTCTATGGTGATTATAAGAGCTGGCCCTCTTTCCGAGACATATTCTCTGCGTTGTATGGCAATAACCCCCGATTAACACCAGTTCAAAAACTGTATTATTTGTTGCAAAAAACTGCCAAAAATGCACATGATGTCATACAAACCGTTAACTAACGATGGCTATGCAATTGCATGGAAAAAGCTGGTTGACACGTATGAGAACAAAGCGGCCCTAATTAATGAACATCTTCGTACTCTTTTAAGTATTAAACCCCAATCCCAAGAAAATGGTCCAAGTATAAAAATCTATAGCGGACTATTAATGATTGTATTACGAATCTTTCATTGCTTGAAGTAAACCCAGAAGTTTTTTATCACATAAATGATATATTTATGCTACAAAGTTACCTGAAAACACTGAGTCTTTGGGAACAGTCAAAGAAACTTTGTACGAAAACTCCTAAATGGGAAGATATGGACGCATTTCTGACCGCTCATTTCAAGACTCTTGAATCGATTTCAGACATAAGGCAGTCTCAATTGCAGTCCGTTCAAAACCCGAACAAAAATTTGAGTACTGGAAACCCCCGTAAAAATCCCAAATTTTAATGTCTCGAAAAAATCTTCAAATGATTCAAGGAAAGTCCAAAGTTTCGCTACAAAAGCTGTTTCCACCCCAACAACTTGTCGTTGTTTTTTGTGTCAAGGATCACACCCCCTAAGACTTTGTCCTTCCTTTTTGAGTCAGAGTGTTGATGAGAGAATGTCGACCGTTAAAAAACTTAAATGTTGCACAAATTGCCTTGCGACCTCTCATGAATATAAGAAACTTGCAATTCCTACATTTTCTGTGCCAACGACTAACGTTACTGGCATTATGAATTGTTATGCTGGAAAAGCTTCAACCATGTGTGTTGTAACTGTCGGATCTCCGATCGACCCCAATTTTAAACTGAAAATTTGCGCATATGTTGTTGATAAAATTACCTGTCGGTTTTTAACTACGGATGTTAAAATACATCCAAATGGCAACCTGATCGCCCAGAGAACATATTTCGGTTGAATAGTAACTGGTGAAGTTCTTCAATCTGAACCCCTACACTCTGTTGTAAACTTTTGCTCCCAAATTGATTTAAATAATCAACTTTCTCGGTTTTGGGAACTAGAAGAAGTTCCACTAGCCACCCGTTTTTCAGAAGCCGAAGAATATTGTGAAAAACTTTATCGGTCCACCACATATCGAAACCCCGATAGTCGCTATGTAGTTTCACTCCCCTTTCGTCCAGAATTTCTTAATGTGATAACTTGAGGAGATTCTCGATATAGCGCCCTGTCTCAATTCAAAAGAAACGAAACCGTCTTTTAAAGAACCCTGAATTAAAAGCACATTACGATAGTGTGATTAATGAATATTTTGAAACGGGACAAAATAGAGCTGTTAAAACCCCGAGTGCAAATGCGACCACATATTATTTACCCCATCACGCCGTATTTAAACCCGAAAGCATCACTACTAAACTGAGAGTAGTATTTAATGCTTCAAACTCCTCTTCCAGTGGTGTGAGCTTGAATAATATTTTATACCCGTGCCTGTTTTGCAGGCAGACCTTACGGTACTAATCCTAAAATGGCGACTTTTCAAATATGTCTTTAATGCGGACATTGAAAAGATGTATCGCCAAATAATGATTCATCCTGATCAAACCCAATTCCAACGAATATTGTACCGGGAAAACCCCGAACTTAACGTAAAGGACTATGAGTTAAATACGGTCACATTCGGAGTGAACTGTGCACCTTATTTAGCGATTCGAACTCTCATACAATTGGCAAACGATTGTGAACCCCGAAGTTCTGCGGCATCTGAAATTTTGAAAACCCAAATTTATGTCGATGATATACTTGCTGGCTCTCATGAGCTAGAAGATGCTTTTAGGAGATGGGTTGAACTGACTAATGTTCTTAATTCGGCTGGTTTCATTTTGAGAAAATGGACAGCTAATCACATTCGTCTCTTAGAAGATTTACCCCGTGAGGATCTGCTTGATGCAGACTTTTTAAAAATTTCAGATGCTAGCAATACGAAAACTATAGACTTGCGATGAAATGCAAATAATAATTGCTTTTATTTCAGACTAGTTTCGCAGCCTCTTAGAAACACAATTACAAAACGTGCTGTCTTGTCAGAAATTGCTAAGCTTTTGGATCCAGCAGGTAAGCTATCCCCAAAGATAATTGTAGCAAAAATTATCATGCAGCAAATTTGGAAAGATAAGACTGATTGGGATGATAATTTAAAACCCTTAACCCTAATTCAGTGGCAAACCTTTTTAAATGATTACCCCAATATCGAGAAAATTAATATTCCAAGATGGGTTAATTTTCACCCCGATTCCGATATTGAACTTCATGCATTTTGTGATGCATCAGAAAAAGCTTATGGTATAGTGCTTTATCTACGAAGTGCATCAATAAATAATATCTCGGCGCACTTACTCGCGTCCAAAACGAAAGTAGCTCCTGTAAAGTGTGAAACATTACCCCGTTTAGAACTTTGTGGATCGGCTTTGATGGCAAAAATGGTAGAATCCTTGAGTAGTCAATTAAATCTAGACAAGAGAAAGATTTATCTGTGGACTGCTTCTACCATAGTTTTATCTTGGCTCAAAAAACCCCCGTGTCATTGGCCCACTTTCGTCAAAAATAGGGTGGCGTTAATTTTGAAGAAGGTTGGTAACGAAAATTGGTTTCATGTTGACTCCAAAGACAACCCCGCCGATCTCGCAAGTCGCGGAGCTCTAGCTCGTGACAATTGAAAATTCCTTGTGGTGGCATGGTCCTTCGTGGCTAACGAAACCTCAAGAATATTGGCCCCAGCATTCTGTTACCGATCATCAACATTTAGAAGTTCAATCATTTTTGGTTCAGACAAAATCCTCATGATATACTTGAGCGCTTTTCAGATTTACCCCCAGCAATGCGAATTATTTCGTATTGGTTCAGGTGTTTAATATTTGAAAACTCGAAAATGTTTGTACAACACCTTAGATTTAACCCAAAAAGAAATGAAATTTACTCCTGATCGATTAGTACTCGTATGTCAACGGAATTTTATTTCGGAATATAATATTCTTTCAAAAGGTACCCCTTTACCGACAAAAAGTAATTTGCTCACACTGAACCCCTTTATCGACTCAAATGGTTTCGTAAGAATCAATGGTCGATTAGTCAGATCATCTGGCTTGACATATGATGAGCGATACGTGCCTTATTCGGCACGTTTTATCCGTTTATATGTGGAACATGTCCAAAATCTTCAGCCCATGGCGGACATTCTCTAATGCTCTGATTAATTAGAAGTGAGTTTTGGGTCCCGAAATTAAAGAACTTAATTCGTACTGTGATTCATAATTGCAAGAAATGTACAGTTTACAGGAAAAAATCCTGTCAGCGATAATGGCTGCATTACCCCCTGAACGAGCGTCTTTTTCGAGACTGTTTACCCATACCGGCTTAGATTTCGCTGGTCCGTTCGATATTAAGTCTTACATTGGTAGGGCTTGTCGAATTACTAAGGTCTATGTCCATGTGTTTGTTTGTTTTGCAACAAAGGCAATTCATTTAGAGGCGACCGGTGATATATCGTCGGAAACATTCCTTGCTGCATTCTCCCGCTTTTTCTCCCGTCGAGGCTGTCCTTCCCATTTGTACTCAGATAATGGTACTGCCTTTGTAGGTGCAGCTAATATTTTAGAAACCGATCGCAAACATTTTTTACCCGATTTAAGAAGGAAAGTCTTAGTACGAAATAGTTTTCAACCCATTAAATGGCATTTTATACCCCCTGGAGCACCTCAATGGGCGGCTTATGGCGTAAAGAGTGTTAAAACTCATTTACGAAAAATTTCTGGAGTTCAGAAATTTACCTTTGAGGAATTTACGACAATGTTGACTCGAATAGAAGCATGCCTGAATTCAAGACCCTATGAGTGAAGATCCCAATGATTTAGTTCCTTTAACCCCAGGTCATTTTCTTATCGGAGCACCTCTTTTTTCACCCCCTGAACCCGATCATTCTGATCTTTCTTTGAGTGTAGCCAACAGGTGGCAAAAACTCATGGTGCTTCATCACCAGTTTGCTCAGCGATGGTAAGAGGAATACCTCAAAGAACTCCATCGTCATGTAAAATGAAAATATCCAGAAAGGGGCTTCCAAGTATGAAATTTAGTTGTTGTTCGTCAAGATAATTTACCCCCAAATGAGTGGCGTCTAGGTCGAATAGTGAAGACCCACGTAGGACAGAACTCCGCTCAGCGGACGTGAGAGCAGCTTCTAGCATTATCACCCGCCCAATAGTGAATCTTGTTCTCTTACCCAAAGAAACAAACTAATTCTCCCTTTTTTTCTTTCTTTTTTTTCAACCCCAAACGCTGAACTCTTATACAAGCCAGGCAAAACCAATTTCGTAGCCGATGACTTTCCAATAATACCACTTGAAAATGACATTAACACCCTGTCTATTGCTACAAACAGCTCCGATAGTTCATCTCACAAACGAAAAACGCTTTCAAAAACCAAATTTTTTTGAATATTAGACCACAACGGATTACAAATTCGAAATCGTTTTTCCCACGTATCACAGATACACAATAACCCAACCATGATTTAATACAGAAAATATAGTTAGAATTAAAAAAAATACATGCACCCATCTATTATAAACGGAATAAAAACAACGGAACCTGTCATGGGCGTAATACAAGAGGTATATACGGATCACTTTAGATATTACAAAATTAAATTTACAAATAAACAAGTGATCGATATCAGAAGTGAACAGGAACAAGAGGAAATAATACTAGATATTCACAAACGTACAGAAACGCAAGTGAGAATAAGCTACAAAAACTTCAAAGTTATTATTTTCCTGCCATGGCCAGGAACCGATTCTGGGCTACTTCAAAAAAATAGGAAACTGACGGAAAAACAAAAAAATATCTTACTTATCATAACGCAAATAGGGAACCACCAAAAGAATATTCAAAATCGAAGATTAGGGAATAAGTTGTCAGCTAGGTATAAAAAAGAAATAGTTGCTCAGAACTGTAATACAACAGTTAAAACTAAGTCAGGTAAATAGTACACAAAAACACACATAGGAAAAAGCAATATCTCTTCTTACAGGTCTAAAAGATGAAAATCTTATCAGTTATCGCTATTTGGGTACTAGTGATGAATGCACAACAATTGGACGTACAAGATCTAAATAACAATAAGACTGATGAAATAAAGGCTATTAATAACTACGACAAAGTTTCACACATTAAAAATATCACTAATCACATTAACTCTCAACAAATCCTTATTAGTGATTACATTAATAGATTTAAAAATGATGTTCAAAATAAAATTCAAATGTTAGACTATGAGGTAAAATTCATGCAACACATACATATACAGAATTAACAACAACAAACTGCTACTGATAATCAGATAGAGGATATCGGACGAATTATATTTTCATGCAAATTAGGCGTAATTCTTACCGATATATTAACACAAAAAGAACTTGACTTGATTACGGACTTTAACATCTATAGTAAAATAGGAGTTGACGTGCTTTTTCAGAACAATAATATAATCCTGACACTACTTATACCTCAATTTTCCTCTAATTTACTAACTAGAATAATTTTCGAGTTGCCAAATGAATTAAACAAAACAATAATTCTAAACCAATATGAAATATTAACAGATGATGATAATGTCTTTGACATTCACGTAAAAGATAACTTGGAAAAAAACTTTAAAAGATAAGTATATCACAACTATTTTAGAATTTAGAGAAGCACAATGCGAATTAGGAAACTTTGAAGAATTTCCAGTAAAAGAAAATGTACAAGGGACTGTTATATTTAAACATTTTGAAGGAAATATAACTCACGATTGCGGTTGGATGAAAATAAAACAAAGTGGATCATTTCTAATTAAATTTACAAATCGTAAAAGTAATGTATTGAATAAAACCTATACTATTGTTAATATAAAAGTACACGATACCTTTGTATTATCAAAGCTAATCACAAAATTCAAAGCAAACTTTTATTTAAAACTTGAAAACTTATATTTAAAGTAATTACAGCATGAGAACAATATTAAAATTCTACTTCATAAGAGTAAAAACAGTCATATTATAAGTATAAGCACAGATGTGGCAATCATAATCATTGTTATAGCATTTATTATTATTAAGCATTGACAAAAGTGGTATAATTTGTCAAAACCACAAGTAATAACAAGTGCAAATTGCAACACCCCAAATAAAATAATCGATTGGGGACAATCGATTTAAAAGGGGAAGAGTTAGCGTAGACAATAATTAAATAGAATAAAATTAATAAATAAAAGTATTGCAACTTTTGCTAAATTAATCAACATTGTCAAAATGATTAAAAAGAGGGCAATAACCAAGACAAATTGGAACCATGCGATTTTTACAAAGTAAATGCAAGCAATTGCAATTGCATAAATTTACCGATAATTGCAATTGGGTCAACCTAGATAATATTAATTGTAAATGTTGCGATTGCAACATCTTAACATTTAGAAATAAGCTAGGATAAGGTATAAATAAAACTAATTGTAAGAAATCATGTTCAGTAGATGTTACTGTCTTAAATAAACTTCTTCCATAAAATGGATATAGTTTTGGTGTATCTACGAAAACTTTTCCAATGTTTAAATTACTCATTTGCATTATTTAGAACTTTAGCATTTTTACCACCATGGCGATAACACTATAATATAATGTTCTATACTGCGTCCTTTGGGAAACTCCTACGAACACTACACCTGAATTTGTTATTTAAAATAAAGATGAAAACTGTAAAAAATTGTGTACGAGACTTTCAATGACTGGTTGTATATCACTATGGAGTTAAAACCACTAATTGGTATGCTGACCTGTTAGAGAAGTCTAAAAAAATTTATTGACAGAAATTTTGTCAATGCATTCCGAAACTGAAGTCAAAGATTCTTTTAACAAAGTATTAAAAAGAAACAATCAGTCTATAGAAGCAACACAAATAGCGGATATCGTTCCTGATGCATCACAAAATCGCCTTAAGCGAATAGTAAAAAATATACCCACTCCAACTTCAACCTCTGAGTTTTCTTAAAAAGCAATTGTACTTATGCTGGAATTGGGACTCAGCAGAAACAAATATATAAAAAGGAGAAAGGCGTTACTTGATAAAGGGCATCCACTTCTGCCAAGCTACAAAAATTTATTAGAAAAAACAGGATATTATACCATAACTTTGTGAAATAAGCAATGAAACAGCATTTCTTCAAGACTTCTTTCCACATATTCAAAGAACGAGACGATGGAACTTCACAAATCAGATTTGACATTATTATGCAAATGGGAATGTGATGAATTATCATCATTGTCAGAATACAAACAAACATCATCTAGGGAAATTACTACTGACCACAAAAGTGTATTTATGGCATCACTAGTTCCACTACGCTTAAGGGATTCAAATGCTCCTTCGACGTCAACAAATGCTGCCTAATATGTATGAAAAGCCCCAACTCCAGGATCAAAAGGTCTTTTACAGACCAATAAGATTTGAATATTTACAAGAAAGCAAATTATGCATAAAAAACTGGATAGATTCAATCAAGCAATCATTTGAAAATTTATGTCCGGTATGTGTTGATATCTATGGATATTATATTAACATACAGTTTGGACTTCAGTTAACAATGATTGATGGAAAGGTATGCAACGCCATAATGGATACGGATTCTGCGTGGACTTGTTCAATATGTGGAATGAAAAAATCCGAATTTTCTCAAACCACCGTAGATAGCACTTCTAATATATCAATTAATTAAGACGTCGTTCAGTTCGGTATATCTCAACTTCACGCTCGAATACGCTTTTTGGAATGCATTCTTCATATTGCACAAGATCTCAAATATAGAAGCATATCTGGTTATCAACAAAATGGTGTTAGAAATAACAAGGAACTCGTAGAAATGAGAGCCAATAAAAAAATAATTTAAAGAGATAACTATATAAATTGTCTTAAGCAGCGTGCATTTTCTGTACAAATGTTTGAAAATAGCTTAATTTGGCTAGAGAAGGTCAAGTTTCTGTTAGATTTTAAGCAAGAGTATAAACTTTTAGTACAAATGGTAGAATATGGTGATTGGTAATTTGTAAAAAATTAGCGGAATGTAATTTGATCCCAGTATTTTTCGAAGAACTTAAAATTTAGCCGTTTAGTGTTTTTAACAAAGTTATTATTTAACTTTAATAAAATTTTGACGAATAGTGACATTTTGTTGAAATTTCAGTATAATATGTACAAAATTGTCTTAAAATCACAGAATTAAAAAAACTCCCACTGAAAATACCCAAATCCCAATCCGTGTAAAACGTGTTTAAAAATTTGAATTTTTTCATTGAAATGGTCACCTTGTCTTTATAAGGGGTGTCCGTAAATACTTTTTTCGTGTTTACCTTACATATGGAGATATATAATTAATATAATTTTATGTTGATCCCAGTTTTGAGAATTAAAAAAAATCGAAATTGAGAATGTTTGTTACGGACTAGTTGAACAAGCGAGGTATCCGACTAGCTTCTCCTTGACTCTCAGGTGGTTCCAACCCTTCTCGCCTGATGCGTGCCCGAACACAAAAAAAAACACAACAAAAAACACGGAAACTAAAATATCAAGATCACCTAATAAAAATAATTTTACAAATAATATATATATATATATATATATATATTAACCCTAATTCCTTTTCACTTAATCTAATAATCTATTTTTTTCTTTTCTTTTCTTATATTTTTTTTTATTTTTTTCAGCCGTTACTTTTTTTCTTATAATTTTTATTTTATGTATTGTTTTTCCCATTTATTTCAACTTGTATATATATATGTACCTTTTTTATAAAAAAAAAACAATAGTTCTATTAAAATATTTTCTTTTCCCTTTCAGATCTCAAATTACGAACCTATTTTCCAATTTAGGCCATTCGTTTAAAGTTTTCAAACTTAAAGGAGCTCCCTGAAGCTGACTATACTCTAATATTTTCTTCTTCTTCTAACGACTTTTCGCGCCTAATTTGAGCACTAAATTTGTAAGTATATCAATATCCTTTTCCTTATATATATATATATATATATGTATATATATATATATATATATATATATAGATATAGATGTATATATATATATATACAAATTACTAATTTTTTTTCTTTTTTTTAGGCTGTTTTTTCTTTTCTTATTAAAAAACTAACACATACACATCGATACACACAATCACGTAGGAAACAATTTTTCCACAAATTCACACTATTCTTAAATTAACTTATATTATATGTGTATATATATATATTTTTTTTCTTTTTTTTATAATTCAAAATTCACTATTATTATCTTTCTTATTTTAATTGGTATTGCTATTATTATTTTTTTCTCTTCTAAGATTTAGCTTTAACTATTCCTTTTTCTAACAATGTCTCCTTGTTCTTTTTCCTTCCTATCCAGATTTTGTTTATTGGGAATTTTCTCCTTGTTGGATACGACAATAGCCAGCTATGGCAAAAGCACAAAAAAAAAACGACAAAACCACAACTCTATTAATTACGCTATTAAACTTTTCCAATCAATAGTTAACGTTAAAAAAAAAATCAAAATTCTTAAAAGAACTGAATTGTAAAACATTAATAATTTTTTAACCATGGTTATAAGTATTTGCACAATTTTTTTATTTTTATTTCAAAAAGGTAACTTACGTTTTTATTCCCGTCTGTTTTATTTAAATTAATAAATAAGAAAAATGATAGATTTGAAAAAAACTGATTTTTCTTTTCACTCCGATTCTTTCTTTGTAACCTTGTTATGGATCGGTTGAACAAGCGAGGTTTCCGACTAGCTTCTCCTTGATTCTCAGGTGGTTCGAACCCTTCTCGCCTGACGCGTGACCGAACACAAAAAAAAAACAAAACACAAAAAAAAAAACGGAAACTAAAATATCAAGATCACCTAACAAAGCATAAGAACCGATGGTGTGAGACTGGTGTTAGTATCATTAGCTGCCCTCCCAACCTAGTCGCGAAAATCTCCACTTAAATTTCCTTCAGCGACCCCAAATCCCCCCTGAACTTTCCTTCACTTAACGGTCTATCATCACCTTTACCTTAAATAATTAAGCCAACATTTTTTTATATAACAATTCAACTATCAACCATAATTTATTTAAACTTAAAAAAACCTAAATAAAAAGGTAAGAATAATAATAATACAAATTAATAATACTAAAAATACTACTAACAACTAATATTTTTTTTCTATTTAACTCGTAATTCAATGACCTAATTCTTTTCTCTCTTTCTATATTGTTTTTTTATCATTTGCTTTTTCTTTTTTTAGCCATTATTTTTTTTATAATTTTTATTATATATAATTTTTTCTATTTATTTGAATTTGTATATATATCTTTCTATAAAAATTTCTTACTATTAAAATATCTTCTTCCTTTCAGAGCCAAATTAACAATCTATTTTCCAATTTAGGATATACGTTTAAAGCTTTCGAACTTAAAGGAGCTCCCTGAAGCTGACAACACTCTAATATTTTCTTCTTCTAACGAATTTTCGCGCTTAATTTGAGCACTAAATTTGTAAGTATCTCAATATCCTTTTCCTTATATATATATATATATATATATATATATATACAAATTACTAACTTTTTCTCCTTTTTTAGGCTGCTTTTTTCTTTTCTTATTAAAAAACTAACACATACACATCGATAGACACAATCACGTCGGACACAATTTTTCCAAAAATTCACAACACTATTCTTAAACTAACTTATCTTATATGTGTGCATATA
Organism: Protocalliphora azurea; assembly: GCA_932274085.1. Lineage (NCBI taxonomy): Eukaryota > Metazoa > Arthropoda > Insecta > Diptera > Calliphoridae > Protocalliphora > Protocalliphora azurea. The sequence continues at coordinate 81,563,211 of OW026519.1, forward strand.
TATATATATATATATATATTATAATTCAAGATTCACTATTACTAATTTTCTTATTTTTAAATTTAATTTACTATTATTACTTTCTTCAAGATTTAGCTTTAAATATTGCTTTTTTTATAAGCTATTTTAGGTATTATATATATATATATATATATATATATATATATATATATATATATATATATTTTAGCTTATGTTGTTTTTTTTTTTATTATTTTACGGTATAATTATTGTGTAAAAAATCTAAGCTAATAGTCTTAACACTAGTCTGACCATTAAACCTTTTTTTTAGATTTTTAGTTTTTAATAAATTTATAATATTCAATGCCTTTTTTCTTTTTCATATAAGAATTTGATATTGGTTTGTATATCACAACTATTGACTGCCAAATTAATTAATCATCGGTTATCTTTGCTGAGTTTTGTACCGATCCTTTTTGCCACGGAATTTATTTGAAATATAACAAAAAAAATGTTACCTGGCTATGTCTCCTTGTTTTTTCTTTCCTCTCCAGATATTGTTTATGGGAAATTTTCTTCTTATTGGACACGACAATAGCCAGCTATGGCAAAAACACAAAAAAAAGAACAAAACCACAACGATATTAATTTCACTATTAAATTTTAAACCTTTCTAATCAATCGTTATAACTTATTAACGTTAAAAAAAAAAACAAAATTCTTAAAAGAACTCTGAATTATAAAACATTAATACGTTTTAACCCTAATTATAAATATTTGCACTATGTTTTATATTATTTCTTTTCTATTTCAAAAAAAACTTACGTTTTGTTGTTGACTCTATTGTTGAAATTAATAAAAAAAAAAGTTAAAATATATTAAAAAACTGATTTTTGCACTTAGTTTCTTCCTTTGTAACTTTTTTTTTAATTTCCACAGCTAATTTTTACGCGTTACACGTCACAGCCCAAAATCAACTTTGCTTATGCTCCTCATCTCACTTTTGTCTCTTTTTATATTCTCACCTATATACCCCAACTGATTTTCGCCGGCTAAATTTCCCGCCTAAGTTTCCCCATTCATATAATATACTAATTTTCCCGCTGCGATCCCATTTATTAAAACATATACATATGTACATATGTAAATTTGTTTTCCCGCTAGATTTTCATATATATGGGACTTTGCAGACATCATGTCGTCGGGTATTCCTTAAATTATTACCAAATATGGTAATGACAAATTTAAATAACTTTTACATAACTATTTCATAATATAAAAAAATAATTTAAATTTTGGCGGACTTTCATTACTATAGCTTCTATCTTCATCATTAGTTATTCCCATATCGTTTTGCCTATTTTCCCTATGATAACATTCTACCAGGTTGTCAGTAATTTCAGCAACATAATTTTATTTCATTCATTGTTGTTAAATTTATTCGATTTTAAAATTTTCAATATTTTTTATCAATGAAAATACAACCCTGTGCCTTTTTAGTACTATCTTTTTATGATCACTAAACGTTTCTTTCACACACCTACATACATGCACAGCTATTTACTACACAATTAATACACGAGTGGTTGGTAAGTTTTTATTTAATAAATTTTCTTTTCTTTTATTTTCAGGTTTCTGGACAAAAATACAGCTGGGAAGGAGCAAAGCTATGCACAATAGGGTAAGTAATTTATCATTAATCTTTTACTTGTTCCATACAATAACTTTTCTTTTCAGGCCTTCTAAAAATTTTCATTAAGGGATGAAATGATAAGTTAGTATGTGTTTAACAAATTTTCTTTTCAGGTTTGTGGGATGAAACTGGCAGTTGAAAGGAACACCACACAAACAGGCAATAAGGTAAGTAATTTGTCATTTAACTATTCTGTTTCTATATAATGACATTTATTCTTTCAGGTTTTGACAAGAATATTATTTGAGTTTGTATGTATCGTTCCGATACTGTTGTTTTTTTTTTTCTAAACTAATACATTTTCTATTTTCTTTCTTTCAGACAAAATCCACTGGGATTGGGCAGGAGTGGTGGCTCCATTTCTTATAGGCCCTTTCCTACAACAACTTTGAAATCCACCGGACTTGGGCTGGAGTGGTGGCTCCAAATGAATTAGCCCCTCCCCAACGTTTTAAAACCACATGGAGACTCGGGCCTGACGTTGTGTCTCCACTGGCCGCAAGCCCCTCTCCATACTTTCAAAAAACAAATAAATCCACCGGGACATGGGCTGGAGTGGTGGCTCCTACACAAGTAGCCCCCCCTGAAAATTATTAAAGCATGTGGGACAAATGAGGAAACGTTTTTATGCCTCGTCCCAAGCGTTTTCCTAGGACCCTCCACGCAAAATTTTTTTATGGCCAGAGGCGTGGCCGTGTGGTTTATACGCTTACGCCCGTTCCAGTGGCGTGGTCCTAGGAATGAAAAGGGGTTTATTCTTCCCACCCGCAACATGTTCGGATAGGATTTGTGGGGAGACCTTTTGCCCAAGCACCTCCGGATTTACCTTACACGCATTTGCGTTAAGATTTCTCTCAAAATCATTAAAAAATGATATAGTTCAGAACAAAAAACTAATTTTATAAGATATTAAATATTGCCACCTTTTGGAAGACTCAAATTTTTTTTAAGTTCCAACTTCGGATTAATATAACTTTTTATTGGTTTCATATATTTATATGATTATTGCAGCAATATTATCTAGAATTTTGTAAGAAATCTAGTGAATATTTTAAAAATCTTTTAGGGGCAATATTAAGCCCGCTAAGTTAAAAAAAAAAACTAAAAAAGAGGGGCTAAAATGAGATAAAAATTTATTTCGACTTGAATATCTCTTAAACTAAAAGAGTACACATGTAAAGCGTATTTTTTTTTTTTTTTTTTTTTTTTTTTTGTAGAAATTTACAAGGGGTATCTAAATACAAAATTTGTTTTCTGTCATGACGTAAATGAATTTTTTGATGATTTTTTTTAAATGACATACCCGATTTGGCCAACTTTAGAGGGTCACCTACTACCCCTAACCCGCTAATAATTTGTACTTCTCCACATCAACTCAAAAACACCTCATTCTCTGGTCATGTGAAATTTTATTGAGACATCTCCAACGGTTGAATCGCACAATCTATACGTAACTCTAATCACAAAAATATTTTTTTTTAAACATTACTTATATTTTTCTCATTCCCCTTTAGTTTTTTGTTTTTATATTAATATTTTTTGTAATTTTCGTAAATATTTTCGTTCAAACGGTTAGTTCTTATCAAAAGAAGAATTTCGATACCCATATTCAGGTATGTCACAGAACACAAATTCGTACGAAAGTGAAAATGAAATCGTATTTAGCTTCTTCAGAAAACGAAAAAAGAAAAAAATTTTCGTTTTCAATCCACTTTAAAATATTAAAGTGAAATTGATATTTTCACCGCTATACAGATAAAAAAAAAAAAAAAACAAAAAAAGTTAATGAAAATAAACAATGAATTATTCATTTATTAATTTCACTTAAAAGAAATTTAATTTTATCCAAAAATTAATAATTTTCTTAAATTTAATTTTAAGTGGCCAAAAAAATGTGAAAATAAATAATTTCGTGCTACCAATAGTTTTTTTTTTTTTTTTTTGTATAGTTACCATATGTATTTAAGAAAAATGTAAACAAATACGATTTGGTTACATCATTTAAGAATACAAACAAAAGAAAATTAGTAAAAAGTCAGTTTCTTTAAATTTAAACGACATTTTTTCAAATTTAAATTCAATTTATCATTTTGTTACTCAAATATGTAAGTATTTATAAATTAGACAAAATTACATTACTTTTAAGTACTACTTCTCGTTCCAAAGGGGTAAGCACAAAAATTCCAAGCACTGTAAAATTTTTATTGATTTTATGGAAACGCATCAAGACATAGCCAGGGGATATGTAAAAGGCGATAAGGTTGTTGTAGATTCGTTATGGTCTGAATTGACTGAGGAACTAAACAGATCAGGGCCACCTTGTAAAGATTGTAAGGAGTGGAGAAAGATCTGGGCCGGGTGGAAAACCAACGTAAAGCGAAAAATGTCCCACAACACAAAAGAAAAATGCTTCTTAGAATTCTTCATTGGACATTTTCAATTTAATCCAGTGCGGTATATATATATGTTCCTCAATTCTCCATAATATTCGTCCCATACTTATGTTTACATCTCTTCCGATGACGCCTTGGTACGATCCCGTTGCCAAAAATCGAAGTGCTGTTGCTAATTGTATAATTGCCGGTATTGAAGAACGTTGCAGCGATGGTTCAATTCTTTTTAATACCATAACAAAAGCTTCTTTGTTTAATAGATACAAACTGATGAAACTATAAATAAAAATTAGTAAATATTATAATCTCTGTAAATATATACATAGTTTAAATTATTTTATTTACATTGCACTTGGATAAGACAAAGCATCTAATGCGTTCCTTAATAATTTTCGCCTCAGTTTTTCAAGGAAATGTTCATTTCCTATTTCTTCCAATTCAGCCAGGCATATTTAAAATCCTATAAAACTATTTCGTTTACACTTTTGAAATTAACTTTTTAATAGTAAACACAAATATCACTTTTAATTTCATTTGTTGATTCTCTTATTTTGTTTTCATTTTCTTTGTTTATTAATCAGCTGTTATTTTATGGTGCCACATTTTCTTGAGGAAAAATGTGTGTTTAATTTCTTTCGGATTTGCAAAAACGTATTAAAGCTGAAGAAGCAAAACAATAACGTTACGTATTCGACTATACGAAAATTTTCACTTCCGAAAAATTTCTGTGACACACCTGATTGACTAAAACGTAAATCGAATCACAAAAAGATTTTTTTTTGTAAAACATTACTTATATTTTTTATATTCCCCGTTAATAATTTTTGCTTTTATATTAATGAAAAAAGAATTTTGACACCCATATTGACAATATTTATGTAAAATTTTAAATCATATTGACTGATTAACCGGGAAATTACTTGTGTTCGCATACCTGATATTTTGTGATAAATGCCACATAATATTAAAAATCTTATAAGTGAGAGCAAGAGAGACAAAATTTGACAGTTCATTGATAGAAAAATTGATGAAAGCTGCTAGCTGTTTTTCTTCCATCAACTTCCAGCAGCAAAACATATGTTTAAAAAACATATGACAATTTTTTTTAAAAATTTTACGAAAATTTAGAAAAAAAATGTAATAAAATATTACGCAAATACATACAATTGATATTTTTCTGGATTTATGTTAAAAAAATAGATACAAATTTTTTTATTTTCTCTTGAAAATTATTTTAAGAGATGCCATGTTAGCGTTTTAAGTTAAGGATTTCAACTTTTTTTTTCAGTGTTTTGGTTAAAAATTATATTTTAATGAATCAACTTGAAATTTAATGTTATTAACAAATAGTATTTAATATTAATAACATTTTACTTTTATTTTGCTAACAAAAAAAAAAAAAAAAAGTGCGTTTGTTTGCTCAGAAATTTGTACTGTCCAGTAAAAATTTTTACTTGATTTGCATTCGCGTACCCAAAATCCAGAAGAGAAAAAGTTAAGAGAGAAAAATGACAGTTTATAAACTGAGTATTTCTCGTGTGCACCCTGTGGGCGCCAAGTAATAGTTGGCAACGCCTAACCCCAGGTCTACAACTGAGATTAACGCTGATATAATATGTGAGATAACCATTTTGGAGAGTAACCATTTTGTTTATATTATGTTAAATCTTAAACAAGGGTACACTTATTCTAATAAACCCTGTAAGGTATCATTATTTTCAATCAGTCACAGAGTAAATATGTCCTTTTTATTTAAGCAATTCACACTTTTTTAGCACAATTTTACAAAAAAAAAAAAAAAAAAAAACATTTTTTTAGTACTTTTCAAAATACACATGCACACATACAAATAAACTTTCGTATATGTGTATTTTTTTTTTTTGACAGTTCATCTTATAAGATGGTTGTGTAGAGAAATCACAACAGTCTCATAATACATTTTATAAAACTAATATTTGAAAGATAAAGAAAATTTTTTTTACATAAAAAGTAAATTGCTGAAGAAATTTTTGATGGCGAACCGGGAAGACATCTTGCGGCGTCTGCAAGGTGTCGTGATGGGGTTTCGAGGAAAAATGAGTTCTTTTCCGATTTGATCTCCAAGGTGTGGCAGATGGAAAATAAAAAAAAAATCTCGAGTGTGTAAAAAAGGGCTTTTATTGAAAATTCCAACTGAAAAAAAAATTTAACCATAAATGGTGTGTTTACAAACTTTAAACCGAAACTACATAAAAGATGTGAAAACAAAAATTTTAATAAAAGAAAAACTAATACAGAACAACAAAAAGTTAAAACTTAAGAAAACTACATACAAATTTTACAAGAAAAATTTAAAAATTAAAAACTATATATATATATATATATATATATATATATATATATATATATATATATATAAATTTTAAACAACGAAAAAAAATTAAATTAAAAACTATAAAAATTTTACAAAAAAAAGTAAAAATTAAAAACTATATAAAATTTTTACAAAAAAAAAAAAAAAAAAAAAAAAAAAAAAATGGTTAAAACTTAAAAGCTATATACAATTTTACAAACAAAAATTAAGTTGAAACTTAAAAAAAAGAGAAACTATTTAAATAGAAAATAAAAATACCAAAAATTAAAACTATAATTTAAAATATATAACAGAAAAAACCCAAAGTTTGCAAGTAGAGAACACAAGCTAAGAAAAACTAAGGTCATCTCCACCTCTGCCACATCCAGCGTAGGATTGCATCAAATATATCACCAGGTCAGCAAGTATCGCCAGACTCGGACTGTAAATTGACGGACGAAACTAAAAAAAGAAACATTTAAAATTTTATTAATAAATAGAATATAAAAAAAGATAGAAAAGGTTAACCAATAAAAAAATAGGTAGGAATAATAGTCATAAATGAAATATCTATGCTTCCTAAAAAAAAGGTTAAACATAAAAAAAAAAACACAAAAATAAATAAAAAGTGTTATGTGATTTTTTTATTGAAACAAAATAAATTACGAACCCGTACAATCCGTGAGGGCGAAATATGATGGCTGCCGTAAACGTTCGGAGACAATATCATTAGAAGCCGCACCATTTTGAACACTTAGTACTCCCTAAATACAAATGTTTAAATGATTTTTTATTATTTATGTACACTTACCTTTTATATGCTTGTTTTTAAATTTGGTAAATTTTCATTCATTTGGTTAAATTTTTTTAAAACATATTGTAATATAAAACCATCATTATGGCATGAAATTTGTAAATAATAATAAAAAAAAGATTTTTATAACGTTTGGAGAAAATAAGTTATGTTTATATTTTTAAATATATGGTAAAAAGATTTTAAGGTAAGTGATTGGAAGAAGTAGTAATTGATGAGATAGCGTAGCAGTGATAGCGGTAGCCAAGTTAGGAGTCGGCTACCAGGGATAGGGCACTTTGATACCCTTGTGGGAGGGATAATTTACCCCGGCGCAACAGCTGCCGGCTAGAAGTGGAGAGAATCCTGCAACCTCCAAGTAATTAATAAAACTAGGCAAGAATGTGAACGTAGCTCACTTCGGGCCCCCATATGAAATTTTACTTTTTATTAATTTCTTTATCATTTATCAGGCGAGCACGAACTCCACCCCATCTGGCGAGTTATAGCACGGCTTCCGCCAGATACCAGCGCCGCTCAATCTGGTAGCCCAAACTAGTCTGTCGTTTACATTTTAATAAGCGGGTTGGTACACGACATATTTACAAATTTAACAAAATATCGGACCTTATGTTTTTGTTTTTATATATAGATCAGCGTTTTTTAATTTAATGAGCGGACATTACTAATTTGTTGTTTACAAACAAAAACCTGATAATGTATGCAAAATGTTATTCGCGTACTTTTTTGAATAATTTTCAATTTGAAAATAAATTGATTTTTACTTTCTCAAAAAAAAGTTGCTGGATAAATCGTGCTGGTAAGAATATTAAAATAAAAATTTAGCAGACACCAGCAACTTACATCGTAAGCAAGTAAAAATTTATATTTTCATAAAAAATAACAAACAATATTGTTAAAAAACCTTAAAAAATTGGATATTTTGTGGAGTATAAAAACGGTCATCATTAGACTCGAAATTTTTTGGTAAACACAATAAAATATACCAAGATTTATTTTCAGGGGGATAAAAGAAACCTTTTTTCCCATCTCATATGAAGTGAGCTGTCTTAAGTATAACTATACATACAAATTATATCAACTGTTGACGCCAGGACAAATATTTTTAGATATGATATCTTAAAATAAGAAAGCTTTCATTATAGTTGGGAACATCAGCAATTTTATGTGCACCCTAATATAAAATTTACATTGGTATTCATAATATTTTTTATAAATTGAATTTCGTATGGGTATTTTATTTAACAAATATTTTGTTTTTGAATTTGGGAGTTAGTGCTTATAAAATACTATTCGATATTGTAATAACTTTCAAGATGAACATCTAGCGCTTAAACCGCATCTGCTGGGCTTTGAAATTCCGATAGAGCGTGTATTGGATTCTGCACTTTCTTTTGTGATCCCTTGCGCACTTTAGCTCGAACCTCTTCTGGTTTTTCAGGTCTTACCAAAGGTTTTTTTTCTGGAGCTTTCATTTTCCATACAACAATGGGTGACTAAAAAAATATAAAGAAATAAAAAAAAATATATATATATTTTCAAGCTTACGAAAAGACAACATCAAATTTACCGACTTTTGAATTTTGACCGTAAGTCCTAGAATCTTCTTTGGGTTGTAAAAAGATATTGTATGCAATATTAGCGAAATCTGATATAGTAACCCGTGTCACACCGAGTATGAAGTTTGTAAGTGCATTTTTATGGTGAAAATTTTAACTTTATTAGAATATTTTTGAAATTTGTTTAACAAAATTTTTAAAATTGAAGTTTTGAAACAGACTTTAAAAAATCAAAATTTTTTAACCTGGCATGTGAATAGGTTTGAATTATCCAGCAAGAACAAAAACCTACTATTTAACAAAATAACAATTCTAGTTTTACCTATTTTCAAAATTCAAAAGTCGCTAAATTTTTGTGCAGTCTAATGGCATATATGCTAAAAATAACATATGTATGTAGATATAAAAATTTTCGAATAAATGCTAAAAAAATATATTAAAGTGGACTACTTACAGTAACAGTTCCTTGACGAGTATATTTGGTAGAAGCAACATATGAATATTTAACTGTTAGAACAACTGCGTTCATTAGATTCTTTGCAGCCTGAATTAAAGATGTTGCACTGTCCAACTTTAAAAATAAAAACATTAAAACAGTAAAAAAAAAAAAAAAAAAAACAGTATGGTGCAAATACGTACGCCAGAAACGATTAATTCTCCACTAATATTTTGAACGTCAGCTTTTACTTTGGAAGTTATTTGTATTTGATGACAATATAAAGCTATGCGTTGTAAATAAGCTAACAAATCCTTTTTAGTGGAACTTTCCGGACACTGTTCAGCAATTTCTCGTGTTAATTTGTCTAGTTTAGTACCCGCTTCTGATATTTTCTTTGCTGCATTAATTACATCCATAGTAGTTTTCAAAGGACCACGACCACTAAAATTTAAAAATGAAGATAATATTTGTGTGTTGTGAAATATTTGAAAAATTTTTAAGTAAAAATTATACTAGGAAGCATAAGTCTTTATACGAAAATAAAAATAAAAAAAATTATTGGCAAAATTTCTCCGCTATATCATTTAAGTTTTTAAAATTTTTATAGCTCAATTAATAGCTTAAATCCTTAACAATATGTTGGTAAAATTTTAACTTCAAAAAGGTAAATAGATTTCCGGTTATCCAAGAATATTTAAAAAAAGTGCTTTAGTTCACTGCAAAAGTCTGCGTACGCAACGAAAGAAGAGGAAGATTAATTTTATTGTGTTTTGAATTTTGCAATATACATAGTTTGTCTTCTTTCATAATAAATTAAAGAAAAAATAAATTTATCCTTACTTAAAGAAGAAATTAATCTTTGGAAGGATGCAAGAAAAAACTTTCCAAAATCGTTAAAGGAATACAATTCAAAGCAAGAATACATATTGTACTATAATGTATTATTTGTTAGTGCTGTACACGCATTGAGTATTAAGTATCTATTATTGCGTAATTTTTTTTGGGTACTCAATACTGTAATGTAGTTACTCAATACTTTAAGAGTTTAATTTTTAATATTATATTAAAAATATAACGGCTAAAATACAAGTCTGTATAAAGAAACAAATCAAATCTTAAATATATGAAAATAATTTTATTAATTTTAACGTTGAATTTAAAGTTAACTTTTTTTTATTTATATATTGTTTTGTTAAAAAATTATTTGTTTTATTAAAAAAAAAAGCTTTAATTAGAAATTATTTTTCAAATTAAAAAGTCCGTTTAGTATCGAGTATCCGCAAAGTATTGAGTAGTATCGTGTATCAAAAGTAGTAGAATTTGCCAGTTCTACTATGTTATTTAATATAACAGATACTTTGAACATCTTATGTCAATAAATATTATATTTCTCCATTTCTTTTAAATTTTCCATTGTTGTTTATTAAATATTTATTCGTTTTCTTTTTTCACTGCCAAAAGACTTTGACTTTTTATATATCCAGCAAATATAACCAGAAAAAATTTTTTGAAGTATTTCAAGGGGATGTAAAAAATTTATTTTTAACCTGGTATATTTCGATTTTCATAAAAATTTGTATAATGTATTAAAATTTTCATGGACTAATGGAAATTCCGAGAGAACAATTGTAATTCCCATTTCCCAAAAAAAATGTAGAATTGAGAATATCAGCCATAATAATTTAAGCAATTTTTTTAACCTACAAAAACTCTTCAGTTTTAATAAATCCAAAATGTTGCAGTGTAAAAATAAAATATAAGATGTTTTTATTTTTTTTTTAAAGAAAGAAACATCAAATAAAAATATATTATATGGTTTATACAAACATAAATTAAAAGCTTTGTTTTTAATTAAGTTAAAATTACAAGTACGTTATGAAGATGGTATTGTTACGAAATTGTACTTGAATTCAAATATAACGGTTTTAACGGCTGGTTTAAATCTTTCTCAATTCTTCTAGGCATTTCCGTTTATGTTAACAGCAGTTAACATATCTAATTATTAACATAGTTCTAAACATACAACATTGAATAAAAAGCTTTCACCATTGTTTTTAAGTGTGGCAGCACTAAGTGTTTATGCTGATGGCATTATCATCAAAAGCTCTAGTTTGTCCGTTAAGAACATTGTAGAAAGAAATAGAGCTTTCAAGAAACATCTAGTAGGTATTACGGTGTATATAAATTGGCCGTGAGAACACCATTGAGTCAGTCTAATTGGAAGCGTCGTTAAGTAAAGACAAATTAACTGCCTTGGCTGTATAATCTTGTACATTATTAAAGTGTGTTGTATAAAGTGTGTAATTTAAGTGTGAGTTTATATTAGAACACAAAGTGAATATTTAAACTGTATTGTTGTACATTTTTAAATAAAATAAAGAGTCGTTACAATTTTTAAACTACTAAACTGCTGTTATTTGCAATCAAAGTACAAGTTTATTTAAAGGAAATAAACAACCGTTTTTAAAAGGTAAAAACGTAACAATTGGTGTCAGAAGTGGGATTGCAAAATAATAAGCAGTCATGAAGTTTGAAGAGCTGAAAGTGGAGCAACTCAAGAGAGAATTGAATAAGTTGGAGTTACCTACAGCTGGTAATAAAGCAGAATTACAAAAGAGGCTGATAGATGAATTCAAGCGCCGTAATATTGACATCGGAACTTACGAATTCGAGTATAAAGAAGAATTGGAAGTTTCTACTCGTGCAACAACAAGCAGCGCGGATTCATCCACAATGTTTGCTGCTATGATGGAGTAATTTAAAGAAGCCAACGAGAAACTACTTTCTGAAGTTAAAGAAACTTCTAAAGCTAATAACGAGAGACTTCTTGCTGAAGTTCAAGAAACTTCTAAAGCTAATAACGAGAAACTTCTTGCTGAAGTTCAAGAAACTTCTAAAGCAAATAACGAGAAACTTCTTGCTGAAGTTAAAGAAGAAAATAAAATAATGGAAATGAAATTTCAAGAAATTTCTAGAGCGACAGACGAAAAACTTCAGCAAATTTCGGAAGTTATAAACAGCAGAGTGGATGGCATTGAGACAAAGGTGTCCGACTTTGAGAGCTGCCTAGATATACAATCCAGAGATGTTGATAAAAAACTACATGATCTAGAAATAAAGATGAATAATCTTCAATGCCAAGATGGACAGGTGCGAATTATTCCAGAATCCTCTAGTAGAATAAAGGCCCCTAGTTTTGATGGCACCATACCATTTAATGTGTTCAAGTTCCAGTTTGATACGATTGCCACTAGAAACATGTGGAACGACGAAGAAAAAGCTATAGAGCTGATATTGGCCTTAAAAGGAAACGAAGCAGTAGTTCTTGAAAGCGTGCCAGCATGTAACAAAAATAGTTATGATGACATAATGGAGGCGCTACAACGTAAGTACGCTGGTGAACATAAAAAGAACTTATACCGAATGGAATTGCGTGGTAGAGTGCAGAAGCCCAATGAGACACTACAAGACTTTGCGTTGGAAATCGAGCGTTTGCTGCAGCTTACTTATCCAGGGGAAAACAGCCCGTTTTTGGATCATATCAAGATAGAGGCATTTGTTAATGGCATTCGCGATCCTGAAATAAAACACGCGGTTTGTGCCACACCTAAACCATCATTTACTGAAACCGTCTCATTCGCACTGGCACAAGAAACGGCGAAAATAATTTCAAAGCCGCAAATATGCAAGGTGCGAAATATTGAAGTTGTTTCTGATAATGATAGAAATATAGTTGACGAATTAAAAAAGGTTTTGGAGGCGTTTAATGAGAAGAAAAATAAAGCCAGAGTAAAATGTTATAACTGTGGTAAATCGGGTCATATTCAGCGAAACTGCAAAGCACCAAGAAAACGAACCAGATCTGCCTCGCCTCAAAGAAATAACCGGCAGCCAAATCAGCAATCATCACAAGAATCACCTTTAAACTAAAACGAGCTGGCACTATGGGGCAAGAGCTAGCTCCCACATCTGAGGGCCCCACCATCTCCATATCCGTAATGCAACAGAAAAATAGCAATCTTACTGCTTCGGGGTACATCAACGGTCAGAAGCACGTTTTTACTGTAGACACCGGGGCATCACAGTCTATCGTCAGGCCAGATTTAGTCAAGAAAACAATTGAACCACTATGTGGGGTAAGCCCGCGCACAGCTACTGGTGAGCCGGCCACGGTCTATGGTAAAGTAAATGTGAAATTAACCATTGCCAACGTTACCGTCAATCATGTATTCATTGTTGCCGACATTGTGGACGAAGTCATCATTGGTGCTGATTTCATGATTAGCCATGGCATTACTTTGGATATGGGACAAAAAGTTATGATTTGGCGAAATGTGGAGATACCCCTTGACGTCGGATATGAAAATAGGACTCAAGTAAGAAAGCTAGTTGCCGTCGAGCATCAGAAGCTACCACCACAGTCAGAAACTTTAGTATGGGCTCGCATGGAGGGAGATTGTGAGGACTACAGTTTGTGGGTGGTAGAACCAGCAGAAATAACAAGTGATCTTGTAACAGCAAAAGCCCTCGTTAAACCCTGCAACGACAAAATAGTTCCTGTAAGAATGCTTAACCTGTCCAGCTGCGAAAAAGTCGTTAAGCCAAATTCCGAAATAGGTCAATGCACTTCAGCAGAGGCAGTAATCAATTGCGAGAAAAACCCGCAACCTGCCAATAAATCCACCAAAGAACACGAGCTACTAGCGGAATATGTGGGGAAATGGGTAGAAGGATTAGCGCCGCCAGACAGAAATAAGGCCAAACAGATTCTGAAGAAATATAGCTCCGTCTTCGCCTTAAAAAGTCAAAGCCATGGTAGAACGCAATTGTAAAGCATCAAATAAATACTGGTGAAGCGAGGCCAATAAAGCAGGCGCCCAGAAGTGTTCCTCTAGCAAAACGAAGTGAAGTGAAGGAGTTGGTCAATGAAATGGAGCGGAACGGTATAATCGAACCATCTTCAAGTCCTTGGAGCTCGCCTGTTGTTTTAGTTAAGAAAGATGGCAGCACTAGATTTTGCGTCGATTATAGAAAACTGAATGACGTCACCAAGAAAGACAGCTACCCGCTACCAAGAATTGACGACACCCTGGATACACTAGCTAGAACATAATGGTTCTCCACATTGGACTTGCAAAGTGGTTATTGGCAGGTAGAGATTTCAGGACAAGGAAAAAACCGCCTTGAGCGCGAGTGATGGGTTATGGCAGTTTAATGTGATGCCATTTGGACTCTGCAATGCTCCAGCCACATTCGAGCGTTTAATGGAACAGGTATTGAAAGGACTTCACGGGAAGACATGCTTGGTGTACCTCGATGACATAATTGTCATGGGTAAGACTTTTGATGAACATCTGAATAACCTTGAAGAAGTCCTTAAACGTATATCAGCGGCTGGACTCAAACTCAATGTTAAGAAGTGTGCGGTGTTCCAGAAAGAAGTCAAATATTTGGGACATCGCGTAACAGCAGACGGAATATCAACAGATGAGGATAAGATAATTGCTGTAAAGAACTGGCCACGTCCGAGAAATCTCCACGAATTGCGTAGCTTTCTTGGCCTTTGCACATACTACAGACGATTTGTCCCGAATTTCGCCAATGTAGCCGCAAGCTTACATGAGCTGACCAAGAAGTCACAATCATTCCAATGGTGTGAAGCACAAGAACTAGCATTCCAGAAGCTGAAGGATCTATTATGTACCGCACCAATTTTGTCATATCCTATACCTGGAGAAACATTTGTGGTAGATAGCGATGCGAGCGGATACGGAATAGGCGGTGTACTTTCACAAGTAGTCGGTGGCACTGAAAGGGTCATTGGATACTTTAGCCGAACGCTTTCGAAGCCTGAAAGAAACTACTGCGTAACGCGACGAGAACTTTTGGCAGTATTAGAGTGTGTGAAGCATTACCACAAATATCTGTATGGCCAACACTTCCGACTGAGAACCGATCATTCTGCCCTCAGGTGGTTGCTGCAATTTAAACAACCTGAAGGACAACTGGCTCGTTGGATAGAGCGGCTTCAGAGCTATGATTTTAGCATCGAGCACCGGAAGGGTTTGAAACACGGCAATGCGGACGCGCTGTCAAGACGGCCCTGCAACGTGGAATGTAAGCATTGTACAAAAATCGAGGAAAAGGAATGTATCATCGATGTTCGACTAATGCATATAGAGTCCAGTGAAGATTGGTCTGTGGCGCAAAGAAATGACCCCATACTGGCAAAAATAATATCGGCAAAAGAAGAAGGTAGAAGGCCAGCCCGCAATGAAATATCCGCCGAAAGTCCATTAATGAAATCATATTGGGCCCTATGGAATAGTCTACAGTTGTTAAATGGCTGCTTATACCGCATATGGGAAAGTGCTGACGGTAAAACAGTGACAAATCTAATTGTAGTACCATCCTCTAAAATAAACGAAGTAATGAAAGAGTTCCATGACGGTCCCAGTGGTGGTCATCTTGGTGTGACAAAAACCTTAGAAAAGTTAAAACAACGTTTTTATTGGGTGGGTTGTCAGCAAGCAGTAGCCGATTGGGTAGCCAATTGTTCACAATGCATAGCAGCGAAGGGCCCAGTAAGAAGAAGTCGTGGACAACTTCAGCAGTATAACTCAGGCGCGCCATTCGGGCGGATTGAAATGCAGGCCCTTTTCCCGTCAGCAATGCCGGAAATCGTTACGTTCTAGTGGTTATGGATTATTTCAGCAAATGACCAGAGGTATATGCCATACCTGATCAAGAAGCTAAAACGGTTATAAGTGTATTTGTGAACAACTGGGTGTGCCGCTATGGTGTTCCACTGGAGTTGCATTCTGATCAGGGTAGAAATTTTGAATCTGCCGTATTCAAAGAAATGTGCGATTTATAAGGAATAAGAAAAACGAGAACAACGCCACTGCATCCTCAATCTGATGGCATTGTCGAAAGATTCAATCGCACTCTGGAGGAATATTTAAGAAAAGTGGTCAGTGCACATCAGAAGGACTGGGATGAACACATACCGAAATTTCTATTGGCATACAGATCAGCTGTTCATGACTCAACCTCTCGAACACCTGCAAAAATTGTCTTCGGGACAGAACTCAAGTTGCCTGGTGATTTAGAATTCGGTATTAAGCCCTCATCAACAAATAGGGAAAACACTTCCCAAGAGCAATATGACCTGAACGAGCTACATGAATTCGTACGCAGACGAATAAAAATGACCAGCGATAAAATGAAAGCCAGATACGATCGAGCAGCGAATTCTGAAGGATTTAACGAAGGCCAGCTTGTACTGTTGTATAACCCACAACGTAAGAAAGGACTGTCTCCCAAACTACAAACCCATTGGGATGGACCATACAAAGTGATTAAGAAATTAAACGACGTGGTGTACAGAATACAGAAAGAAAAGAGCCCGAGATCTAAAATGAAGGTTGTACATCTAGAACGACTAGCTGCCTATGGGAAGAGTGAATTCGTGCCTATTCGGGACGAATAGGCTTAAGCGGGGGGCAGTGTTACGAAATTGTACTTGAATTCAAATATAACGGTTTTAACGGCTGGTTTAAATCTTTCTCAATTCTTCTAGGCATTTCCGTTTATGTTAACAGCAGTTAACATATCTAATTATTAACATAGTTCTAAACATACAACATTGAATAAAAAGCTTTCACCATTGTTTTTAAGTGTGGCAGCACTAAGTGTTTATGCTGCTGGCATTATCATCAAAAGCTCTAGTTTGGCAGCACTAAGTGTTTATGCTGATGGCATTATCATCAAAAGCTCTAGTTTGTCCGTTAAGAACATTGTAGAAAGAAATAGAGCTTTCAAGAAACATCTAGTAGGCAATACGGTGTATATAAATTGGCCGTGAGAA
The DNA here is from genome assembly GCA_932274085.1 of Protocalliphora azurea. Taxonomy (NCBI): domain Eukaryota; kingdom Metazoa; phylum Arthropoda; class Insecta; order Diptera; family Calliphoridae; genus Protocalliphora; species Protocalliphora azurea. The sequence goes on from OW026519.1 coordinate 81,580,272, forward strand.
CACCATTGAGTCAGTCTAATTGGAAGCGTCGTTAAGTAAAGACAAATTAACTGCCTTGGCTGTATAATCTTGTACATTATTAAAGTGTGTTGTATGAAGTGTGTAATTTAAGTGTGTGTTTATATTAGAACACAAAGTGAATATTTAAACTGTATTGTTGTACATTTTTAAATAAAATAAAGAGTCGTTACAATTTTTAAACTACTAAACTGCTGTTATTTGCAATCAAAGTACAAGTTTATTTAAAGGAAATAAACAACCGTTTTTAAAAGGTAAAAACGTAACAGTATTATGTTTACTCCCACCCATAACTTTAGGTACGTTGCCATGAAACGTTAAAGAAACTAAATATGTATTAGAGGTATGCAACGAATAAGTTTTACTGCACATGTGAAGACCGATATCTAATACATTTACTACTCTTTCACTTTCACAAGTAGTGAAGTATAGTTAACGATTGTTTGTCGAATAACTATTAGTATGTAGCAGCAAAAAATATGTTCCGAAAAAAGTAAACACGTACAAATGTAATAAACATTTAAAAACTACTACACGTATATTGCTCAATTCACATGGTACCTCGAGTATTTTCTTATAAAAGGGCAAACCTGAAATGTTGATAAAATTGTTAATCGAAATAGAATTTTACGGGAAATAAAATATGTTAAGCATTGATTTTAAATAAATTGATCTATTTTATTATAATAAAAATTATTTTCTAGTTTCTTTGCACTTTTTTGTTATTATTTTTTTTAAATAAATAAGTTATTTAATAATTTTTATTTTAAAAGTAATAAATTTTAAATTTTGTATGATCAATAAGGCAAAAAATCGGATAACAAAGATTTTAGCCGAATGTAGTTTTTAAATTTAAGAATGCAGGAAAAAAAACAGAACTCTAAAGTATATAAATTAAATATAAATATAGAATTTATATATTTTTTATTTATAAAATTAAAGATTGTTAAAGGGGGAGAAAAAAAAATTTTAATATTTTTTCTAATTTAAATTAAAAATATTATTGCATTTTTTGCATGCCTATTCCGATTTTATTTAAAATTCCTGTATATAACTCCCATATCTTACTTTTCTATTTTATTTTATTGTTATTTATTTATTGTTCATTAAAAATAAAAAATATGTTTTAAACTAATCTTCATTTTGTATCTGAAAAATTATAACTTACTTCAGGACCAAATGCCGATAATATAAATAAAATTAACAATAGCTTTTATTTTCTACCAAACTGAACATTTTACATGTAGTACAAGTACTATGTTCAGTTTTTCTTTCGCATCATACTCGACATGATCTCTCTTGGTAGGTTCGAATAAAGTGGAACATAACAACAAGTAATTCTTCGACAATTTTGTTGTTCACAAATATGTGTATATTTTTTGTTTGTGACGCTTCGAGTAAGTGTACATGCTTCGCCAGTACACGTGTACTCTATATATAGAAAGATATTTATGCATATATACAGCGCTATACATAATACACGAGTGTGTGATAACTAATGGTCTGCTTACTTTTTTGCACGTAAATCTCCATAAGGGAGAGTAACTCTTTAGCTAGAACACACTGCACAGCATGCATACGCATAGCGCCGATTGAAATTAAATGTAATCTACATTATATATCGTACCGTGTAAAATCAGTCATTTCCATCATTATCATACACATGTGTTTTGCCAAAAAGATAATGTCGTTTCCAGTATCATCCCATTTTGCCACCTCAGAATCAAATGTAAGTTTTTCCCGACGAAACAGTTCGACTTGTTGGGCTATTTTCTGTTTATCTTCCTCAGTCATTTTGCGCATAGCTTCCTGTGTAATAAGCAATGCAATCTTTATTATAAAGCTGTATGAAGGCAAGATATAGAATGAACCTTACTCTAGCTGTGCATATTCCACTAATATCTGGATATTCGTCAACAGTTTGATCACCAGTATGAGCGCTTGCTGTTTTTATGTATAAAGGTTTAAAAAATTAACTCTAAAAAGTTACTCTTGTGTGTGAGAATATTATAAATGAATAGTAGGCCAGTAAAATTAGACGAAAAAATATTCTAAAGCTCGGAATTTGATGGAAGAAGACGAAACTTGGTACATAGTGGATAAGTGGTTATCAGTGACTTTTAATAGCATGTATTAGAAATCAAGACGATACCACATGCCGAGTTTTTATCCATTAAATTCCGAGCTTACACACTAATTTGACTGGGCTATGGATAAAAAAAAAAAAAAAAAAAAAAAAAAAAATGATTAGTTATTTAGTTGTTCAGATTAAACACTTAAATAAATTTTAAAATGTATATGAATGATTCATTATGTTTAAAAAGACAACTAAAAGAGGAAGAAACCAATTATAAATTTAACAACTAAATAACAGAAATACGCAAAATTGTATATTACATCGACTGCGAGTTTCCAAAGTCATATCTTCTACTGGTTCAAATTCAGTGTCTGTATCCAAATCTTCTGAGCTCTGCAAAGAAAAATGTTTACACAAAAATAACAAACAGAAAATAAAAAATAGCAAACATAAAATATACCAAAATAGCATTTCTTCTTCTTTTTGTTGTCTAACGGTAATGAGATATAAATGAATTTTAATATGAATTTAATTGATGATTTTTATCTTACATTTACTTCGGGTCTCAAGGTTATACGGATCGTCCAATTCCACATCCTCGGGATCAAGTTCATCTTCATCCTTTATTATAAACCAAATAATTAATTTAAAATAAACTCTCGCACACAATTTGAATTCCCATATTACATTTTTATAAAACCAAATAATTCTTAAACGCCATTTTAGTATAATATATCATCAAAGTCATTGAAAAACAAGAAAGATAATTATAGTCGGTCAAGCCCGATCATATGATACCTTACACCATTGCGTATGTGTGCGTACATTGGCCCTCCATCATAAAATTTACATATATGGGATTTATGCACTTTTTGTGCTAATTTAATTTTTTTCTTTCTTGTAAAAAATTACAGACTTTTGAAAATGAAAATTCATCATTCAACAGAACTATTACATTTTTTGTTTTGAAAGTGGCTTAAGTCTCGTGCTTAACGTGTGAAGGAAATGACAAAGTTATTTATTTTTACCAATATTTAAACGGTATATTACTTTGTTAAAATGCTTATTTGTGCAGAAAAGAACGCATAAATAAAAATATTTATATTTTTAGAACATAAAATGTATTAATATATATTATTTAATTTCCGAGAAGTTTATTTTATGGACTTAATTTTCTTTCAAATTTTGGAAATTTTGAAAATGATCTAAGTCTATTTAAGGCCCTAGAAAACATATTTATTGAAACAAAATATTAATAATGCAGATTGGGCCGATAAATTTTACACCTTTAGAAACAAAAAAATTTTTTAATTTATTAAAACGAAAACCTTTAAATATCTCGATTTAAAGATAAATGGACTTAGGCCACTTTCAAACGACACATATAAGACTTATTTCAGCCAATTTAATTTTAATATTGCTTTATTTAAGGCATTTATGAACGTTAAACCCCTATTCCTGGAGGACATTTGTGAAATACTAAAGTAAATATACCTGCAAAATGTGATCAAGATATTTTAAAAAATGCGATCTGTACTTTGCACACGGAGTTTACATGGACATCCAACCAGAAGAACGGTGGTACAAATATCCTTAAATCGACTCAGAAAGTGATTCTGAGTCTAACGGTATACTTTAACGTGAGTCCAAAGATTTTTTCATTGAGTTATCAACCACACTAATGCTAGGCATTAATATTGTTCAGATTACGAACGAAAATCATTCATTCACTAGTCATTTTCAAATCTTGTACAAATTCGTTCGAAAAGCAATACATTTGCGTTTTAAATGAATGTACACCAGAGGCATAACTTTTTGCAATTTTTGCGAATATAAAAATTTATAATGCATAATTGTGTAGGCCATGGAAAAATAAAAAGAAATGCGATATTACTTTTTCGTGATCGTTGAAAAGTTTCCGTACCAAACGCATTGAAATTTTCAAATTACGCATTTTTAAATTACCGTAGCTTTGCGTTATTTTAAATAATAAAAAGCTTATAATTCATATTTAAATTTTTTTTATAAATATTATGAATCAGACATGATTTTTTTCCCAAACTTTTTTCACAAAAAATAAAACTTGTACATAAATATAGAAATTTACTTTTATTGATTTCAGTGCATAATATTTAAGCATAATTTCTTAAACATTAAAACTTTTTTCTTTTCTTTGGAAAATTTTAAGTTTTTAATGATTTTTAGCTACATTTTACGAACAGAACAGAAGCACTTTTTATGAAAATGATCAGCTGCAGAATGCGAGCAAAATTATGCAAATTCTAAAAACTACTTTTTCTTAACAGATTTTCCTTTAATATTTTAATGTATAACTATTTTCATGTGTCACACAGTGGGGTCAAACGCAAATTTTTTTGTAATAAATCTGAATCTCCTAAACTACTGGTCGGATCAAATTGAAATGTATGGAAGAGTTGTAGAGGAGGACCTAAGCTTTCAGAAAAATCATCTTGTAGTCACCCTGTGATAACACGAGATAAGCTACAGGGTGTCAAAATTGACTACCTCGAGTATGTAAAAGTTAAAAAAAATCGTAACTTGTACAAATGAAGTCCGATTTTAAAGATTTTTATATTTCTGGAAAGTGCTTGGCAAGATAAAGAAAAAATAAGCTTACTCATCTAAGTTATCTCTTACAGTTAAAAAGATATTTACGCTTGAATTTTGAATTTTTGATTTTTTGGCTCGACTTTCTTTCGTTTTTCGGGAATAAGTCCGGAGATATATGAGGTAAAAATTTTTTAAAAATATTCTGTAATTTGCTACATATTTCAAAATAATATGCTGAATGAATTTTTGGATTATCTCAATTTGTCTAGACGTGAAAAATATTCAAAGTCAGCACTCTGAAATTGGCATGAAAAATGGCTATTTTTTTACAAAAATATAGTACAATTCATTCACTTTTTTCTCAAAGTTCCGTTAATAAAAAAATTTTTTCCTTATTAATTTCAAAAGATAAGGCTTCATAAATAGTTAATAAAGAAATTTTGAATTGATTTAAGTTTGCACCCTACATCCAGCATTGGCCGAAAATTGTCAATTTTAAAAAATAGTTTCATTTTTATCGATTAATAAAAAAAATGTCACGCGAGCTTTTTTAAATTTGGTACCCATATTTTTTATAGAAATAGATTTAGAATAATTTAAAACTAAACTGCTTCCCGCCCGGCCAAAAACGAATGCAGGAGTGGAGATTTTCTGTTAAAAGTCAGTTTTTTTAACGACTATTTTTAAAAGCATATTAAAAGCATATTATCATAATATTTTCAATATTATTTCTTATGTAGTGTATAAAACACAAATCAAGCTTTCATTCCTAAAAAAATCAATTAAATAGCTCCAATAACCAATTTTTGGTAATTTTTCAAAAATAAATTTTTTTTTTAAAAAATAGCTGAAAATCCAAAAAAATTTAATTTTTTTAATACAACTCAACTAATTTTGCAAATACTTTAAAAATGTTAAAAGAATATAAATGTACTTATTTACCAATTCAACGATATATAAAATGTTGATATAGGTCATTTAATAATAGTAATATAATGGCCTCAAAACTACCAAGTCACGTCAAAAGTTGCAAAATTCACTATTTTGTTCCGTATTTCCATATGTGTGTATACGTAACGCTCAACTGCATTGCTTATTTTTGTTACGAAATAATAATATTTATTAATGAATTTATTTAAAGTGTTCATAATATTTTTTCTACTGAAAAGGTTTTTAAAATTACTTAAGTACATAAATAAGTATATTTTCCTTCGTTTCTTATTACATTTTTTTAAGTTTTTAAATAATTTACCTAGCTACTTAATTAATGTATTATAACAAAAATGATTTTTTTACAATCGCATAGGCACATTTTTTGACGTACCTGTTTAACACTACAGGTCATAAAAATAAACTGAATGAAATTGGGGGTTTTGAGCAAAAATTTAAATTTTTTAATTCATTTTTGCTTGTCACCATTTACCTGATATAAATATTCTTTTTCTATATATAAGTATCCTTATAAATATGCAGATCCATTAGTGAATTTGCCATTATGGAGATTACATTAAAACACTTTTCTATTTGCAAAGTAATCTGGGATAATCTATCTGATATTATAAATCGTCCAGAAAAATAAGAAAACTCATTGATACAGTAGTATCTTTTGGTTTAACTCTTACTGCAGAAGACAGTTTAAAGCTCGAAAATTTTTATAAATCATACGAAAAAAGGATGCAAGCTTCAGATTGGTCAATACCAAAGTTCAAGAAGAAAAATGAAGAGTGGTTGGAGGGAGCAATACCAATTTTCATCGGAAAGCATAAAAAGGGTCGACCAAAAAAAGTTACGATGAAGTTCAGCTAAGAACAAAGAGGACCAAACAGGAATCTATTCTAAATTCACATACGAATGCCGAAATAAAAGATACATTTAAAGCTTTGGTAACAAGTACGCAACCAAAGGAAGTAGAAAAAGTTATAGATGTGTTACCAACAGCTTCTCCCAATCGATTACATCGGATAATCCAAAGCATAGTGACACCGAAATCAACATCGTCCTTTACCTCTGAAGATGCTTTAGCTCTAATATTAAATTTAGGATTATCAAGAAACCAATACGAGATTTTGAGGAAATCTGTTAGCGAAAAAGGATATGATATCTTTCCCAGTAGCAAATCAGTGAGAGAAGCGAAAAGTAATATTTTACAGCCTATGGAGCACCCGGTTAATGCTTCTGTTAAAAGTGCTAAAGTTAATATATTGCAATTACTTGAAAATACTGCCTCTAGAATTATATCTACCTTCAGCAATGATAACATAATGATAAAAATGCAAAGACTCTGAACTTATTTTAATATTCAAATGGGGCTGCGATGGAACATCAGGATTTTCGGAATACAAACAACTGGATGGAAGTAATTCTGGAAATAATTATTCCTCGCAGTTTATAGCGTCTCTGGTACCACTTCGAATGCGCTTAAATAAGCCTTCCTCATCGACAAGAAATGACTCGCTTTTTGATGATATATGGATAAATTTAACTCCAGGTTCCAAATTTTTGTGCCGTCCAATCCTTTTTGATTACACAAAAGAAACCACGGTTACAATAAACAGCACTGTCAACCAATTGGAAGAAGAAATTAAAGCATTGCCCCCAATATATGTAAAAGTATCAAACAGAACTATTAAAGCTATATTTCAACAACATTTAACGATGATTGATGGAAAAGTTGTAAACGCTATAACAGATACAACATCTATATGGAAATGTAATATATGTGGAAAAATAAGTTCAAAATTTCAGGATAATTCTGAAGTCCTTGTTAATAAAAATTCTTTAAAATTTGGAATATCACCACTCCACGCAAGGATAAGATTTTTGGAGTTCTGCTTACATCCTGCATATGATATGAAGTACAGAAATATTCCCGGGCAGGAAAATCCTACAGTAAAAAACAATTTGGAACTTCACGAATTACGAAAAGAGGAGAAGAAAAGAATTCAATTAGAATTCAAAGAACAAATCGGATTAATAATTGATAAACCTCTACATGGCTATGGAAGCTCAAATGATGGAAATACAGCAAGACGTTTCTTTGAAAATCCGGAACTCACATCTTCAATCACAGGCATTGACTTAAATATTTTGAAGCGTTTTAAGATTATATTGGCAGCTATTAATAGCAAAAAACAAATTAATGCGGACAAATTTAAAATTTTTGCTTACGAAACTAAAGAACTACATAACATTACATACCCCTGGAAATCAATGACTCCAACAATTCACAATGTATTGGCTCATGGTAAAGAAATAATAGAAAATAGTATTTTGCCATTGGGAGAGCTAATAGAGGAAGCACAGGAATCCCGAAATAAAGATGTTAAACATTTCCGACTCTTCAATACCCGAAAATGTTCGAAAATAGCGCAAAATATGGACTTAATGGAATATTTATTAATATCATCAGATCCAGTTATATATTCTATAAGAACACGATGGCACCAAAAATCACTCTTGAAATAGAAAAAGAGGATTCCGAAGCTAAGGAAGTTAAAAATTTGCTAACGTTTGATGTTTCTGATTATTTTCAAGAAAATCTCTAATAATATCTTCGATAATATATTCTTAATAAAATAAATATACGGGATATATGTATAATAAGTATGTAAATATGTAGAACAAATTAAATAAACATTACTCAAATAAAGAATTTACTACTTTATAATAACAAATATATACCTACATAATACATTAGAAAACTAAAATGTTACGTATACACACATATGGAAATACGGAACAAAATAGTGAATTTTGCAACTTTTGACGTGACTTGGTAGTTTTGAGGCCATTATATTACTATTATTAAATGACCTATATCAACATTTTATATATCGTTGAATTGGTAAATAAGTCTGTTTTTATATTCTTTTAACATTTTTAAAGTATTTGCAAAATTACTGGAGTTGTATTAAAAAAATTAATTTTTTTTGGATTTTCAGCTATTTTTAAAAAAAAATTTATTTTTGAAAAATTACCAAAAATAGGTTATTGGAGCAATTTTATTGAGTTTTTTTTAGCAATGAAAGCTTGATTTGTGTTTTATACATTGCATAAAAAATAATATTGAAAATATTATGCTAATATGCTTTTAATATGCTTTTAAAAATAGTCGTTAAAAAAACTGACTTTTAACATCAAATCTCCACTCCTGCATTCATTTTTGGCCGGGCGGGAAGCAGTTTAGTTTTAAATCATTCTAAATCTATTTCTATAAAAAATATGGGTACCAAATTTAAAAAAGCTCGCGTGACATTTTTTTTTTTTAAATTGACAATTTTCGGCCAATGCTGGATGTAGGGTGCAAACTTAAATCAATTCAAAATTTCTTTATTAACCATTTATGAAGCCTTATCTTTTGAAATTAATAAGGAAAAAATTTTGTTATTAACGGAACTTTGAGAAAAAAGTGAATGAATTGTACTATATTTTTGTAAAAAAATAGCCATTTTTCATGCCAATTTCAGAGTGCTGACTTTGAATATTTTTCACGCCTAGACGAATTGAGATAATCCAAAAATTCTTTCAGCATATTGTTTTGAAATATGTAGTAAATTACAAAATATTTTTAGAAAATTTTTACCTCATATATCTCCGGACTTATTCCTGAAAAACGAAAGAAAGTCGAGCCCAAAAATCAAAAATTCAAAATTCAAGCGTAAATATCTTTTTAACTGTAAGAGATAACTTAGATGAGTAAGCTTATTTTTTCTTTATCTTGCCAAGCACTTTCCAGAAATAGAAAAATCTTTAAAATCGGACTTCATTTGTATATGTTACGATTTTTTTTAACTTTTACATACTCGAGGTAGTCAACTTTGACACCCTGTAGCTTATCTCGTGTTATCACAGGGTGACTACAAGATGATTTTTCTGAAAGCTTTGGTCCTCCTCTACAAGTCTTCCATACATTTCAATTTGATCCGACCAGTAGTTTAGGAGATTCAGATTTATTACCAAAAAATTTGCGTTTGACCCCACTGTGTGTCATTTGCAATAAAATCTAAAAAATACTAAATTAAAGATTTAAACTAATTTTGCAAAATTCCTAAAATTTTCATTATGAACAATGTATAATATCTATGAACAAAATTTTATTTTTTATGAAAAATGTTTGTGAAAAAGTCATGTTCGATTCATAATATTTATGAAAAAAATTTTCAAATATATGATTTTTCTCTGTGTAGATATTATATATAATTATATATTTAGCAAAAGCTAAATAAAAATAGTTATATATTCGAATGTTAACAATAAATTAGATTGATCATTTTCAAAGAAAAATCTGTAAAAAATAATTGAAAATTTGGAAAATTTTGCAGCCATACATCATTTTCATAAAAAGCGATATATATATATATATATTATATATATTAAACTATTCTGGAAATAATAAATTTGGGAAAATATAATTTTGTCCATGCACTCCACTGTGTTGTCACCGTTTCCGATATCCTTAAATCTGTATAATCTTATAAATACAAGCAGTTGTGCTAGATTTGAACCAGATATTAAAATTATGTGATTTATGTACTTTAAGTGAATTTCGGGAAGTGCTATATATGGGCACTGTGGTCAAATGTGGACCAATTCCTATGAAATTTGGTAGAGTAATTTATGGTTACCAAAAATGTAAATTTTATAAAAATCTGACTGTACATATTATTTATAACCGTTAAATGTATTTTCCGGTAAAATCTTTGTATGGGAGCTAGGTGAAATAATGGACCGATGATACATAATTTCAGTAGTCATTTTTCTTCTTTCAAACAACTAAAGATAAAAAATTTCATTCAATTATTTTCAAAATTGTGAGCTGTAGGTCTAAAAATTCAAAAATGTATCAAACTTTTCAAAATGCCTTAAAATCGAAATTCGCAAAAATTTGCAAAATGTTAAAATAAAATATACAACTGGACATTCTGATCTTTAAGATGTATGTAAAAGTTATGGATAATTCAGGATATTTATATTAATTTTCTGTTTTTAACAAGTTGAAAATTTAATAAATAGTAGTAACTATACTATATTGATAAATTGCAAATTTGACCACGTGGCGACTGCATTTTTGGTCAAAAATTTTTACGCTAGTTCTTAATAAAATTTGCCATCATAAATAGTAAAACTCTTTATTTTTAGTATAATGTCCGATGATATTTTCTGACGCTAATGTATTCCATAAGAAAAAAAAAGTGTTTAACTTTTCATTCACTTTGGAGTTCAGTCACAAGAACACATTCGCGTTGACGACAAATGTTGTGAACAAACAAAAAGAGAAAAATGTCCTCTTTAAAGTTATATAACAATTGTACTATAAATCGCATTTTTGATTTCTGATTTATTGCCAATGGTCTCCATATAGTTGCCCTTATGTGTGATGTATAAAATTTCCTAAGATAGTATTTATATTTTTCTGAAAGGTAACAACGGAAAATATTGTGGAGAAAAAAATTTCAAATATATATAAAATTATCTATAACACGAAAATTCGTTGAAGGCTTTTTGCAATAAGATACCCAAAAATATTAAGTTGAGAGGTTGAGGATTAAAGGGTTGGCAGAAGTGTTTTTTGTCATTTTTGGAACGCTCTAAAATAACTAGTTTTTGCACTATGGAAAAACAAATGATACCCAATTAAAGGTGATAACCTATACTTTTGACCCAAATAAAAATTAATTAATAGCGGTTCTATCTCATAACCTCACTTTCTAATTTGGACTCATACTAATCTATGTGCTAAATTCAAAATTCTTGTACAAATATCAGAGATCTACTAAACCCCGATTTATTTGGAGCATAAGCAGTATGTTTATGTATGTTCGGGACTACTTTTTTCATACAAAATTCGGCTCATGCATAGCTGGGGTTGTAGTTTTTTGAAATGTATGTTGTTTATGAGTGAGAGGGAGAAAGGTGAAGTGTGGGTTGTGAGAGAGAGGGGAAGTGTGGGTTATGAGACATGAGAGAGAGGGAATAGTTATTTGGTGTGAGAGAGTGTTGTCAGATAGATTTGTGTGTTTTAGGTTTTGAGTTTTGATTTTGTGGATGATGAAAGAAACCCAGTTTTAGTGTAGAGAGAAAATACTTGCCTGTTGCGTTTTTAAAGATCAGTATGGTTGAAATGTATGTTGTTTATGTTTTCCATCTCTGGTTAGTAGTGTGTTTGTTGGTTGGGGGTTTGAGGTGTGGGAGGGTGTTTGTGTTTTGCATCCCTGGTTACTAGTGTATTTGTAGTTTTAAAAAAGAGTGTGAATACATTTTTTTTTTTTTTGTTTTGTGAGAAAAAATAGAGTGAGTGAATAAATTTGGATTAAAGAGTTCTGTTGCGCTTCTTGATTACATAAATGTTTTCAACAATGTATGGAGGATTTTGGGTATGTGTGTTTTGTTAAATACAACAACCGTAAAAGTATGTGATAAGAATTATAGAAAAAATAAAAGTATATATTTAGATATTTTTTCTGTGATTGTTGATAATAATTTATAAATGAAACAATTGTCTTTTTATTTATAAATTATTATCAACAAACATTTTATCTTATATAGTATTTTATATTTTGTTAAAGGTACAGTTTATACAGTTTTTTAAATTTTAGAAATTTATAATTTCCCTAGCTTCATCTTCTGCTACTCTCCTTGAGATTTCATAACCATAACAATCACAAGTTTCCGGTCCAGCTCTAGTATTCTCATCAGCCCAAATGCAATCTTCTAAATGTTTACCATTTTTGTTTAATGTTCTTGGTAATTTTCTTGTTTGTTCTAGATGTTCTAGTTTCGATTGAATGTTTAAAAGTTTTATTTTATGTTCCTCCAAAATTATATTGTAAAATGTTTTCAAAAAGTTGTATATTTCTTTCATAATCATGATGATTGTGTGTGTGTGGGTGTGCGTGTGTGTATGTGTGTTTTATTACTGTATACTCATTAGTAACTATGAATTTCATTGGTTTTAGTTGATATTTTTTATATTTTCTATTCTATTTTATTCTATTCTATTTTATTCTATTCTTTTTTATCTGCCTGTATCTGAGCTTAATACCAAATAGCTATGATACATGTGATCTAAGTAAAGGTATTGAAAAGCGTTACAATGCTTTTTCTGAGGGTATAATCCTATCTAAAAAAAATTTTGTTATCATCACCAGCAACAATAATGATATTAGTACTAAAAATCAAAATCTCAATTCATGTCATCCGGAATATGCGGAATATGAAATTGAATCACAACACCTAATTATATTTACTGATGTGTCCATAAAGTCCAAAAGAACACTATACCAATCAATAGATTTTGAAAAATACATGTTTTTAATTATTTCTCAATTTATATTGTTCTTACTTGTTTGTATATTTTTTATTTTTGCATAAACATCTTTAATATTTCCTGTTATTTTTTTCTTTTATACAAAATCTTTCGATTTTATAGTATGAATTATATTCTATCCCATATATGTGATTATTTAATAAAATTTCATTATTTCTTTACTATCAATATTTCTTATAAATGATGAAATTAAAACATTAAACATTTTAAATTTACACTAAAAACTATGTTTTATTTTATTTTTTACTTTTATAATAGATACATACATATAAACATATTTTTTTTTTTTTCTTAATTTATTATCATTTTTATCACAAATTTAATTACGTTTACATCTCTTTCTAAATATAATATATTTTATAGTGGAGAATTAGACAAAGTTATGAACATATCTGGCAAAATCCAGTATATTATCAATAAATTAAAGGTCCTTTTAGTTTAATTTGGAAATATGTTGTTGCTTGGAATCAGTTAATAAAATATAAATGGTATATTAAAATTGATATCAATATGTTTGCTATTGTTTAAAATGTTTACAGTAACTGGTTTTACAACTCTATTATTAATATTATTGTAGTCTATCAGCCATGATGATGTTTGAATAGATGATATGCCGAAGAATATAACGTGATTCCTTCGTGTTCTGCAACACATCCTGATGGTAAAGTTAACAAACCTTTTAAAGGTAGCATTATCGAACTGCGATAATGATTAACACAGTCAACCCTTAGTGTGAATGTATCAGAAACAGCAAATAACCACTAATTTTCTGTCGATAATTTAATCCAAACACTTTTCTTTTCAACTTCTTCAAAATTACATTCAGCATGCCTCGACTGTTTTAGTGCTGAAATTTCACATGTTCGTTCAACAGCTGACTTCCATGAAAAATTATTTCTACAATTAAATAAAAATACAAATTATTTGCAAAGTTATACACTATGTAATCATTATCCACCAAAGATATCATTGTACTATTATCTACTTTAACTTTTAGTTGAATTATTTTGTAAACTTCAGAGCTATGATTGGTAACTAATGGTATTTCAGCTTGTATTACAAATCGATTTTCTATCATAAATCCATTTACTTTGATATAATTAAAATTTTTCTTTAATTTAGTATCGGTGAGTTGTCCAGGAAAAATCAAATCATTTGGTAAGAATTTTTCAATATGTAATAATTCGTCTTGTAATTGCTTAAATGTAAGAAGATCTGGATTAACATACCCATGATTTATGTCAATTAATAGATTTGTAAAGGATGATCGAACTTTATTACAGTTATCTACTATTAAATGTAGTTCTCCAATCATGACTTGAAACAACCATTCTGCATTTGTTCTATTTTTATCTTCATCGCTAATAATCAGCTTCACTAGTTCATAAATTTTATTAAAGCTTGCATTTAGTTCGTTAGTAGTGTTTTTTAATATGTTCTTTGTAGAATCTAAAACTAATATTTGTTGAATCATAAGCTCATTCAAATCTTTCTGGTTGTTAAAATAGCTTTTTATTTTTGTTTGCAGAGTTTTTTGATCTTTGTTAATCACGACTACGAGAACGTTTTTGATTTTAGAAATAAATTGTCTTGCTGCAATGAATAATATATTTTATCGAACCTTCGTTTCAGCAATTCACATATCTCTTTACCATATTTATTAATTAATAATTCATTTGTATAACTTCTGTTATGATTTTTATTTTCTTAAGTTCATCGTGAAATTCATAGAAGTCATAGTAAATAAATAGATTCCATCTTGAATTAATCATGTTTATTGGTCCTATATTATCAAAATATAATGCAGTATTTGATGGTATTTCTTGAACTCTAATATTAGTATTATATTCTGACAATGCAGCATTTAGTCTTATAGTTGTCACGAGATGTGTCAAAAAGCAAAGTAAGTTATAATTTATAAAATTCATAATATTTAGGTATTGTTTGTTTATTAAGCTTGATGTTTTATTTTTATATCTTTACTCTTGGAATATGATATATCGTGATCTTTGCATGCAGCGTCCAAAATGTTCATTCCTTTATCACTTTTATAACTGATAACGAACTGCTTTATAACTTTATAACTGATAACGAACTGCCTTATAACTGGTAACAAACTGCTTTATAACTGGCAACGAACTGCTTTATAACTGGTAACGAACTGCTTTATAACTGATTACGAACTGGTTCTGATCTGCTTTATATCTTTCATCACTTATTTACAGTTGAATAAAATTATCGAAACCCTGTCTATATTGACCTTTATTAACTAGATCATCCTTACTAACAACAAGAAAACCATAATTATCTTTCCAATATTCACTACAAACCTTCATGAATTCGTTAAATATCATATCACCAATAACATAATCATTTATTATCCAATAAGATATAAAACTATTTACTTTCACGGAAAATGAAGAAGTGATAAGTCCGGCCAATGTTAAACCACACTCTATAATAATATTCGATGATATGATTTGTGGAAAACATATATGAGATTACTTTTGTATGGGTAGACATAAACATATTGATTGTTTCTATTTATGTCAAACCTATTCGAAAATTCCTAAACATTTAATACGAGATAATGCTAATATGATTGTAATATTTAAACAAGATTAAATGAATTTACGTCATATTTATAATGATTATGTTATTGGTGATATGACATTTAACGAATTCATGAAGATTTGTAGTGAATGTTGGAAAGATAATTATGGTTTTGTTGTTGTTAGTAAGGATGATCTAGTTAATATAGGTCAATATAGACAGGGTTTCGATAATTTTATTCAACTGTAAATAAGTGATGAAAGATATAAAGCAGATCAGAACCAGTTCGTAATCAGTTATAAAGCAGTACGTTACCAGTTATAAGGCAGTTCGTTACCAGTTATAAAGCAGTTCGTTACCAGTTATAAAGCAGTTCGTTACCAGTTATAAGGCAGTTCGTTATCAGTTATAAAGGTGATAAAGGAATTAACCTTTTGGACGCCGCATGCAAAGATCACGATATATCATATTCCAAGAGTAAAGATATAAACATAAAACATCAAGCTTAATAAATAAACAATACCTAAATATTATGAATTTTATAAATTATAACTTACTTTGCTTTTTGACACATCTCGTGACAACTGTAAGACTAAATGCTGCATTGTCAGAATATAATACTAATATTAGAGTTCAAGAAATACCATCAAATACTGCATTATATTTGATTATATTATGATTAATTCAAGATGGAATCTATTTATTTACTATGACTTCTATGAATTTCACGATGAACTTAAGAAAATAAAAATCATAACAGAAGTTATACAAATGAATTATTAATTAATAAATATGGTAAAGAGATATGTGAATTGCTGAAACGAAGGTTCGATAAAATATATTATTCATTGCAGCAAGACAATTTATTTCTAAAATCAAAAACGTTCTCGTAGTCGTGATTAACAAAGAACAAAAACAAAAAGCTATTTTAACAACCAGAAAGATTTGAATGAGCTTATGATTCAACAAATATCAGTTTTAGATTCTACAAAGAACATATTAAAAAACACTACTAACGAACTAAATGCAAGCTTTAATAAAATTTATGAACTAGTGAAGCTGATTATTAGCGATGAAGATAAAAATAGAACAAATGCAGAATGGTTGTTTCAAGTCATGATTGGAGAACTACATTTAATAGTAGATAACTGTAATAAAGCGATCATCCTTTACAAATCTATTAATTGACATAAATCATGGGTATGTTAATCCAGATCTTCTTACATTTAACCAATTACAAGACGAATTATTACATATTGAAAAATTCTTACCAAATGATTTGATTTTTCCTGGACAACTCACCGATACTAAATTAAAGAAAAATTTTAATTCTATCAAAGTAAATGGATTTATGATAGAAAATCGATTTGTAATACAAGCTGAAATACCATTAGTTACCAATCATAGCTCTGAAGTTTACAAAATAATTCAACTAAAAGTTAAAGTAGATAATAGTACAATGATATCTTTGGTAGATAATGATTACATAGTGTATAACTTTGCAAATAATTTGTATTTTTTGATGTCTCAATTACAACTTAATGCATGTACTAAAAACAATGATGACCAATTTAATTGTAGAAATAATTTTTCATGGAAATCAGCTGTTGAACGAACATGTGAAATTTCAGCACTAAAACAGTCGCGGCATGCTGAATGTAATTTTGATGAAGTTGAAAAGAAAAGTGTTTGGATTAAATTATCGACAGAAAATTAGTGGTTATTTACTGTTTCTGATACATTCACACTAAGGGTTGACTGTGATAATCATTATCGCATTCGATAATGCTACCTTTAAAAGGTTTGTTAACTTTACCATCAGGATGTGTTGCAGAACACGAAGGAATCACGTTATATTCTTCGGCATATTTTACTTCAAAACAAAAATTATCTATTCAAACATCATCATGGCTGATAGACTACAATAATATTAATAATAGAGTTGTAAAACCAGTTACTGTAAACATTTTAAACAATAGCAAACATATTGAGAAACTACATACTGATGTCGATATAATAAAATCTCAGCTAAAGAATTTAAAGGTTAGAACTGTGCCAGGAGATATATCACTTTTTGTTATTTCGATTTGGATTCTAGTTTTATGTTCTATTTTCATTAAGAATAAATATTGTAATAGTTAGTCTATGGATAATATTTCATCCCCTGTACTTTTAGGGGTCTAAGGGAATGATGAAAAATAATACAAATGTATGTTTGCAAAAGACAAAAATATTAAAATAATTGAAATTAATAATAATTAAAATTAAGTGTGACTTTTGAAATATTTAGATGTGAAAGTTTGTTATAATGATTGAATATATTTCTTACTGATATCAATTTTAATATACCATTTATATTTTATTAACTGATTATAAGCAACAACATATTTCCAAATTAAACTAAAAGGACCTTTAATTTATTGATAATATACTGGATTTTACCAGATATGTTCATAACTTTGTCTAATTCTCCACTATAAAATATATTATATTTAGAAAGAGATGTAAACGTAATTAAATTTGTGATAAAAATGATAATAAATTAAGAAAAAAAAATGTGTTTATATGTATGTATCTATTATAAAAATAAAAAATAAAATAAAACTTAAATTTAAAATGTGTAATGTTTTAATTTCATTATTTATAAGAAATATTGATAGTAAAGAAATAATGAACTTTTATTAAATAATCACATTTATGGGATAGAATATAATTCGTACTATAAAATCGAAAGATTTTGTATAAAAGAGAAAAAAAAATAACAGGAAATATTTAAGATGTTTATGCAAAAATAAAGAATATACAAACAAGTAAGAACAATATAAATTGAGAAATAATTAAAAACATGTATTTTTCAAAATCTATTGATTGGTATAGTGTTCTTTTGAACTTTATGGACACATCAGTAAATATAATTAGGTGTGGTGATTCAATTTCATATTCCGCATATTCCGGATGACATGAATTGAGATTTTGATTTTTAGTACTAATATCATTATTGTTGCTGGTGATGATAACAAAATTTTTTTTAGATAGGATTATACCCTCAGGAAAAGCATTGTAACGCTTTTCAATACCTTTACTTAGATCACATGTATCATAGCTATTTGGTATTAAGCTCAGATACAGGCAGATAAAATAGAATAGAATAAAATAGAATAGAAAATATAAAAAATATCAACTAAAACCAATGAAATTCATAGTTACTAATGAGTATACAGTAATAAAACACACATACACACACGCACACCCACACACACACAATCATCATGATTATGAAAGAAATATACAACTTTTTGAAAACATTTTACAATATAATTTCGGAGGAACATAAAATAAAACTTTTAAACATTCAATCGAAACTAGAACATCTAGAACAAACAAGAAAATTACCAAGAACATTAAACAAAAATGGTAAACATTTAGAAGATTGCATTTGGGCTGATGAAAATACTAGAGCTGGACCGGAAACTTGTGATTGTTATGGTTATGAAATCTCAAGGAGAGTAGCAGAAGATGAAGCTAGGGAAATTATAAATTTCTAAAATTTAAAAAACTGTATAAACTGTACCTTTAACAAAATATAAAATACTATATAAGATAAAATGTTTGTTGATAATAATTTATAAATAAAAAGACAATTGTTTCATTTATAAATTATTATCAACAATCACAGAAAAAATATCTAAATATATACTTTTATTTTTTCTATAATTCTTATCACATACTTTTACGGTTGTTGAATTTAACAAAACACACATACCCAAAATCCTCCATACATTGTTGCAACTCTCTTTAAAATAAACACCGCAAAAGAAAAAATTTATTTAATCAAGAAGCGCAGCAGAACTCTTTAATCCAAATTTATTCACTCACTCTATTTTTTCTCACAAAACAAAAAAAAAAAAAAAAATGTATTCACACTCTTTTCAAAACTACAAACACACTAGTGACCAGGGACGCAAAACACAAAAACCCTCCTACACCTCAATCCCCCAATCAACAAACACACAACTAACCAGAGATGGAAAACATAAACAACATACATTTCAACCATACTGATCTTTAAAAACACAACAGGCAAGTATTTTCTCTACACTAAAACTGGGTTTCTTCCATCATCCACAAAATCAAAACTCAAAACCTAAAACACACAAATCTATCTGACAACACTATCTCACACCAAATAACTATTCCCTCTCTCTCATGTCTCATAACCCACACTTCCTCTCTCTCTCACAACCCACACTTCACCTTTCTCTCTCTCACTCATAAACAACATACATTTCAAAAAACCACAAACCCAGCTATGCATGAGCCGAATTTTGTATGAAAAAAGTGGTCCCGAACATACATAAACATACTACTGGCATAAAATGTCTTTGAATGGTTTAGTTATATCGAAAACATATCTTTAGTATCGAAACTGCACTAATTGAAGTTTAGGAAGGTATAACCCATTTACTACAATGACTGATCACCAGACATAGCCAAATAAATTAAATACTTGATAATCTTTACCATGATACAATTTTAGTTAGTTTTTGCTATATTATTTGATACAAATTGAAGGTGATATCTCTAAATAGAATAATTTAGAAATTATTATAAATTAAGGCGATTTATTGGAAAAATCTGTTATCAATTAAAAATTCAAATGCATATAACCTCTGATTCAGTAAAAAAATTTTCACAATTCTATTTTTGCATGATTTTGTAATTTGTTATTAAAATCGGGAAAAAATTGAACCCGTTATAGCGAATGAACTTAACCAAAGTACATCAAAAAGTATAAATTTTCATTTTCAAAGTCGAATATCTCGTAAACTAAAAGAGATAACCTACCTTACTATCATTACTTTAATTTGTTTAAAAATTCCCATTTTTTTTAGCACAATTTTTATAAAAATATATCTTTTAAGTAATTTCCAAAATATACACGCACACACACATACAGACTTTCGTGTATGCGTATTGTATTAAGAAAAAAAAAAAAGAAATTATTCATTTAAGTGTTTAACTTTTCATTCACTTTGGACTTCAGTCACAAGAACACATTTGCGTTGACGACAAATGTTGTGAACAAACAAAAGGAGAATAATGTAAAGTTACATAACAATTGTATTATAAATCGCATTTTTGATATCTGATTTATTGCCAATGGTCTCCATACAGTTGCTCTTATGTGTGATGTATAAAATTTATATTTTTCTGAAAGGTAACAACGGAAAATATTGTGGAGAAAAAAAATTCAAATATATATAAAATTATCTATAACACGAAAACTCGTTGAAGGCTTTTTGCAAAAAGATACCCAAAAAGATTAAGTTGAGAGTTCGTACATATTAAAGGGTTGGCAGAAGTGTTTTTTGTCATTTTTGGAACGCTCTAAAATAACTAGTTTTTGCACTATGGAAAAACAAATGATACCCAATTAAAGGTGATAACCTATATTCTTGACCCAAATAAAAATTAATGTTGCGTTTTTATGCAACATTAATTAATAACGGTTCTGTCTCATAACCTTACTTTTTAATTTGGACTCATACTAATCTGTGTGCTAAATTCAAAATTCTTGTACAAATATCAGAGATCTACTAAACCCCGATTTATTTGGAGCATAAAATGTCTTTAATTGGTTTAGTTATATCGAAAACATATCTTTAGTATGGAAACTACACTAATTGAACTTTAGGAAGGTATAACCTTACTACAATGACTGATCGCCAGACATAGCCAAATAAATTAAGTACTTGATAATCTTTACCAGATACAATTTTAGTTAGTTTTTGCTATATTAATTGATACAAATTGAAGGAGATACCTCTAAATAGCATAATTTAGAAATTATTCGTAACATACCAGCACATAACCAACCAAAATCTTTTCAAGTAATTTAAAAAAATGATGATAAGATATATTTAGCTTAAGACTTGAGTTGCTCTAAATAACACAAAAACTTGGGCTATCATGCTCAGAATAATTTCTGTTCACCAGGTTTTAAAATACTTGTTCAAACTAGTTCAACATGTACATATATGCTGCATGTGTATTTTTAGATAATTAAGGTTATTCATTGGAAAAATCTGTTATCAATTAAAAATTCCAATGCATATAACCTCTGATTCAGTAAAAAAAAAAAATTCACAATTCTATTTTTGTATGATTTTGTAATTTGTTGTTAAAATCGGAAAAAAGTGAACCCGTTATAGCGAATGAACTTAACCAAAGTACGTCAAAAAGTATAAATTTTCATTTTCAAAGTCTCGTAAACTAAAATTCTTAATTTGTTTAAGAAATTCCCACTTTTTTAGCACAATTTTTATAAAAATATATCTTTTAAGTAATTTCCAAAATATACACGCACACACACATACAAACTTTCGTGTATGCGTATTAGGGGTATAACTTTTTGCAAGTTTTGCGAATATCAAACTTCACAAGAAACGCGATATAAAATTTTCGCGATCGTTAAAAATGTTTCCGCATCAAAAACGTTGAAGTTTTGAAAAAAAATTTTCATATAATGCATTATTTTTATTAAAAACAATATTATATTGTCTCACTACTGGTACTGTCTTCTATAAACTAATTTTTTTCCGTGTGGAATCTTTGAAACATTTACTCTTATCGGAAGCGTCCCCAGGTGGCGGATGGAGGGAATTGGAGGAAGGCACATGACCTGAACATTCTGCAGTATGGTGCTTACTGTCGATGATTGGAAAGGTTAAAGATATAGTTTCACTAGGTACAAGAAGGACATAAGACAGGCGAAACATCTTGGGTAAATTTATTTGAGTCTGTAAATGAGTTACATTATCAAAGGTAGTGTCAGTGATAGCCTACGGTCAGAATCAGGCGAGGAAGACACTGATGCGATGATGATATGATCACTAGAGACAAGCTAACACGGGTGGTAAACTCATTTGGGCCATACAGATCAACAGGCCTGGATGACATCTTTCCGGCCATGCTACAGAACGTCAATGAAAGGGCCATCTCACTACTCGTAGAGGTATTTAGGGAATGTCTCAGAATGTCCCAGGGGTGGAGAGAAGTTAGGGTCATTTTCATACCTAAAGCAGGTAAGGCGACCCACTCGAAGCCCAAGGATTATAGACCGATCAGCCTATTGGGACTCAGGTCATCAGCGACGCTCAACCCGCCTATCTTAAGAGTGTCTGTTAAGAGTGCTCTAAACGACGTAGTGAGTTATATAGAACGGGTTCTGCTGCAGAGGAAATACACCATGGCAGTTTTTCTCGATATAGAAGAGGCCTTCAATAATATTAAGATGAGGCGATTAGTGAGTCGCTTGCACTAAATAATCCACTAATTGAGTGGATAGCTCTGATGCTAAGCAGTAGGTTTATCAACTCAAGCATGGGAGACACTTGTATGAAGGAGCTTGTGACGAGCGATACACCGCAAGGGGGGAGAGGATTCTCTCTTCATTATTGTGGCTTCTAGCTGCGAATGTCATATTGAGACATTTCGATGCTATGGGACGGAAGATCCTAGCCTACGCTGATAATGTAGTAATACTAGACTCGGGTAATTATTTACCCAAGATTAGTGAGGTCACGCAATCAGGCCTGCGAGAACTATTCCTTTGGGCCAACAGTAAGAGACTGGGAGTCAACACGGAGAAGACTGAATTAGTTTTGTTTACCAGGAAATATAAGGTTGAGGCTTTTACGCTACCGGTATTGAATGGGATGGAACTTAAATTGTCAGGGGATTCCAAACACCTGGGTGTATACCTACACAGTAAGTTATCTTGGAAAAGAAATGCTCAGGAGAGGGTCAAGAAGGGGCTTAATACCTGCTACATTTGCAGAAACTCTATAGGAGGTATTAAGGAAAGAACGTATAGGAACTTTCTATCTTAAGTTCAGAGATGTGTTTCTGTTGGCGTAACAAGTGCCATGAGAACACACCTCTGGTAGCACTGCGCATCATTCCCCACCTTCTTCCAATTGAGGAGTTCGTGAGTGGTATGGCTCAACGGAGGGAACTTCAGAGTGGGGCATGCTAGCATCGAAGTTGAATTTAATGGTCAGACACTATCCATGGGTGCCCATAGGCATTATTTTGGGACTACAATTGTCTTCGGGACTACTCCCGTTATTGAAATTAATAGCAGGGATCGCTGAGCTGGGACAGAAATCTCCATGGAGGTTGGGCTGCCTTAATGGTCGGCTCAAACATGGAAGTAGACACAGGGGCGAGGGTTTACTTTATCAGACGGTCTTAAATATTGTCGGACAGTTGCAGCGCTTTTAAGGCAGATATTTTTGGTATTCACAAGGCCTTAGGATTATTAGAGGAAAACTTTGAAAGGGATTCTGAGGTAACTATCTATGTGGATAGTCAGGCAAGACTATTGGCAATTACAAGTCATTTTGTCAGGTCCAAGCTAGCGCTTGAGTTTAGGAAGGAATTGAGAAGGCTAATGGATACTTACAGGATAGGACTATGCTGGGTTACTGGTCACTGTGACATTCTCGGCAATGAGCTAGCTCGCAGTGGCTCTGAGCTGCATAGGTCTTTTGCGGAGGTATCGGTTAGGTTTCCAATAGAGTCCTATTTTAGGGACGTAAGGGAATGGACAGTAGATAGAACGAATCATGCATGGAAGAATAGAACGGACTACAGAGTATCTAGAGCGTTATGGCCTAGTCTTAAACAAGCACATTAGAAACATCTTCTGGGCATGAGTCGGGGAAGTCTAAGGGTCATTGTGGCTACGATCACTGACCACTCCTTACTAGGAAATATGAGTAGCAAGTGGGAAATGAGCACGTCAGATTTCTGTAGGATATGCGACGATGAAGAGGACCTAGAGACAGTGGAGCATATACTGTCATTATCTAGGGCTTCAGCGCGGAAGGCTGAGGTGGTTTGAGAGTCAAACACTGCATGAACTAGAAGAGGTTACCGGCAAAAGGCTTAGTAATCTGAATTCATTCTTGATTGTTAGGTTGTAGGTTCCACGAATTTCAAAATATATTATCTAATGTACTTTTTTCTCTTTACTTTATATTTCTTTAGCCTCAACTACGGTATACTAGACTGGACCGACTGGACTTTTTTTCATAAAAAGCGTTAACATCGCTTATTTTATTATTACTATTTTTTTTTTTTTTTTGCAAAAATTCGTAATATTTTAAACCTTTTGTTCTTTAAATATAATGTTAAATTAATGTTTCAGTCAATATTATTATTAAAATACATTTTAAATTAATTTTCCTGAATTCTGAATCTGAATTAAATTAAAATTTTTATTCCAAAATTTTAATTCTAGTGAGCGAAGGCTTAGAAATGCTTATGTGATTGTGAATGCTGAAGAAAATTCTGTGAATAAAATAAATTAAAGAATTGATTATAGTTTATATTTGATCTCGAAACCCACCAATCGCTCTCATTCGTGTTCCCCCGCTTTGTTGGCAGATTGTCCAGCAAAAGAAACTAACCGTGATAAAACGGCTGTTAGTCAACAACTGACAGAAGCTATAAGGTTTTAGTCGGTCCTGAAGGTATGCTGTAAAATTAGCCTTCTAAAGAAACTTTATTCTCAGTAAGTACAGTGTCTATTAACCCTGCAACTGGAGCAATGCCCAAATCTGGTCAATCACTGAATAATAACACTGTGCGACAAATGGTAGGGGTCAGTGATCGGGAAGGGTTCAAACTACCGGGGAAAGTTATATCGGTAAAAAAGAAGTCATACGTGTCCCGACGTTTCGCTGGGTCACATCTAGGAATCGAGATATATCGATTTGAAGTTAGTAACTATCATATAGGGGAAATTGTGACCTTTGGTGGTCTTTTTTTTTTTTTTTTTTTTTGACATAACCACCAGTCCGATTTTGCTGAAGCAAATTTAAAAAAATTAGGAATTACAATTCCTTTAATCTGTTCATACAACATTTCGCTACATAAGCGACAGTTTCGCAGTTATAAATAAATGTATGAAGAAAAAAACTATTTTTTGCCTAAAAAATTGAATTTTTTTATTTTAATTCATAAAAAATCCAAAACGGTAAAAAAAGTGTCAAGTCCTATTACTTTCACGTAAAGTCACATAATCTTTAAACAAAATGAGACATAGATCATGAAAATCGATGGATGCGTTTCATGATTTTTTTACACAAATTGCACCCACATTTATGAGTGGTCATGTTTTAGAACGTTTCGAAAAATTTAAAACGCACACGAATCAGGTTTATAGCCACCCTTAAAAGATGCGCGAATTCATACCTCTCAGTAAAATATTGAAACTTACGTAGTATTTATAGGTGTTCACTGATCGATTTTTTCATTCAACAAGTGTCGCCGATCGCGTAAAGTACGGTTTTTTTTTTAAAGTGACGAAAAAGTAATAAAAGTATAAAACCGAAATGAGTGCAAATTGTCCAGAAAATATCAATTTATTTTGTTACGTTTGTGGCAAAAGAGCTTTTTCAACAAATGCTGCATTACTCACTGAGCAAGTGGAGCGCGCTTTTAAACTTTATTTTGATTGCGAAATAATTCGCAGCGTTTCGTGGGTCCCAGACAAAATTTGTAAAACGTGCTACAATGGTCTTAACATGTGGATCCAAGGAAAACGCAGTTCACTTCGTTTTGGTGTACCAATGATTTGGACTGATCCAGGAGAGCACAATTCCGACAACTGTTACGCTTGCGCAAACAAAATATGTGGAGTAAATCGTAAAGGCCTTAAACGAAGAGTTTACATATCTGTTAAAAGTGCACAAAAACCTCTACCGCATTCGGATGAAATACCAATTCCACCGCTTCCAAGTCCTGACAGAGAAACTTCTTTTTCTATTGAAACAATGGATCAACCGGATTTCACCTATAAACCAACACCAGAAGCCGGCCCATCGAACAAAATAATTCCAATATCACATGCAAGAATGGACAAGATTGTTGCAGAATTAAACCTTTCTCAACGTGAAGCAGAAAAACTTGCCCAGCTTTTGAAAGAAGGCAACAATTTGGAGCCTAATGTCAAAGTCACAGGATATCGAAGACGACAATTGCTATTCCAACGGTACTACACACTCAACGAAGGGAACACATTTGTTTACTGCCACGATATAAAGGGACTGATGGAGGCGATGGCCATTAATTATGTCGCAGCTGATTGGCGAATGTTCATCGATTCTTCGAAATCAAGCCTGAAAGTCGTTTTGCTACATAAATATAATAAAAAACCAAGCATTCCCATTGGCTACAGCACAGACATGAGCGAAACATACGATTCCATGAAAATAATTTTGGATACAGTTTGCTACACTGATCACATGTGGAGGATCAGTTGTATTCTGAAAGTCGTGGCGATGCTAAGAGGTCTCCAAGGAGGCTATACGAAAAACATGTGTTTCTTGTGTCTTTGGGATACCCGATTTAAAGGAAACCAATACGAAACGCATGAGTGGCTTGCTCGAGATCCAACGGAGAAAGGACACAACTGCGTAAATGATCCACTGGTGACAATGGAGAACGTCCTCATGCCACCTCTCCATATCAAACTGGGAATCGTAAAAAATTTCATCAAGGCTATTGTGAAGCAACCGAAAATTCTTGATTGTTTGGAAAATATTTTCCCACGAATCAGCGAAGCAAAATTGAAGGAAGGTGTTCTGAATGGGCCGGATATACGAAAGCTCATGAAATCAAAGGAATTTAAAGGTGCTTTAGACGGTAATGATTACTTTGCGTGGAGGGCAGTGAAGAAAGTTATACGATATTTTTTGGGAAGTACGTGAGCACACAATTACCCGCTCTTGTGACCAAGACGTTGCACTACTTCCAGAAAATTGGAGTGAATATGTCCCTCAAAATTCACTTCTTGCATCACCATCTCGAATACTTCAGCAAGCAGCTAGCCTCAGAGTCGGATGAACATGGTGAGCGCTTCCATCAAGTGGCAATGCCAATGGAAACGCGACATAAAGGCAAAAGGCTCGATTCGCTGGTGGCTGAAATTTGTTGGTGGTCGCAAAAGACGTACGATCCCGACAATGAAGATGAAGAAGAAGAATATACAATGGGAGTTTCCTCCGAGGGTAAGTCACAAAAATGAAGTTAACTGACTGATTAAAAACAATTGATTTTTTCAAGATGAAGACAGATCCTCATCCGATACAGACTCTGAACAAGTGGGCGAACCACCACGCAAGAAAGTAAAGGGCGCAAACAAACGAAAATAAGTTTTGTGTTCATCGATTTTTATAACCTATGTATCTATATAATAACCTAATAATTACCTGTAATAATTTTTAATTTTACGTGTTAATAATTATAATAAATAATATATAATAAATATTATCCAAATTCATTATCAATATTCATATTATCAATATTCTTGTCAAAATGAGATACCTTCACTTAATTGTGAATAAAAGCGAAACGCGTCCATCGATTTTCATGATCTATGTCTCATTTTGTTTAAAGGTTATGTGACTTTACGTGAAATAATAATAGGACTTGACACTTTTTTTTACCGTTTTGGATTTTTTTATGAATTAAAAATAAAAAAAATCAATTTTTTATAGTTTTTTTTTCATACATTTATTTATAACTGCGAAACTGTTTCTTATGTAGCGAAACGTTGTATGAACAGATTAAAGGAATTGTAAGTCCTAATTTTTTTAAATGTGTTTCAGCAAAATCGGACTGGTGGTTCTTGAGTTATGTCAAAAAAAAAAAAGACCACCAAAGGTCACAATTTCCCCTATATGATAGTTACTAACTTCAAATCGATATATCTCTATTCCTAGACGTGACCCAGCGAAACGCCGGGACACGTATAACTTCTTTTTTACCGATATAACATTTCCCGTTGGTTTCATCCCATCCCGATTTTGACTGTCGCATAGTGTAATTAGAAACCCCAAACCCAAGAAGGAATATACCGATATATTACGATTCTAAAACGAGAAATTATCGAGAGACTGTGGTACTCCAAATACGGAAAATGGCTTTGCTATTTTACAAAATGAATCAATTGAACCCCCAAGTGTTATCAAGTCGTCTAAACCTCCCCCAATATACTTGAGGGAAATACGAATGTATTGAATCGTGATCTGATTTCGTTAATCGGCGAAAATTATTTTTATGTAGTCCCTATAATTAAAATAAAACACAGTCTAGAAGATAAGGGGTTGAAAATAAAAAAAAATGGTATGAACCTGCGAAGTTATGAAAAAACGCCTCAACCATTCTTTAAAGTTGAATTGGAACCTGGTGATATAAAATTGAGAAAAGGCGAAACCCATCCAATATATAATTTGAATTATTTATTGCACCGAAAAATCAGGCGATCAGGGCCCGTACAATGCTTAAACTGTTAGGAGTATGGACTTATTGTAGATTACCAGTTTGTGTTGCTTATGGCGAGTTACACAATTCGTCTCAATATGATAAATCGAAAGACGACTTTAAATTAAATAAGTGGACTGAAAACTAGAGTTTCTTCCACACAACCACCAAATATTATTGAAACTAATTATCCCCAATTAATAGAGCCATCTGGCAACAAACAATCATACTCGTGTGCGAATGTTCTTAGGAATAATTAAACTCAACCGCCAAATTCTCAGCCCAAAAATAAATTTAACTCTAATTCGAATCCTGAACTAATAGAAAAATCCCATGATTTCAATTTCACTAGGCTAAAAACTGCAATAGAGATGCTAGTGCAATCGGTAAATAATTTCACAAATTCTATGAGAAATATGATGCAAGAAATGCTCAAGATGCAATCGATGCTATTACAAGATATTCTAAATAAACCATGAACTATCTAAAGATATGTTTTTGGAATGCAAACGGCATACGCCAACATAAAAATGAACTAGAATATTTTCTGAAAAATCAACAAGTTCATATGTTGGTTTCTGAAATTCATTTGACATCTCGAAGTATGTCCCAGATAAATGGATATATTTTTTATTATACAAAAGATCCCTGAGGAAGAGCATGTGGAGGCTGGGTATTCTAATAAAAACCCGAATTTGAACACCACTCAATGTGTGATCTTTGTGAAGCTTATCTTCAAGCTACAACAATCTGTATTGAAGATTGTTATATATTTCATATATATAACAATTGTTATATATTTGTTATATTTCAGAAAATCAATACAACAATTTTTATAAATCACTAGGTCCCCGTTTCCTGGTAGCTGGCGATTATAACGCTAAGAATACATTCTGGGGATTATGACTGATTACCAAAAGAAAGGTCGTGTTTTGTTTCTAAATTTCTAAAATGGGTATGAATGTGATTTAGAGCTGTAAACCTATATATTGGTCAACTGATCCTCACAAAATACCGGATTTCATCGATTTTGGTGTTATAAAAAACATTCCAACTGACCTAATAAAAGTTGAATTATCATTGGATTTTATCTTCAAATCACTCACCCACTTTTCTTATGATAATGAGCCCGCAAGAAATTGTATCCCCGGCTGGTAACTTAACGATATCAGGAACAAGGATAAATTGGCTGACATAAAAGAAATACCTCAGTACTCACTGCACAGAGAACATATCGCTACGTAAACAAGTAGAACTCGATCTCTCTCTAAATAATTTTGATAGAAATCTAATAGAAATCAATTCGGATTCAGCACTATCGAACAATCACGCAGGCTTTAAAATGTTATAAACAAAATGTTCGAAGAAAAAAAAGTATTGTTCCGCTATCTTCATTGACGTATCACAAGCTTTTCCTAAAAAAGTGCAAATTCACAATCAACTTTCTGATACTTATAACACTGGTCGGAAAAAAATCCACCATTAAAGACGAATAATTCGACTATATAGATATAAGGCCACTACTCGAGTATATTTCATCATAACTCAAGAATGGTACAATTTATTTAAATGATACACCAAAAGATGCGGACTAAAAATATCTTCAAACCTCTCAAACATTATTTTTTTATATGCTCAATATTTTCGGAGTTACGGCAAAAATATTTCTGTTTTTATCTTTAAAATAAAGCTGGTAGTGCTACAAAAATCACAAATCTGTTATTCACAGTTAAGTGAAAATTCCGATGCATACCTACAATTAAGTGAAGATACACTGTTGGGAAATATATATATATATATATATATATATATATATATATATATATATATATATATATATATATATATAAACTTTTTTAGTTGCCACTACTTTCCAAATAACTTGAAAATGTTGAGCGGATAAGAAACAACAACAACTTTATACTCACTTTAAAACATCATAATGAGGTATGTGATTGTTTTCAAATCGAACGGCTTGAAAAGTTGTGATGAATTTCGATCGATTTTAAGAATAATTTTTGGAACAATGCTTTATTTGTCCTTTAGAAGATACTGCGCTATTGGAAACAAGGAAATAATTTTCGTGAACACTTAAAAATTTTATAATAAAATCTGATAAAAAGTAAATTTAATGTAATTTTCATCAATAAAGAAAACGAAAAAATAAACACATCACACATTTTTTCGATTTCAATTCGTTTCGTTTTCGAAGCCGATTTCCATCACATACCCAAATATGATATTATGGACCGTTAACTTATCAAATTTTAAAACAAAATAACATAATAGTAAACAAAATGATTAGTTTATGTGAAAAGAATGTCATTTTTTATATGGTTATGCTTTAACATTTGCTTAAAATTTGATAAGTTAACAGCCCTATGATGTTTTATTTTATTTTTTTGAAATATTATGAGTATTTTGTTACATTTTTAAATCATTTTTTTTTTTTTTTTGAAGACAAAATTTTCCGAGAATTTCATTTTTTGATAAATATTGGTTTAGGGAAAAGCCCGTTTATTTAGTTAAAATTATTTTTTAATATTATTTGAATATCATTTACTTAGTTCAAAATTTTAATTTTAATAAAAATTTGATTTGGTTCATTTAAAGAGAAAAAGGATATAATTATTATGTAAGAGTTGATTCTAGTTGAATTCCTTCATTTTCAGTTAATGTTTCTTCCAAAAATTCTTTAGTAAAAAAACTTAACATATAAAATGTTTATAATGTTTATTAAAGAAATTATCCAATGAATATCGTTTTCATATCCAAAATAAAGAATAAAAAATTAATTAAAATACGATTCCAAGATATTGAATTCCAATAAGTATCTTTAACTTAATAGAAAAATAGGATTAAGCGATTTTTTAATTTTTTATTAGGAATTAATAATTACACAAATATACAAGCTTGAATTCGAATCTTCACTCCTTTTTTTTAATTGGTTCCAGTTTTCGAGATATCAGCAAACATGTTTCTTTTACCAATTTATTCGATAAAATGATAAATTAGAACTGAAGAGCGATTCAATTGCATCGTTTGCATTGTTTGGAATCTGTTTCACTCATTGTAGTCCAACACACAGAGGGATGAAATTGCGAAAAACGGCAATTAATTCAAAATTGAAAATTAATATTTTGACAAATAATAGATTCTATGTAAAAATAGATCAAGTGATGCATCATTATCTGTTAAAAATAAATCTTAAATTTTCAAGTATGTTTTTGCATTTTATTTAATAAAAAGTATTTTCTTACAATTGAGTTGTTAAGCATAGATATTTAGAAACATATTTATGTATTTTTTGTTAAAGTTAATGTTGTTGAAATATTTTCAATATTTTTTTTAATCGGTAAAAAACGGTCAATCGGTAAAAAAAACAAAACGTTTCTTACTTTTATATAGAAATTCAAAAAGTTTTTAGACGAATTTGGGTAAAAATAAAAAATATGTATTTTTACGTTATATGTGTAATATGAAATTCCAATGTGGAAGAAAAAATTTTTTTCAAAAAAATTGCAAAGAAAATATGCTTGTTTTCTGAACAAAACTTAATAAAATTAAAGTAATAATAATTTAAAATAAAAATTAAATTAAATTAATTGTTTGCTTTATTTAAAAAGAGAATTATATAGAATTTTAGAATTTTAGTCCTTAAAACAAGTAGAAAAGTAACAATAGAGCATGTTTGCCATATTAAGTCATTTTAATGCGCAAACATAATTTTGAAATTTGGCTGTAAGATTAATACTTAAATAATAGTTATTTTTACTAAATTTGATATTTATGTGATCGTTTATATAGGAATTATGAACATAAAAGTAATTCCGGGAGGAGGTCTGATATGGGATTATTCGACTTTTTGGAGATACCGGTTTTCGAATAGTTGGAATCTTAAGAAAACAGGTTGCATTTTTTGAAATTCAGAAAAAACCGGTTTTTTGAAGAAGCTAATATTTCTATCAGAAAACAATATTTCTTAAAAAAAAAATCAACAAATATTATAATATTCAAGTTAAAATTTATTAAATAATTTATTTTGGGAAATAATCATCAAAAATTAGACCAAGTTTCATATATTATCTGTAGAAACTATTGCTCAATATGGAAAAAGCGTGTCTCAATTTTTTTCAAAATCCTTTTTGTAGTTGTATTTAACTGTTTTAAAAAATTAAGTAAGCTATTAGTTACAAATATTGAATTAAAAATACACTAAAATATTTAAATTGTCTGTAAGAATGATACCTGTAACATTCTTACATACAAACTATGCTTGTTGATATTAGTATATCAATATAATTATTTCTTAATTATTTGATTAAACCCAGTAAAAAATTCAATGTTTTATATACACTAACATGACATTTTACAAAGAATTTACACTTTTATGTGCTTTGAAATAGGCCTCATAGCACTAAGGTAAGCGAATAGGTTCGCAAATGTAAGGATATATATAAATAATATGTGTATGTATACGTAAAAATGTATCACATACGTGAAACTAATCTACATGCTTTTTATGTTAAAACTCGCCATTAAAGAATTAATGCCTTTCGTAAGGGAATGTGAAACGCTATTTTACTTTTCTCCCTTACAAACTTACTTTGTTCGAAGCTCCATTTTTTACTGGGAATTTACTGAATTAATTTTAGTTTAATTTCAATTAAGCTATGTTAAAAAATAACAATAAATTAGACTTTTCTCCCTTACAAACTTACTTTGTTCGAAGCTCCATTTTTTACTGGGAATTTACAAAATTAATTTTAGTTTAATTTCAATTAAGCTATGTTAAAAAATAACAATAAATTAGACTGTATGAATAATAATCAGTTAAAAAATTATTCTTAAATTTCCATTCAAATATTACTAATACCTATGTTAAAAAAAGTACCAAATTTAATTAAGTTATCTTCAAATCTGCTACCTATAGATTAGCAGGAATGATGGTTATTGCTGCACGGACAGCCAGACGGACAGAGGTTTAGACTAAAAAAATTATAAATTCAAAAAATATTTCTTCGATGTAGTAATGAACTAATTATTGCAAAAAAAAAAAAAATATTAATAAAAATAAATAAGAACAAAGCGCTATACTTCTTCCATGAAGTAAGTACTGTGCAACAGTAGAAACTTATCGTGCCCTCGCCACAAAATCCTTTATATTATTTTTCGATTTTCGTTAAATTTTGGTGTAATTTTTTCTCTTTCCTCGTTACTCGCTCTACCAAAGTTTTAAGCGAAAACTCGAAATAGAAATAAACAAAATTAAGCTTAGAAGATATTCATTAATTGCTCTCCATTAATTGCTACAAAATCAGGATATTTGTGTTTACTGAGAATGTTAAGAACAAAAATTTCCAATTATTAATTATCCAATTATTATTATTGGACGTTAAATATTTTTTTTAAAGATTTCTCCAATCGTTAGTTTTCAAATATCATGTTTGTCAAATATTAATTTTTTGTTTTTTGTCCTACGCGGTTAAGTGCTTTGAAGAAATTTTGGTTTTGTTTTCCGACATTGAACGATGTATCAAATCAAATAAGTCGTTGATTTAATCGCAGAGAATGTAAGTTTTCTTTCTCTAGAAAATCGGAAATAGCGCTTCAGTTTTTGTTTCGTTTACATCGACGGTTGTTGTTAGGGTTTAAAAATTTTTAACTCCCGCAACCGTGTCAATTTATTGTTAAAACCAAATTCAAATTACGAGTCCGTATGGAGTCTTTGCTACATTGCTACATGAACATTCTGCAGCCTGGTGCGTAATGGCCCATACCAACAGATCATGTGTACTATCTCTAATCCTAAAGATACATTGAGACACTCGTGTTCCAAATAAATGAAGCGCAGTTTAGGTTTTAGGTGGTAGGCAACAGTGCTGATGACCTGAATGAATAAGATAGCTAAGATAGTTTCTTTGCCCCTTGCAGGCAAGGATAAGTCTATTGTCAAGAAGCACAAGAGGAATGTTAAAAGATTCTAACGAATCTACGGACCTGCTTGTGAGTCTCTGGGAATGTCTTATCCTGAAGGATTGTGCGAGGACAACACTCCAGAAGTGTTTCGTGAGAGCACAGGAGAAAAGACAACCTCCTCAGCGATCCGTGCCGGAACAGTCAACAGTGATAGAGGCGAACCAGCTAAGCCTACAACCCTTTTTGAACAGCCGGCAACGATTGGTAAACCAACAAATACCACGAGTATAGCTGATTGTAAGCCATCCAGCAAATCTGACAACTTGCAAAAGGTTGTCAGGGGTGCTAGGCCTAGAGATGATCAGCCATCAACCAACATGAAGGCAGCCTGTAACAAGCCTGCCAGCTCCGCTGGTGGAAAACGCAAAGACACCGCTAGTGGGGTGGCATACGGTCTTCTTCATCGAAGGTTGTTGGTCAAAATCCATTCAGCTCTCTTAATGATCGTCATGGGGGGTCGTTAAGAGGGCCAGGTCTGTGGATGACCAACAGACTTTGATGGCCAAGAAGGTTTTTCACGCCTTCCAGTTCTATTAAGGGCCCTCATAAGGAGGTTATTAATAGAGATGGGTCAGGAAACGAACAGCCCTGAAAATCGAAAAAGGCGAAGGAACTAGTGTTGAAGAACTGTATTTAAGCTGCTGTCATTGACAAGGCTGATCCAGATGGGAGGATCAGCGATGAGCAATCCACAAGCTCATTGAAGAGATCACTCTTGTAAGAGGAAGGCCGGACGAAGTATCCTTCAAAGCCGCAGATTGGATGAAGGGGGTCAAAACTATCAACTGCGGTAATAAGAAATCTTTTAAATATTTCAAGAACGCAGTTGCCAAGTGCGACACTCTTTATCCAGAGGCGAAACTTGAAGTCATACCGGCGTCTGAGTTGCCCCTGCGTCCAATAGTAACAGCATGGTTTCCTCCACCCATCCTAGAGGTGGGAACCATTCAGACAGTATTAGAAAATCAGAATGAGGGGCTCCTTAAAGGTCAAGCCATGACCTGTAAGGAGGACCAAAACAGGGACCTCAGATTCGCAGTAGATGAGGAGTCTATGAAGAAGTTGGAGTCACTAGGGGGGTTGTCAATTTCGAGTTTGGGGTGATCAGGTTTAGGTATACTAAATCAGATAAACCCAAGAAGGCTATATGTGGTGCAAATTAATTTTTATCACTGTGAAGCAGCCTCAACCAAATTGACAAAGCTCCTTATTAACTCCAACGTGAACGTGGCCTTTATCCAAGAACTTTGGATTAACAACTCCAAGATATGGTTTAAGGGTCACGGGGTAAAACTAGTACTTACCATCCATAATGGAGAAGGTACGAACATGTATAATAAATATTAAACTTTTTCATTTATTAAGCAATGGGGGCCCTACGATTGTCCACTGGAGGCAGTAAGCTTGTACTGGCATTAGTATACATGCCATATGAGTCCGCCGATCCACCGGGCATCGCTCTGCAGCAATTGGCGGAGCACTCTAGGATGAGAGGAGCGTCCATGATTCTGGGATGGACATCAATAAAAATGGAGAGTTCGTATTTGACTTTATAACTAGTTATAATCTTCATGTCTGTAATAGAGGTAGTTATAGATTATTCTTTTT
Source organism: Protocalliphora azurea (assembly GCA_932274085.1). Taxonomy (NCBI): domain Eukaryota; kingdom Metazoa; phylum Arthropoda; class Insecta; order Diptera; family Calliphoridae; genus Protocalliphora; species Protocalliphora azurea. The sequence continues at coordinate 81,616,739 of OW026519.1, forward strand.
CAGACCATAGCATGATATCCCTCAGCCTTGACTTTGCAAAATCAAAGGGAAAGCCTTATAGCAACTCCAGAAAGACGGATTGGAAGAATTAATGTGAAGGGATCTGACGGATACCCAGGGCTGGAGAAAACAGAACAACTGAAATGGTGGGCCAAGGAACCCAGGGACCAGCGGTCTACAGTCAGAAAATTTTTAATAGGGCCAACCTAACGAGGAGTGATGATGATTAGAATAGCTGCAAAGACAGTTTCACTGGTACAAGAAGGTCATAAGACGGGCGAATCAGACATCATGGGTGAATTTCTGTCAGTCTGTAGACTCTGTAAACGAGTTTTCTAGATTTAGGCGATTATTATCCAAGGACCCTGTGGCACCTGGATATATACAACGTGCGGACAACTCGTGGACAGAGTCTAGCTCAGAGTCCTAAGCAAACAGATCAGAATCAGATGAGGGGGACACTGATGCGATAGAGGAGGTGATCACTAGAGACAAGGTAATATGGGCGGTAAACTAACTCAATTGGGTCATATAAACCACCAGGCTCAGATGGCAGTTTTCAATGGCAGAATTTCAATAAAAGGGCAATCTCATTACGCTTGGAGACCGATCAGCCTATCGTCTTTCTTACTAAAGACAATAGAAAGACTCAGGTCATCAGCGACGCGTAAGTCTGTTGAGAGTGTTCTTCATGATATAGTGAGTTATATAGAAAGGGGTCTGCTACAGAGGGAATATACCAAAGCTGATTTTCTCGATATAGAAGGGTCTCGGGTAAATTTCTATTCTACGATCAGTGAGGTCATGCAATCAGACCTGCGAGAGTTAACCCGGAGAAGACTGAATTAGTTCTCTTTACCAGGAAATATAAGGTTTAGGTTTTTAGGCTAACAGTATTGAATGGGATGGAACTTAAATTGTCAAAGGAGGCCAAATACCAGGGTCCAGTTATTTCGGAAAAGAAACCATCTGGAGAGGGTCAAAAAAGGGCTTAATGCCTACTACACTTGCAGAAACTCTATAGAGAAGAACTAGAGTCTCAAACCGATAGTTGTATATTGGATTTACACATTGGTTTTGAGGCCTATCTTCACTTGTAAATGTTCGGCCTGGTGGGAGGTATTAAGAAAAGGAACGTATAGGAACCTTCTCTCTAAAGTTCAGAGATGAGATTGAGTTGGCATTACACCAATTGAGGAGTTCGTGAGAGATATGCCTGCTCGGAGCTTATTTAGACTGAAGGAATTGTGATTAATAGAAAACTTGCTAGCATATTTAATAAAATTTAATTCAATGGTTAGACATTATCCTACCTATGGGATTCCCATAACGAGGAATTTTTAAAAGGAATTTTGAAGAAGAATCTGAAGAGGAATTTTGATGAGGAATTTTGAAGAGGAATTTGTTTTTATGAAATTGAAAACCAATGAATTTATTTTTCCATTTTATGAAATTAAATGGAATAATTTTATGAAATTAAATTATTATTATATATTTTTGTATAATAATATGTACGTAGTTACATATGTTAAAATACATACAAACAATTTAATTTTTTATTTAATTTTTTGCGCTTTTAATTGTTATGAAATCAAAAACTGATGACATGGATATGTAGTGTTTGAGTATTTTTGGTTTATCTATCTATATTTATATATATGGTACTTTTTATTTTTGTAAAGAGGAAAAATAAACTTCAGAAAAAAACAACCTTGTTTTTTACTACGAAAAAAAAAAATAACCTTGTGTAAGGTTTTTGACATTTGAATATATATTTGATTTTGTTATCATGATAAATTTTGAATATTCTAATAACAAATTAAGAGGGAGTATTTTTTATTCACATTAGACGTTTTCATATCTAGAATAGTTTTAAAATTAGTGTATAACTCAATATTTACATATGGAACCTAAATTAAGATTTTCTCAATTTGAAATATTAAAAAAAAATACCCAAATCATTCTTCCTTTGGAGTAAAACAAATAAGGAATATTGTTTTTTTTATTTTTATAATTTATAATTGTATAAAATAATTGTAATATGTGAAAATGTAAATATAATTGTTTTAGTGATTTTTATAAAAATTGTTACATTTTGTCTTTAATATGTTATAATAGGATACACACACATGTTTGCTTTTTTGTGCACATAATATGTATATTAAACTGACTGGCGGGAATAATTTTTAGCAAACTTTTGTATTTTTTTTTTTTATTATTATTTCTAGGTATGAAGATTCAAATTAGTAGTTTTTTAATGAACTTTTTCATACGTATAAAATAACCTTGTAGAAAGTTTTTGACTTTAATGAAAAATATGTGATTTGTTAGGTATGATCATGGCTAATTTGTTCTTAATTTTATTGTGGAATAGCGCCATCTAAAGGTGTTGTTCTTTTACTAGCTGTTCTTATATGTAATATATTGTGAATTATAATGCTAAACGTTAGATAGAAACTATCAAATTAGTTGTAAGCAGTTTAACCACCAAACACAAGACATTATATTTATATTATAGGAAAATGGTATAGACATTTGAGTTTGAAAGAATTAATTCTTTAATTAACTTTTTGAATGAAAATGTTCAGTCGGATATTTTTATAAAGTTGAAAACCAACATCTTACAAATATTTTTAAAAATATATACGGGTCGTCTACATATTTATGCGATTGGCTATATATTTGTATTTTATATTTTAATATTAAGTACTTAATAAGTACACAAATTCCAAAAATTCAAGGGTTGGACAATTTTGATGGAATCCGACATGAATTCAAATATAAAAATATTTTAAACATGAAATATGATTGAAAAAAATAAAAATTTTAAAGTAAAATTAATTTGACTTGAATTTAAATTTTCTTTTTAATGGAGAACGCTATAGAATTAAAATGACACTGCATTTAAGGCTTCAAATACATTTGGTTTCAACTTGAATTTCAGCAAAAATGCTTATTGGGTAGGAAAATGTGTAAGGCTTTTGACTTTAATGATGAAATACGTTGTCTGATTTTGTTAGTTATACTTACACATAGTTAATTAAACATTTTTGAAGTAAATTTGTTAATATTTTAATAGCAAAATATTTTTATTTATTGATATTAATTTTATAAATTTGTGAATTTATTTTAAATATCATATTTAAATAAATAAGTGAATTTTGAGAAAATGTAAAGTTTTAGTTGATTTTAAATTTTCTTCCGAATGTAATTTTTCCATAAGGATTCTTTTTTTCATAATTTCTAATTGAATATAAACAAACATAATGAATTTTGTAATAAAATTCATGCGCATGCGTGCAAGACATATGTGTTTTTATGAAATTTAGTAATTTGTTCTTAATGATATTTTCCTTGAATTTTTTTTAATAATTTTTTTATTTGTAAAAATAATTGCTTTTTTATTTTTATGTAACTATATATTTTTCTTATGTTTTAATATTGTTAAGTATGAAAATGAAATGAAAAATTTTTTAAACAATTTTGTATAATCAACTTTAATGAAATTTTTGTTTTCTTAATTTAAAAAAAAAAAAAAAAAATTTACAATTTTCTACGGTATAAATAAATGTTTTGAAGGGCCTTTTTTAGTTAAAGGGTTAGAGTCTATAAATTTATGAACCGTCGAAAGAAAGCATATAGAAAGAATTCAGGAAATCCAACAATATTATTACTATGAAAATATCCCTTGGTACTGCTTGGCACTAGGATTTGAAAATTCAAATTTTGGAGAAAAGTAATTTGACAAAAAAGATTACTATTTTATATTAAATTACCTTAAAATATCATGATTTTTTATCTAGATATTTATTAACCTGAGATTTTGTAGAACCTTTTTGTATATAAAAAATTGTGCATTTTTTTTTTTTTTTTTTTTTTTTGATAAAAATTAAGAAAACAAAAATTTCATTAAAGTTAATTATACAAACTTGTTAAAAAAAAATTTTCATTTCATTTTCATACTTAACAATATTAAAACATAAGAAAAATATATAGTTACATATACGATCAGCGACGTCATGCAGTATCAACTTAATGCACTGTCCTCATGGGCCACTAGTAAGGGTTTAGGGGTCAACCCGGGGAAAACAGAGCTAGTTCTTTTCACCAGAAGATACAAGATTGAGCAGTTTAAGCTACCGGTACTAGGGGGAACTGAACTAAGACTGGCAAAAGAAGCAAAATATCTTGGTGTGTTTCTTGATAGTAAATTATCTTGGAAGAGGAACACTCAGGAGAGGCTTAAAAGAGGTTTCAACGCCTACTACACATGCAGGAACTCCATAGGTAAGAGTTGGGGATTCAAACCGATGGTAGTAAATTGGATTTACACCTCGGTGGTGAGGCCAATTCTGACATATGTATGTCTGGTCTGGTGGGAGGCAATGAGAATAGGAAGTCATAGGAATATTTTGTCTAAAGCCCAGAGATGGGCTTCGATTGGCATAACAGGTGCCGTAAGAAGTACACCTCAGGCGGCACTTGACGTCATTCTGCATCTCCTACCCATTGAGGAGTTCGTGATGGGAAAGGCTGCAAGGCGCCTGCTTAGACTTAGTGAACTAGGACTTACAGGATCAATCAGAATAGGACATTCCACACTTTTAAACGAGGTTAATATCGGTGGACATGCCCTGGTTCTCTCTGGATCCACGGACTATATGTGCACGGAGGTCGATTTCGGGGAAAATCCTATACTGATTATACCGAGTAGGAACCAATGGACAGATAGGGAGAAACTATTCAGTGGAGTATTGGTATTCACTGATGGATCCAAAATGGATACAGGCAGGTGCAGGTGTGTATCTAGTTGAGGAGAACATCAGGAAAACGTATAGACTCCCGGATAGTTGTAGTGTGTTCTAGGTAATCTTAGGGCCACAGAATTGATTGCAGGGAACATTGAAGTGAATACAGAGGTAACTCTGTATATAGATAGCCAGGCGGCGCTGAAGGCCTTGAAAGGACATTTTGTCAAGTCTAGGCTAGTTAGCGACTGTAAGAAGGCTCTTAGGAGATTGATGGGAAATTACCATATCAGACGCTGCTAGGTACCGGGTCATTGCGAGATAAATGGCAATGAGGTAGCTAACGAATTAGCTAGGAACGGCTCAGCTTTGGATAGGACTGCAAGTGAAAGCGGTGTGAGACCAACTCTATGCTTTTACTTAAGGTTAATTAGGGAATGGATTCGGGATAGAACCAATCATGCATGGAAACCTAGAACGGACTGCAGATTATCAAGGATCCTATGGCCCAAACTTGATAAAGCAGATACAAATCTACTTTTAAGCATGAAAAGGGAAAACCTGAAGACTATGATAGGTATTCTGACAGGTCATTGTCTCATAGGGGGAATGATAGGGAATTGGGATAGAGGTTCCTCCGGTCTTTGCAGAATGTGCGAAGATAATGAGGAGCTAGAGATGATGGAACATATCATATGTCACTGTCCATGTCTACAACTAAGTAGGCAGAAATGGTTAGGTAGTCGATTCCTTGACGAATTAGACAGTATATCGGGAATAGATCTCGATAGACTAATAGGATTCGTCATGGGAATAGGCTGGCTAAGAGGGGGTCGTTGGCTTAGAGCGAACGATTTAGGGCGGTACCACTTTTCCTTTCCAGATTCTTTCTATTCTTTTCTATACTTTTCTTGGTCTCAGCTTTTCTCTATCATTTTCCTTCTTGGTCTTTTCTATGCCTCGTCTTTCTATATTCTCTTTCTATATTCTCTACGAAGGGACTCACAATGGACCTCTAGGTCTCCGAGTGGATGCACAAGCACTCTTCTGAGTGCTGTGCAACCCTTCTCTACCTACCTACCTACCTTCGTGCTCACTTATAAGTATTTCAATCACAGAATATATTTTATTTTTTAAAGACATACATACACTGTTGTTTCATTTTACATCAAAACCTAATTAATATATTCAAGTAAAAATAAAAAAGTAGTAAAAATAAAATTCAAGTAATAGTTTTTTTTTCATTTAAATTTTTAATTCATTCTATCATCTACTTGATTGATTTAATAAACTTTTCAATAGGAAAAATTTTTTTGTTTTTCATTTTTTACATTATTAGTAATTGATAGTCATTTAGTCATTTTGGTGAGAGGTGCAAATTTAAACAATTTTTAATTGAATGAATTATTTTGGCGATTAGAGCTTTGTTTCTGTACACTTTCAAATACCAGGATTAGGAACAAAATATTAAAGAAATAAACTTTCTTTAATATTTATTTAAGATAAATTAAATAAGAACAATTAAAAAAAAAAAACACTTTTTCTAAAGTTACAACATGAATAAAAACTTTAATTTTGAAATTATGCGCCTCAAAATTTGTAATTTTTGCAGAGTAAAACGTATAAATTTAGGATTTGTTAAAAAATTGCTAAACCGGTTTTTTAAGAGTCCAAAACCGGGCAACCGGTTTCTTCTAAAATGACATTTTTCGGTTAAACCGAAAGCCGGTTTTCAAAAAAAGTCGGTTTTTTGATACTCTAGTTACAGCGTTTTTCAGGTAGAAATTCTTCGTATTTATAAGGCCTTAGGATTATTAGGGAAAACGTTGAAATAGATTCCGAGGTAACTGTCTATGTCAGGTCCAAGCTTGTGCTTGAATGCAGGAAGGAATTGAGAAGGCTAATGAATTCTTAATGGATAAGACTCTGTTGGGTTCCTGGTCACTGTGGCATTTTCGGCAATGAAATAGCCGATGAGCTCGCAGTCGCTCTGAGCTGGATAGGTCTTTGCGGAGGTATCGGTTAGGGTTCCAATAGGGTCCTGTTTTAGGGGAATAAGGGAATAGACGGACCGAATCATTCATGGAAGATTAGATCGGATTATCTAGAACGTTACGACCTAGTCTTAATCTAGCAGATTCAAAACATCTTCTGAGCATATATCGGGGAAATCTGAGGGTCACTGTGGGTATGATCACTGCTCACTCCTTAATAGGGAATATGACAAGTAAATGGGAAATGAGCACGTCAAATTTTTACAGGATATACGATTATGTAGAGGAGCTAGAGACCGTGGAGTATATACTCTGTCATTATGTAGAGCGTCTGCGCGGAAGACTGAGGTAGTTTGCAAGTCACTCATTGCACGAACTAGAGGAGGTTACTGGCAAAGGGTTTAGTAACCTGATAGGGTTCGTAATAGGGATAAGGTGGCTTAGGGGCAATCATTTTTGATTGTTAGGTAGTAAGTTCCACGTTTTTGAATAGATTATCTAATGGATTTGCTTTTTTTCTCTATCTCTTTACTCCATTTTTCTTTAGCCCTCTCTCTTTGTAACTTGTGTAACTTTGGGAAACAAATTGAAATTAAGGTGAATTGAGTGAAATTTTATAAGACAAATTTCCTAAAAGCGAGCTATTAGAATTTTGATTTATTAAAATTGTGAGCTTTTTAAGACGTACCTAAAATAATAAAATATTTGTTTGGATAATTTTAAAAATTTCCATTAATTAAGCTTTCTGTCAAATTCCGATTTCAGTTCTTCGTCGATTAAGTTTCATTGAAAGTTTTTTTTTTCAATGCTTATAAGCTTTTAATTTTTGACCCTAAAATACCCAAAAGTATGTTTACTCAATATTAATATGTAATATATATTTGGTTTTAAATCGTTTAGTTTTAGTTATATTATTTTGTTTAAATTCCCGGGAATAACAAAACTTAACTTTCATTTCACGGGGATAGCGAAAGTCTGGGAAATTAGAAACCCTAGTTATAATAGCTGTTATTTGAAGAATTGAGAATATACTCAAAAAATCCGGGAACTCTGAAAACAATGAAGCTATTAGCTGTTTAATTTATGTACATTTTCAGTACAAATTTAAGTAGGTATAAATCTGTAGAAGTATAATATATGTAATCATATATTATATATATGATTACATCATAATTTCAATTTTATATGAAATGGTAACAAAATTTATGTGTCTAAACCAATGATAGCCAACTTAGCCCCAGGGCCCGAACATAATCGCCTTTTACACAGACATACGAGGGCGGATCAATATTTCCGTGACTTTTCGAACTTCCCTCGTAGTTATATGAAATGCAACACTATTCCCATCAAGTACCACCTCTTAATAGACTACTGTAAAATTTTGAGCAAGTGTCGTCATTTACTTTGCGTTTAACAGCTGTTCAAACCATACAATCTCGTGTATTTTTCTAAAAATGGAAAAAAGGGTGAAACTGCACCGAAGAAAGCCAAGATAAGTTTGTCGACCAATAAGGTGATGGCAACAGTTTTTTGGGATGCACGCGGGATAATCCACATCGATTACCTTCAAAAAGGAAAAACAATAAACGGCGAATATTATGCCAACTTATTAGACCGATTTAATAAGGATTTTATGGACAAGAAAAAAGTTCTTTTTCATCAAGATAATGCACGGGTGCACACGTGGGCAGTCTTAATGGCAGAACTCTATGAAGTTTGCTACGAACTGGTACCTCTTCCGCCATATTCTCCGTATTTAGCCCCTAGTGACTACTTCCTATTTCCAAACCTAAAGAAATGTCTCGGTGGAAAGAGTTTCAGCTCCAACGATGAAATTATTGACCAAACAAATGACTATTTTAAGGACCTCGAAAGATCCTATTTTTGGAAACGATACAAAAGCTGGAGAAACGTTGGACTAAGTGTATTGAGTTAAAAGGAGATTATGTTGAAAAATAAATTTTTATTTTGCAAAAAAACTGTGTTTCATTCAAAAAGTCACGGACTTATTGATCCGCCCTCGTAACACGAAAGTCAAGGAAACACACAGCTTAGAACAGCCTTGCCAAAAGAAAATATTGCTCCTATCAAAATTTTCACCAAAATCTACCAAAACTTACCAACATTTTTATTAATTTTAAACGTCTAGAGAATTCATTATATCCCTAATTAAAACTTGGTCAAAAAGCCAAAAATCAGTTTCAATTTTAAAAATTTCAAGTTTTTTATTAATAGTAAATTTTAATTAAAATTATTGTAACTTTTAGCTTATGTTATAGAACATTCTACCAAAAACCTAAATAATTGAAACAAACCAATCAAACCACCAAACTTAGAACGTGTAAAAAGAATTTACTAACTTTGGTCCAATCGGACCAAAACTGCAACGCCGCATAGTGTATTTTTTTGGAGGCATGAATGATCAAAAACCAATAACTTTTGAACGGGTTAATCATTACAAATTTATATATTTGTCTTATAAAATTACAACAAAAATTATGTATTATTTCAGCAAAAGTCATTCAAAGTTTGGGTCAGAAAATTAAAGCACTACGTCTGTAACTTATATACTTAAAACTTCAACCATTATGAACAATGCTAACGAAACGCGTATTGAGGTTAAATATTTAAACTTCGGATGGATGTATGGACGAACATATTTAAAACATCATATAATTATCAAATGGCAAAAAAGTTACTAAAAAAGAAACTAAAAATAAGAGGGACATAAGACGGGTGAAGCGGACATCATGGATGAATTTCTAGGAATCCGTGGACTCGGCTATCGAATTGTCTAGATTTAGATGGATATTATCCAAGGACCATGTGGCACCTGGATATATACAACGTGCAGACAACTCATGGACGGAGTCTGGCTCGAAGTCCCTCAGCTTACTGATGGTGAGTGTCCACTCCCTGACTATAAGGATATAGAATCTGTTGGGAGGACAGGTAGTGTCAGTGATAACCTACAGTCCGGACCAGAAGAGGGTGATATCGATGCGATAGAGGAGATGATCACTAGAGACAAGGTAAGATGGGCAGTAAACTCATTTGGGTCATATAAGTCGCCGGGACCAAATGTAATTTTTCCGGCCATATTACAGAATGTCAATGATAGGGTCATCTCACTACTCTTGGAGGTATTTAGGGAATGTCTTAAAGTAAGATATATTCCCAGGGGGTGGAGAGAGGTAAGGGTCATTTTCTGCATGATGTGATGAGTTTTATTGAACGGGGTCTGTGGCATAAAGAATACACCTTGGCAGCGTTCCTCGATGTAAAGGGGCCTTTAACAACATTAGGATAGAGGCGATTGAGGAATCACTCGCTTCGTTAAGTATTAGGGTATTCCTAATTGAGTGGATCACCCTGATGCTAAGCAGCAGGGTTATCAACTCGACGGCACTTGAATAAGGAAGCTTGAGACAAGGGGCACACCGCAAGGGGTTTCTTTCTCCATTATTGTGGCTTTTGGCAATGAACGTCATACTCGGACAGTTCGATGTCATGGGAAAGAAGATCGTAGCCTACGCTACGGGTAAATTTCTACCCACGATCAGCGAGGCCATGAAATCTGGGCTGCGATAACTTACCCAATGGGCAAGCAGTAATGGATTGGGGGTTAACCCTGAAAAGACTGAACTGGTTATGTTTACCAGGAGATATAAGGTTGAGACATTTAGTCTACCAGTATTGAATGGGACAGAACTCAGATTGTCAAGGGAGGCCAAGAACTTGGGCATTTACTTGGACAACAAATTCTCTTGGAGGAGAAATACTCAGGAAAGGGCCAGAAAGGAGCTTAATGCCTACTGCGCATGCAGAAACTCTGTAAGGAAGAACTGGGGTCTAACACGGTAATTGTATATTGGATATACACATCGGTTGTGACACCTATACTCACTTGTGGATGTTCGGTATGATGGGAGGCATTGAGAAAAGGAACGTATAGGCAACTTCTTTCTAAAGTTCAGAAATGTGCTTCAATTGGCATTACGGGTGCCGTGAGAAGAACACCTCAGGCAGCACAGGACATCACTCTTCACCTTCTTCCAATTGAGGAGTTCGTGAGAGGAATGGCTGCACCGAGCTTATTTAGATTGAAGGAATTGGGATTAATAGGGAGTTTCACAGAGGGGCATGTTAGCATACTTAATTGAAGTCAAATTATCCTTGGCCGCCTAAACGGATTATGTCGGTATTATTATTGACTACCGTTATCGGGAGTATCCCTAGTAGGTACCTCTGGACTGGAGCGGAGAAGCTCCATGGAGGGTGTGCTGTCTTTAAAGATGGCTCGAAGATTGAACTAGGCACAATGGCGGGTGTCTACTTCATGGGAACGGATATAAAAGGTCATTTAGATTGTCTGATAGTTGCAGTGTTTTTCAGGCAGAAATTCCAGGCATTTACAAGGCCCTAGGATTACTGGAGGAGAATGTTGAGAGGGACAGTTAGGTAACTACCTATGTGGATAGTCTCTAAGGGTCATTGTTGGTATGATTAGTGGTCACCTCGCAATAGGTAATGTGACCAGTAAGTCAAACTTGTACGATGATGTGGAGGAGCTAGAGACAGTGGAGCACATACTATGTCATTGTGTAGTGCTTCAGCAAATTCATATTTTTATTCAAATAGAATTAAATATTTTATTTAAATGAAATGTCTAAGTTCCATTATATGTAGATGAAATCAGAAAATTCATATTAACCGCAATTTTAGCACATAGACACATTAGAGTTTTGGTTATTTTTTGATTTTATGTAATTCTTTATGAAATGTTAGGAGGTTTCTTTCCCTTAATCAAAGTTAAATTCTTATTTTGCTTTATAAAATACAAAATTATACGATTTCTTGAAAAAAGCATTCCTACATTGTTGCAGCTAAATTATATATAGACTAATGCAGGACGACTTACACTATAAGCCAGTATAAGCAGAAATTTTTCTGGTTTTCGCAAAATACTTAAAAGCTTAGGTAAAGAATAAAAAATTAAAGATATATAATCGATTGAAAATTATGCGCCACGAAAAATTAAAAATTTTCCTATAAAAAAAAAAAAAAAATTATTCTGATTAAATTTAGCTGATTTCAAAAACAAATATCTTTGTAACTAAAAAAGATACCATGAAACCAAAAACAGAAAATTGATCAATGTTAAAATTAATATTACTCAAACACAGATTTTTATGTTTTAACTTATTGTTGATCACTCACACAAAAAAAAAAATATTTATTCTAAGTATTGATAGCCATATTAAATAAATTTCAAAAGAGAAAAAAAAACACAGCTATTGTGAAGTATTGAATATTTGAGTATTCAATTCTAGCTATTTTTTTTTTTTTTTTTTTTGTATTTCTGTTCTAGTTCACTTGTTTGCAATCAGCTATTTTGGCCAAATTATTAGTTTTTACGTAAAATTTCATTTAGAAGCATTTTGTTTTTTGCATTTTAATAGCTTACATTTTCATAACATTTTTAATTTTTCAAAGGTATACAAAATTTGAGGCAAAAAGAGTGTAACTTACCCTATTCATTAGCACTGCACGTCTTATTTCGCGTACGCCATCATAAACCAAACGAGATGCATCAATAAAATCATTTTCATCGACATCTTTATTAGAATTAGATGAAAGTGCATTTACTGCAGCCTCAACACGTTGATCAAACTTTGACATAACTAGGAAATAAAAAGTGAATATTTTATATAATAACACTGTGCTGGTCGCAAAATTTTAACAAGTTGGACACCCTACTGGTAAAGTTAATTCGGGTACGCTGAATTTAATGGACGCAGTAGTTTTTCGAAGTAAGCGCTCGTATTCGCGATATTGGGGATTGAAATTTATTACGATAGTAGCCCAAATAATTGAAAATAAAAGGGATATTATTTACGGATATTAAATAGCAAATCGATTGAATATACCCTCTTATCATAAATGAAATAAATTTCTGCCCGATTTTTAGTATTTGCACTTTGGTTGGAAAAGTTGTTCATTGGAAACACTAGGCACCACTTACTTACGAAATTGTAGTCATATTTTTGTCAGTTGAAAGTTTTGTAAATTAGCGTTTAAAATATGTTCTATAACAAAATTTTTTAAAATAGAATCTTAATTGTTTGTTTTGTTTAAATTTAATAACTAAATTATTTAATTTAAGCAAAAAAAAAAAATCAAATTGAAAAATTCAGCATCGTCGATTTAGTTCTATTAAATAGGTGCCCATCTTGTTAAAGAAATAAGTGGCAATTTCGAACACAGTGCATACATAAATAATGGTGCAAGGCTAATATACGCGGCATGTAGCGATGGGCGGCAATATGTTCTCTCACGCGGCAGCCAAAAAAGTTAAATTTTATTCAACTTTGCCCAGAGGCGCGTCTAACAGTATTGCCATATCAAAATTATTCCAATGTATGAGACATTTTTTTTACTATTTTTGTAAACAAACTATTTTTTTGAACTAGCAATTACGCTGTCGCCTGTTGTCACATGCCACGTACATTGTCCCTCCACTATAAGTTATGAGTTAAAATGTGTACCTTGATCCCTTAGGACTTTTACAGCTTCAAGAACACGTTTTGTATATATACATGGTTCATAATTATCCATTTCAGCTTCAACCACATTACATACTCGAGCTGATCTTCCTTGAATTGCCCCAGCAGTTGTTCTTAAATCTTCAGCATCGCCTACTTGTAAAGCCATAACACATTTATTGACATCTTCCAATATATGGTTTTCAGATACGGCTAAAAAGTCATCAATAGTTGTAATGTCATCCACAGCCTCTGTCAAAATACGAACTTGAACTTCCCAAGCTTGTCGATATGCTGTCATATTTTCTTGTGCAACTTTCGAATTAGGTCGTACAGTTAGAATCGATGCTGCATTTATGACTTGGGGGCATAGGCTCTCGATTTGTGCAGCGGCATAGCGCACCATTTTGACACCATCTTCATTGTTGGACATACTGCACACTAGATTAGCAACTTCTACTAACTTCTCAGCATGTTTGGTAAAAATATCAGCTTTTTCACGTACTCTTTTTTCGTTACCCGTTTTGGCCGCCTCAATAAGATCAATTAATGGAGTTGTTGTTTCCAAGAATGAATCTGAAACATGGTCAACTACAGCTTTACGCAATTGACGTCGTAAATCTCGTGTTTTTCGACACATCTGATCAATAGCTCTATCTAACCCAGGGCTATTTTCCTTTTGTCCCATCTAAAAAATATGTACTACATATGATGGAAAAAAAGGTTATAATTCCATTGTTGTAAACTTACATTTGACATATATTCAGACAACAGATCTTGTAGAGCTTGTCGTACCGCATTGCACTCTGCAACAATACGCTCTCTTCGCTCATCTCTTGTACAATCTGCATCTGCCATCAGAGCAGCTGCACTAATTATGCTCTCCAAACGTTCTTCCAATAACTGACGTGATCGTTTTTCACTGTATGTCATGGGATCCATAATTATTCCCTCCTAATAAAAACATTAGTATTTTTTATAAAATTAATAAATTTTAATTGATAAATAAATTTATTTAATAAATTTACACAATACATACGTCAAAATCATCTAAAGCTGCCGCCAATTCTCCAGCTCCGCTATAAATATCTGTTGGTTGACAAGATTTTCCTTGCGCTACATCACTTATAGTATTGACAGCATCACATACTTGTTTTAAAATAAAGTCTCGATTCACTTTGGCCAAATCTAGTTCTGGATGACGAACATATACTTTTGAAGCTGTAAGCAGCATAGTGGAATGTTTTTTCAGCATTGCTCGTGCAGCTGCTAAATCATCACGAAGTTGTGGATCTTTAAGTTCTTGCTGCCTTTTAGCTGCTTGCTTAATAAGTTCGTTTGCATTTCGACCAAATTGCTAAATAAACAGCATGATATTTTATGTGTGAATGCATGTATACATATGTATTAGGGTATTCATTCGAATAATGTTCGTTCGAATTATTCGAACAATTATTAAGAATAATCCCAGAAAAAAATTACATGACAAAGATGGAGTTAAATCCGGGGTTCAAGTGATGATGATCTGGTTCAATTTAAGTGAAACAAGCATGATTTTTACATTAGCCTGTCATTGGAGTTAATGTTCTAATGCGAAAATTCAATGAAACAGCTTTTCATTCGATTGATTGCGATAAACACATGCATGTTTCATGATTTCATTCGTGAAAGGAATAACCTTTTTTGAGAGCTCATTTAAATGATTTCCAAATATAAATAAAAATTTGTATTAAAAAAGCTATTTTTTCGTTTTCGAAAACAATATTTTTATGGGACAAAAAATTAATACAATAACGGTCCTCATGAAAACACGCAAAACCCTCGCAAACTGTGCAATGTAGCAATGGATTATTACTTTTCGGATCATTGCCTGATATCCTTCAGTCTTGACTTTGAGAAACCGACTCGAAGGCCTTATAGGAACTCCAGAAGTACAGATTGGAAGTCCTTCGGTGAGTTAGTTTATAGGGATTTAAGGCATACTGAGGGCTGGAGAAATTCAGCTGAGGGTATCGAGGAAGTCGTGAATAATTTCACGGATGTACTTAAGAGTAGCTTTGAGCTTAATTGCACGGTGATTTATACTGGCAAAAGGGGGCAGCTGAGATGGTGAACCAGTGAACTTAGGGTCCAACGGTCTACAGTTAGAATGCTTTTCAATAGAGCCAAGCGAACGAGGAGTCAGACTGGTTGAGACAGCTATAGGGAAAGCTTCACTAAGTATAAGAAGGACATAAGGCGGGCGAAACGGACATCATGGATGAATTTGTGAATCCGTGGACTCGGTTAACGAGTTGTCTATATAAGCCATATAAACCACCGGGCTTATATGTCAATTATAGAGTCATCTCACTACTCGTGAAGGTATTTAGGGAATGTGAGATAAAGTGAGATATATTCCCAGGGGGTAGAGAGAGGTAAGGGTAATTTTCATACCAAGGACTATAGACCGATCAGCCTATCGTCTTTTCTACTCAAGACAATAGAAAGACTGATCGATCTATATCTGAGGAGGAGGATGGAAACTCAGGGCATCAGCGACGCTCAACACGCCTATTTTAAGGGTAGGTCTGTTGAGAGTGCTATGAATGACGTGGTGAGTTTTATAGAACGGGGTCTGCTGCAGAAGGAAGATCGTAGCCTACGCTGACGATGTAGTATTGTTGGTATCGGGTAAATTTCTACCCACGATGAGCGAGGTTATGCAATCTGGGCTGCGAGAACTTTCCCAATGGTCAAGCAGTAATGGATTGGGGGTTAACCCTGAAGAGACTGAACTAGTTATGTTTACCAGGAGATATAAGGTTGAGACATTTAGTCTACCTGTATTGAATGGGACGGAACTCAGTTTGCCGAGGGAAGCCAAATACCTGGACATTTACTTGGACAGCAAATTGTCTTGGAGGAGAAATACTCAGAAAAGGGCCAGGAAGGGGCTTAATGCTTATTACGCATGCAAGAACTCTATAGGGAAGAACTGGGGTCTAAAAACGGTAATTGTATATTGGATATACACATCGGTTGTGAAAACTATACTCACTTATGGATGTTCGGTATGGTGGGAGGCGTTGAGGAAAGGGACGTATAGGAACCTTCTTTCTAAAGTTCAGAGATGTGCTTCAATTGGCATTACGGGTGCCGTGAGAAGAACACCTCAGGCAGCACAGGACATCATTCTCCACCTTCTTTCAATTGAGGAATTCGTGAGAGATATGGCTGTGCAAGGCTTATTTAGAGTGAAGGAATTGGGATTAATAGGGAGCTTCACAGCTGGGCATGCTGGCATACTTAATGAAGTCAAGTTGAATGGTCAAACATTATCCTCGGCCGCCCAAACGGACTATGGAGGTACTACAATTGACTTCGAGGCTACTCCCGTTATTGGTTACTCGTGGGACCAAATAGAAAAGTAAAAATGGAAACTGATAGATTAAGTAATGAACGGGACAAAGGGACAACGGACAAAGAAATCAACACTAGGGTAGAAGAAGGGACGGAAGCTGACTTACGAGTTAGGGATAGGGTCAAGGTAGGGGAAAACAAGGACGACGTCGGGAAAAGGGGGAAAGATGAGGATGGGGACGATGACATGGACTTAATAAGACTGCATACGGACATCCTCATTCAACACGGACAACTAATGACCCAACTAACGGAGGAGGACAGCCTGCTGGACTCGGCGGAGGACCCTGTAGGATCTGGAGCGACGGAGGGACTGGAGGACCTGTCTCTTTTATCCGATGAAGAGCATGAGTCAACAGTGGTCTCTGCTCTTGATCGGGGAAAAGAAATCGGAACTGCAGTCACTGCGTCAACTCCGGGTAGGAAGCAGGTGAGCTCGACGGGGGCATCAGGCATGCCAAGGCCTACGGCCAAACCTATTGTTCGGCAGGTAGCGGTAGCATATCCAATGGATGAGCAAGCCGCAACCGACAGCCGAACGAATTTTGAAAAGGCGAAAAACGGTGTTAGGGCCTCTATAGCTGCACTAAATAAGTTGGCTAAAAAGGACCCATCGCTGTTAGACGGGCGGGATAGGCATGTTCGCAGGAAACACCGAAAGAGCATCTACAGGTTTGAACGGACCTATGGCTCCATCGGTGACATCCTGGGATTGTCTTATCCCGATGGTTTTAAAGTGGAGGTAGAGGAAGGTCCGCAAATTGCTCGCAAGGGTAAAGAGTCCGTGTCTACCAACACTTTGGAACCAAAAGTCGACGCTGTTGCACATTGTGATATTCACAAGCCATCCAGTAGTCCTGTAGCTTCTCTCAAGGGAAGCGACAGGTCGGCAAGGATTGGTAGTGAGAAAAAACTCATGGAGAAGAGAGTAGAAAGGGTAAATCAAGCTCTTGCGAGCCCCGCTAAAGGATCTCAAATAAGGTCAATTAGGGGAGCTCTGCCTGGAGATGAGATACCCTCTACCTCTAAGAAAGCTGGTCATATTCCGCATGACTCTTTTAAAGGTCCCCCTAAGGGGACCATAAAAAGAGTGAGCGGGTAGTATCTGGTGTCGTGCAACCTTCATCGTCCAAAAAGGGGAAGGATTCGTCCAAGTCGGACATTCTTCAAGCAGCAGTCATTGACCGTGCTGATCCAGATGGGAGAATCAGTACGGAAATGTGGCGGCTGATTGAGGACAGACTTATGGACGAAATCTTCCAGGCAAGGCACAGGCCGGGTGAAATAGCCTTCATGGGTGCAGACTGGACAAGGGGCGTCAAGACTGTTGGTTGCGGTAACAAAGGAACTTTTGAATTCCTGAAAGCCGCGATCAACAGATGTGGCAACCTTTGCCCAGATGCGCAACTGGAGGTTATACCAGCGTCGGAATTGCCTCTGCGACCAATAGTCACGGTATGGATTCCACCACCCATTAAGCCGGTGGAAGTCATACTGGGAATATTGGAGGGACAAAATAGGGGGATCAATACAAGTCAATGGAAACTTGTCTCTTCATTGACTTGTAAAGAGAACCAGGGTAAAGATTTCCGATTCGCAGTGGATCGGGAATCTATTAGGAAATTGGACTCATTGGGGGGGGGTTGTTACGTTCGGGCTTGGCTACATCAAATTTCGCTACGCGAAAAATGATAAAGCCAAAGAGGTTGCGGATGGTGCAGATAAATCTGCATCATTGTGAAGCGGCCTCGACCGAATTGATAACCTACCTCAGTGAGACCAATGTGGACGTGGCCCTAATCCAGGAGCCTTGGCTAAATGATAACCAGGTCTGTGGTTTAAGGGCCAAAGGATACAAATTGTTCAAGCCGTCCACTGGGGATAAGGTGAGAACTTGTATTTTGGTGAAGAATGATCTTCAGGTAATTCTTCTTAACTCTTTCAGTTATGGTGATCTAACGGTCGTCCAAGGAGAGGCATTGGGAGGCGGTAAACTGGCCTTGGCCTCGGTGTACATGCCCTATGAGGAGTTGGAACCACCAGATGACAGGGTGTGGGCCTTAGCCGAGTACGCAAGACGGAATGGAGTACGTCTATTGCTCGGTTGCGATGCTAATGCACACCACAGTCAATGGGGTAGCAGGGGATACTAATAAGAGAGGTGAGTCAACTTTTGATTTTATTATTGCAAATGATCTTTTAATCTATAATAGGGGTAATACTCCTACGTTCAGAACGAAGGATAGGAATTCAGTAATAGACATCACACTGACCAACTCGAGGGACCTAGTTGAAGACTGGAGGGTAGCCATGGGATGTACTTTCTCTGACCATGGTAGGATAACCTTTAGTCTGAACTTCCGAGGTTCTGAGGGGAAACCTTTCAGGAATCCTAGGAGGACAGATTGGGACGCCTTCGGGCGGGATCTGGGGTCAAGATTGACTGGAACTCCGATGGAGATCCTGTCGAGGGAAAATCTTGACGAAATAGTGGGGAAGGTAACAGGGTCCATTAACAGAAGCTATGAGCTTAACTGCCCGGTGAGCTATCCGGGTAAAAGGAAACAGCTAGTCTGGTGGTCGGAGGAGTTGAAGGCTCAACGGACCACAGTTGGAAGGCTGTACAACAAGGCCCATAGATCTGGTAGGGACGAGGATTGGGGCACCTATAGAGTGTGTTTCAATAAGTACAAAAAGGACATTAGAAGAGCTAAAAGAGCCTCGTGGATTAGGTTCAGCGAGGTCAATGAACTTTCCAGATTCAGGAAGATACTGTCAAAGGACCCTAGCGTTCCAGGGAGTATCCAGAGATCAGATGGTTCATGGACGGAGTCTAGTTCTGAGTCACTTAATGTACTTTTGGAAACCCATTTTCCGGGTTGCAGGGATCCATTGGTGGAGGAATCAGGTGAGGGAGAACACTTCTTCACGGAGTCCACCAGTGGGATGATTGGAACAGTGGTAAAAGACCTAATAACGGTGGAGAAGGTCACATGGGCGGTGAATTCATTCGAGCCTTATAAGTCACCAGGCCCGGATGGTATTTTTCCGGCCATGTTGCAGAATGCACCGTTGGTGGTCCGTAAACTACTGGCTGAGATTTTTAAGGGGTGTCTAATACATGGATATATTCCAAGGGGGTGGAGAGAGGTTAGGGTTATATTCATACCGAAAGGTGGAAGGACCTGTCACTCGAAACCCAAGGATTATAGACCTATCAGCCTATCGTCTTTCCTCTTGAAGACTTTAGAGAGACTGATAGATCTATATTTAAGATCGTCTGGTAGCTCCAGCATCATGAGTAGTGCTCAACATGCTTACCTGAAAGGTAAATCTGTGGAGAGTGCGCTAAGTGATGTGGTGGGTTATATAGAACAAGGGCTTCGGTATAAGGAGTACACCATGGCCGCGTTCTTGGATATTGAGGGAGCGTTCAATAATATTGAGATTGACGCTATCAAGCAGGCGCTGGTGAATCTTAAGGTACATGACTTCTTGATCGAATGGATAATCCTCATGCTGAGCAGCAGGATTATCAATTCAAGCTTGGGTGGAGTATGCTTAAGCAAACTAGTGACTAGAGGAACTCCGCAAGGGGGAGTGCTCTCACCCCTGCTGTGGCTAATGGCTGTCGATGTGATTTTGCGTCAATTCGACAGTAGAGGGCGGAAGATCGTGGCTTATGCTGATGATGTGGTCATACTGGTAAAGGGAAAATTTCTTCCCACAATCAGTGAGATCATGCAGTCAGCGCTGGGTGAGCTGTCCTCGTGGGCTGCTGATAAGGGGTTGGGAGTGAACCCGGAAAAGACAGAGTTGGTTCTGTTTACTAGGAGGTACAAGGTAGAGAAATTCAGACTACCGGTACTATGTGGGACTGAACTGAAGCTTTCAGACTCAGCGAAATATCTGGGGGTGTTCCTTGATAGCAAATTGACCTGGAAGAGGAATGTTCAGGAAAGACTCAAGCGTGGCCTCAATGCCTACTACACCTGTAGAAACTCCATAGGTAAGAGTTGGGGACTCAAACCGAAAGTTGTATATTGGATTTACACTTCGGTGGTGAGACCAATCCTTTCATATGGTTGTTCTGTCTGGTGGCAGGCACTGGAACGCAAGAGCAATAGGAGCCTTTTGTCGAAGGCGCAAAGGTGTGCTTCGATTGGCATTACAGGTGCAATGAGAAGCACACCACAAGCGGCTCTGGATGTCATACTTCATCTCTTACCTATTGAAGAGTTTGTGAGGGGTATGGCAGCAAAGAGTCTACTGAGACTTAGGGAATTGGGACTATTAGGCTCATCAAGAGCAGGTCACTCCAAGGTCATTTACGAGATCAGTTACGGTGAGGTTAATCTGAGCTCTGCGGGGGCATCAGATTACATGGCCACTGAATCGGACTTTGGAGTAGGTCCTGTCGTGGTGATACCTGATAGGTAGGTCTGGTCCGGCACTGAGAGACTATATGAGGGTTGCGCAGTGTTCACGGACGGATCAAAGATGGTCGAGGGTACCGGGGCGGGGGTCTATATTATGGGCACGAATTTGAAGGGCTCTTTTAGACTCCCTGATGAGTGCAGTGTTTTTCAGGCTGAGATTCTCGGCATCCTGAGGGCCGCGGAGATGATCAGGCAAAACATTGCGAGAGGTACCGAGGTCACTCTCTATGTGGACAGTCAGGCGGCTCTAAAGGCCTTGGGGACACATTTGGTGAGATCCAGGCTGGTGGCTGCCTGTAGGAAGACACTGAGAGAGTTGATGGAGGACTACATGGTGAGACTCTGCTGGGTGCCTGGCCATTGCAATATTTCAGGCAACGAATTGGCTGATGAACTGGCAAGGCAAGGTGCGGCAGGGAACGTCTCGGAGAGAGAGACATATGTGAAACCACCACTAAGTTTCTTCTATGGGAAGATCAATGATTGGATCTTGGTCAGAACCAATTCGGCTTGGGAAAGTAGGGAGGACTGCAAGGTGTCGAGGGCGATATGGCCGGTATTGGACAAGGCAGACACTACCACTCTCCTGGGCATGAATAGGAAGAGCTTGAGGGTCATGATAGGGGCCATAACGGGTCACTGTCTGATAGGGAAGATGAGGTCTAGAATGGACGCTAACAGTTCTGATTTTTGCAGACTGTGTGAGGACATCGATGAGACCGAGTCTATTGAGCACATTGTGTGCCATTGTCCGCGATTACAGCATCGTAGGATGAAGTGGCTGGGTAGACAGTTCCTCGACGGGCTAGGTGACGTTCGGGACGTAGGTCTTGTTGACGTCATAGGCTTCGTCATGGGAATTGGCTGCTTGAGGGAGAATCAAGGGTTTAACCCTAGGGGGATTGGTGGCATTGATGGTCCCCCTCTGTGATTCGCTACATTTCTATTCCCTTTTTATCTTTCACTTTACTTTTTCTGTACTCTGTATTTTCAATTTTATATATTCTATACTCTTATTTCACAACTATTCTGTTGAAGGGACTCACAATGGACCGGGATCGGTCTCTGGGTGGAGATGTGATACTATCTGGTATCACATCTACCTTCTCTATCTATCTATCTATCTACTCCCGTTATTGTAATCCCTAGTAGCGACCTCTGGATTGGAGCGGAGAAGCTCCAAGGAGGGTGTGCTATCTTCACGGATGGCTCGAAGATGGAAATAGGCACAGAGCGGGTGTTTACTTCATGGGAACAGATATCAAGCGATCTTTTAGATTGTCTGATAGTTGCAGCGTTTTCCAGACAGAAATTCTAAGCACTTACAAGGCCCAGGGATTACTGGAGGAGAATGTTGAGATGAACACAGAGGTAACTATCTATGTGGTTAGTCAGGCAGCATGAGTCTGGGAATCTAAGGATCATTGTTGGTATGATTACTTGTCACCTCCCTATAGGGAATATGACCAGTAAGTGGGACACTGGCGCGTCAGATTTTTGCAGGACGTGCAATGATGTGGAGGAGCTAGTGCCAGTGGAGCACATACTCTGTCATTATGTAGGGCTTCAGCGAAGTAGACTGAGGTGGTTTGGGAGCCATATTCTGCACGAACTGGAGGAGGTTGCGGGTAGAGAAGTCAGCAACCTCATAGGGTTCGTAATGGGAATAAAGTGGCTTAGTCAGGGTTGATTGATGGGTCTTAGGATCCATACTTTTCTTATACAAGAAAAGTGTAGAAAAGAATAGAAAGAATCTGGAAAGGAAAAGTGCTACCGCCCTAAATCGTTCGCTCTAAGCCAACGACCCCCTCTTAGCCAGCCTATTCCCATGACGAATCCTATTAATCTATCGAGATCTATTCTCGATATACTGTCCAATTCGTAAACGAATCGACTGCCTAACCATTTCTGCCTACTTAGTTGTAGACATGGACAGTGACATATGATATGTTCCATCGTCTCTAGCTCCTCATTATCTTCGCACATTCTGCAAAGACCGGAGGAACCTCTATCCCAATTCCCTATCATTCCCCCTATGGGACAATGACCTGTCAGAATACCTATCATAGTCTTCAGGTTTTCCCTTTTCATGCTTAAAAGTAGATTTGTATCTGCTTTATCAAGTTTGGGCCATAGGATCCTTGATAATCTGCAGTCCGTTCTACGTTTCCATGCATGATTGGTTCTATCCCGAATCCATTCCCTAATTAACCTTAAGTAAAAGCATAGAGTTGGTCTCACACCGCTTTCACTTGCAGTCCTATCCAAAGCTGAGCCGTTCCTAGCTAATTCATCAGCTACCTCATTGCCATTTATCTCGCAATGACCCGGTACCCAGCATAGTCTGATATGATAATTTCCCATCAATCTCCTAAGAGCCTTCTTACAGTCGCTAACTAGCCTATACTTGACAAAATGCCCTTTCAAGGCCTTCAGCGCCGCCTGGCTATCTACATACAGTGTTACCTCTGTATTCATCTCAATGTTCCCTGCTATCAATTCTGTGGCCCTAAGAATACCTAGAATTTCCGCCTTGAACACACTACAACTATCCGGGAGTCTATACGTTTTCCTGATGTTCTCCTCAACTAGATACACACCTGCACCTGCCTGTATCCATTTTGGATCCATCAGTGAATACCGATACTCCACTGAATAGTTTCTCCCTACCTGACCATTGGTTCCTAGTCGGGATAATCAGTATAGGATTTTCCCCGAAATCGACCTTCGTGCACATATAGTCCGTGGATCCAGAGGGAACCAGGGCATGTCCACCGAGATTAACCTCGTTTAAAAGTTTGGAATGTCCTATTCTGATTGATCCTGTAAGTCCTAGTTCACTAAGTCTAAGCAGGCTCCTTGCAGCCATTCTCATCACGAACTCCTCAATGGGTAGGAGATGCAGAATGACGTCAAGTGCCGCCTGAGGTGTGCTTCTTACGGCACCTGTTATGCCAATCGGAGCACTTCTCCGGGCTTTAGACAAAAGATTGCTACGACTTCCTATTCTCATTGCCTCCCACCAGATCAGACATCCATACGTCAGAATTGGTCTCACCACCGAGGTGTAAATCCAATTTACTACCATCGGTTTGAGTCCCCAACTCTTACCTATGAAGTTCCTGCATGTGTAGTAGGCATTGAGACCTCTTTTAAGCCTCTCATGAGTGTTTCTCTTCTAATATAATTTACTATCAAGGAACACACCAAGATATTTTGCTTCTTTTGCCAGTCTTAGTTCAATTCCTCCTAGTACTGGTAGCCTAAACTGCTCAATCCTGTACCTTCTGGTGAAAAGAACTAGCTCTGTTTCCCCGGGTTGACCCTAAACCCTTACTAGTGGCCCATGAGAACAGTTCGTTACGTTCATACTGCATGACGTCGCTGATCGTGGAAAGAAATTTACCTGTGATCAGTATAACAACGTCATCAGCATAGGCAACGATTTTCCGCCCTCTTGCGTCAAATTATCTTAGAATAACATTGACGGCTAAGAGCCATAGCAAGGGCGAGAGAACTCCTCCTTGCGGAGTCCCTCTAGTCACTATCTTCCTTATGCATACATCTCCCAAGTTCGAATTAATTATTCGGCTATTCAGCATCAAAATAATCCATTCGATTAGGAAGTTTTGAATTCATTATGATTCTAGTGATTCTCTAATAGCCTCAATCTTAATGTTATTAAAAGCTCCTTCTATATCAAGGAACTCTGCCAATGTATACTGCCTATACTGTAGGCTGATGTAGCGCACTCTCAACAGATTTACCCTTTAGATAAGCGTGCTAAGCCTCGCTGATGATATGGTTGTCAATTGTCGTCCTCAGATAAAGATCGATCAATCTCTCTAATGTCTTCAAAAGAAAAGACGATAGGCTGATCGGTTTAAAATCTTTAGGTTTCGAGTGGCTAGCCTTACCTGCCTTAGGTATGAAAATTACCTTAATCTCTCTCCACCTCCTTGGAATATATCTCCTGATAAGACACACACTAAAAAGCTCAGTGAGAAGTGTTAGTGCCGTGTCACTGATGTTCTGCAGCATGGCTGGAAAAACACCGTCTGGACCACGTGACTTGTAAGGTACAAAGGTGTACACCGCCCATGCTACCATATCCATCGAGACTATGTCACCGACTACTACACTAAGTTCCCTATCAAATACACATTCTGAGAATCCCAAGATTCGTCCTGCCTGTGCATCTGCCTCTAAGTTCCTACAGCCTGGAAAATGAGTTTCCATAAGTAAACTCAGACACTCAGAGCAAGACACCGTCCATGAGTTATCCGCACGCTGAATATATTCAGGAGCACTACGATCCTTGGATAAAATTCGCCTGAATCTGGATAATTCATTAACAGAGTCGATGGACTCACAGTAGTTCCTCCATGAGTCCCTCTTTGTCTTCTTAATGTCTGCCTTATTCCTATTATAACTTTCCCTGTAGCTGTTCCAATCCTCACAATTGCGCGTCAGATATTTAGCTATCTTTCTTTCCAATCTTGTGCTTCTACTAGGGTTTTTCTCTTTCTTCGTCTATCAGCTTTCTCTGCTATTTATAAGGGATCACAATGGACTGAATGGTTTCTAGGTAGAGGCGTGAGGATGCCGCCTTTTTTAACCTAACCTAACCTCAAGTTGTTTTTAACAGTCAAATATGATACACTGCCTGCCACTTGAATAAGGAATCACAATTTTTTAACTTTAATTAAGTATATCTCCTAAACTAAAGTTCAGAAAAAAATAATTTTTTGCCCAACCAAATTTTAAAGTGTTAGTTTCCTGAAGAAATAAAAATTTACATATTTTGTCATACTAAAATTATGCATTTATTTAAAAACATGTATTTCTCTGGTACTATTTCGTGTGTCACTTGAATAAGGAATATTTTAAAACTAAGCAAACTGTAATTTATTTTTAAATTTTAGGTTATAAAAATTAAAGTTATTATCTTCTAGCATTCAATTAGTAATGAAATAACATCAAAAATGCGATTTGACATCGACTTGTATAATGACTCTCAAGTAATTTTGCGAAATTGAACTCCATGCTTCCGTTATTGCATCCTTTAATGATTCTATCGTCTCAATTTGTTTTCCTCCTTCATAAACTTTTCTTGCAAGCCAACCCCAGACATTTTCCATTGGATTCAGGTCTGGTGAATATGGGGGCCAATCCAAAAGTTGAACACCTTGTTGATTAATCCATTGTTTTACTGCTCTGTCGTTATGAATCGGAGCGTTGTCGTGTTGGTACGTCCAAGTTATGGGTCCAAAGAAATCATTAAATTTTGGAAATGCTTCCTCCAGAATGTTTTTGTAAGTCGTTGCAGTCATTTTGTTAGATACAAAAACCAATTCTATGGTACCATAATACGAAATGGCACTCCATAACATTATTCCGCCCTCTCGGCTGTGTCTGTGGCTCAAAAATAATTCCTCCATATTTAGGTCACGGAAGTAATAGTTATACCCGTCGGGACCATCAATATTAAACTTTTTTTCATCGGAAAATACAACTTTAAACCATTTGTCGGACCATGTCATTGTATTTTTGGCAAAATGTAGACGTTGTGATTTGCGTTTTTCATTAAGTGATGTTTTTTTTTGCAATTTTCGTCGGACTTTGTATGGGCACGACTTTAAAATACGGTACACTGTTCTTAGACTGGCACTGACTCCAGTTTTTTCACGTATTTTGGATGTCGACATGGCAGAATTTGATGCAATTCTAAGAATTTTTCGTCTTTCTTTTCGAGTTGTTATCATTTTCTTCCGCCCTTTCATGTTTTTTCCATATATTTCCACGTTATTTAAATAATTGTGCACAACTGTCTTTCCTCTATTAATGTTTTTGGAAATTTGGACCGGATTCTGACCCTGAGATTTCAAAATCAGAATTTTTTCTTTTTCAGAGTTATTAAGAGCCTTACCACGCCCCATTTTGAATAAAAACTATTTAAAAACTTCTCTAGCCGTTTATATTGAAGAAATTCAAATCATAGCCTTCCTGATTAATATTAAAAAAATTCCTTATTCAAGTGACACACGAAAAAGTACCACAGAAATACATGTAAAAATTATTTTTTTCTGAACTTTAGTTTAGGAGATATACTTAATTAAAGTTAAAAAAAATGTGATTCCTTATTCAAGTGGCAGGCAGTGTACCATTTTCTTGTTCAAGAAGAGTCACCGTACGGAAAGAAGTGTGCAGCAGTTCTAATACTTTTTACTGATACTATTTAGTGCATTCCTTGGGTGTCGAAATACTATTATTTAGAAGTGTAAAAAATACATCAAGAAAGTATCGAAATATAATCGCTTTTGTATAATAAACATGTTTTTAATGCAGTTTGAATATTTTTCGTGAATATTTTTAATTATAATTGCTAAATGCTTACCAGAGCTGTAAATGATTCATTCTTTTTTGATTTTAATTCGTTACGAATTAGCTAAGTTTTGAATTAATTCTTTTCATATCAAAAAAGAATTGAATGATATTTAAATCAATTCAAACAAATTAGGCAGAAATGAATTTCAATTCGTTTCCAATTCAAATGAATTTGTAGAATGAGTTGCAATTCGTTTTCAATTCAAATAAATCTGTAAAATGAATTGCAATTCGTTTCCAATTCGTTTGAATTGAATTGATTTTGAATTCATTCAAATGAATTAGAACAATGAATTAAAATTCAAATGAATGATATCTAAAATTAATTGCAATCAATCAAATTCAAGAGCAGATCTAGGGGGAATGAAAAATGGAAATTTCTCCTACCAAAATGAAAATATTCAGTACAAAAATTGAAAAGCCTTGTCCTGGATCCGCGCCTGATCAAATAAAACATGTTGTTTGGAGTAGTAAGTATTCGAGTAAACGAACACAGCTTTGACAGCAAAAATTTTATGTTGAGATTCAGTTACCAGAATCTTTAAAATTCGATTGAAAATTAAAAAAAAAAAAAGAAATTTTCCATAATATACAAATATGAGATTATTTAAACAAAAAATTATTGTTAGACACACCTTTAATAATATTTTCACACTATTTGATAAAAATAAAAATTTAAGTTCCTTTTAGCAAATATACAAAAATTTCCCATTTTGACAGAATTTTCGCCGATACCTAATAATTCAATTCCTATTCTGCCACTACCTGTCAATTGCAGTATATCATGAGAATTTCAAATCTAAGAATTTTTTGTTTTTGGACTATACTAGGTGTTATACAGAACGAGAGTTTACGAGAGTTTTACATAAAAAAATTATTTAAATAACAAAACGACAGTGATGCTTACTGTAGATTTACTTACAAAATCAATTCAAATTTCAAGCAATTCTTTTTTCTAATTCATTTGAATTAATTCAAAATCAATTCAATTCAAATGAATTGGAAATGAATTGCAATTCACTTTGACAAATTCATTTGAATTAGAAACGAATTGCAATTCATTCTACAAATTTATTTGAATTGGAAATTAATTGAAATTAATTTTTACTAAATTCATTTGAATTGACTCAAATTTCATTCAATTAATTTTATATATATATATATATATATATATATATAAATGTGCAGTTCTTTTTAGTGCAATCTTTAGGTGACGAAATACTGTCTTTAAAAGTGTAAAAAAGTGCATCAAGACAGTATCGAAATATAATCACTTTTGTATAAAAAACATGTTGTTAATGCAGTTGAAATATTTCTAGTAAATATTTTTAATTATAATTGAGCTAAATGCTTACCTTATATTTAAACACATTGTAATAACTCACTATAATATCAAATAAATAACTCACTATAACTTCACAGAAAAAAGTTTGTGCATAAATATAAAAATTTACTTTCATTGATTGTAGTTCATAATATTTAAGAATTATGTTTTGAATATTAACACTTATTTACATTTTTTGAAATGAATCAAAAGTCAAGAAGACTTAAAGAAATTGTTTAAATTTTCATTTATATTTCTAATTTGTAAATGTATGTTTGAAATTTTTATTACCGATTTTTTTTTAATGATTTTTAGGCACATGTTGGGGGCAGAAGAGCACAGCAGATGCCTCTTTTTTGACAATGATGTATGTGCTATAGAATGGCAGCGAATTTAAGCAAATTTCTAATCCTTACTTTTTAACAGCTTTTTATTGGAAAATTGCCATTTAAATGAATTTATTGTTAATATTTTCATGCATAAGTATTTTTAATTAAAATTTGAATCAAATCTAATAAAACTAAATTAAAATTTTAGCAGCATTTTTGCAAAATTCGCAAAATTATCATTAAGAACAATTTAATAATATCTATGAACAAAATTTTATTTTTTATGAAAAAAAGTTTGGGAAAAAAGTCATGTTCGATTCATAATATTTATGAAAAAAAATTTCCAAATATATAAGCAACAACATTGATTACGTTAAAAGTTATACTTTTACTGAGTGAAATTATGTCGTGCTTGTTCATTTTCTTTTTCTTTGAATGTAAACAGTCGCCCAAGTCAAGTTTTTTTTTATCAAAAATTGATACTAATGTGTTTTGTTATTCTCTTCCAAATGCTGGTAGGGTGTAAGTATAAAAAAATAAAAAAGGAAGTAACATACATATATACATACATACAGTGTTGGAAAAAATAATAGGGATGATATACTCTTTTGTAATAATATTTATAATGGACATATAATATAAGCACTCACAGTCAAAATATATTAAATATAACGGGATTAAATATTCTGTTTTGGGTTTTTCTACCGTTCTTATAATTAAATTCATATTTACTTTACTTATTACTTATTCACTTATTTATTGAGAAAAGTAGAGAAATCACCTGGAAAATATAATAGGGACGCTCAGCGCAAAATTCCGTTAAAATTACTTTGGGTTAACTTTACATACTAATACTAATATAATATGGTTTATATTTAATTTCGAGTTGTGTATTTTTGGTAAAAGTGTTTGAGAAAGCACATTGCACTGATAGTGAAAGAAATGTTATTCTTAAACTGAAAGAGAAAGGGTTATCAATTCGAAAATTTGCGCAAATAATGAACCGTTCAAAAAATAAAATGTTTACGCGATTCACGTAAAAAACCCAAGAAAGTAGGTTAAGAAAACGAAAAACCTCAACTCGTTTCGATTAACTTTTAATTCGTTACTCAAAAAATAACCCCTTTGAGTCATAAAATAGTCTTAAAAATGAATTATGCACTCTCGTAACGAGTCGTACGATAAGAAACAAGCTCCATTAAGGTGAGAGTTGATGCAGGATAATGATCCTAATCACTCCGCCAGAAGTGTAAAGTATTGGTTTTAGAGTAACCAAGTCCTTGTAATTAAATCCGATTGAACACCTCTGGGGAGTCCTTAAAAATGAAATAGTATGTTTCAAATCTAAAAATAAGCTAAAAATATGGAACAAAATCCAAGATATTTGGTATTCCATTTCACCGGAAATTTATACTAATCTTGTGAGTTCTATGAATCGTCGATGTCATTAGGTAATAAAAATGAAAGGAGCTTCTACCAAGTATCGAAAAAACATAGAATTTATGGTAATGTAAAACAAAATTATATATTTTTTCCAAATGTTAAATGACCCTATTATTTTTTCAGATATTTTTTCAAGTACATTTTTTGTGAAATTTTGAAGTATTATAAAGTTCTTTTTATATTTGTAAATAAATATTTTGAAGTTCTTTAAGTTCATGTATATACTTAATTTAATTTATGAAAAACTAAATAAAAATTTAAGTATATATAAAAAATTTTAGTCGTCCCTATTATTTTTCCAACACTGTACATTCATACACCATGTCAAGAAATTGTTTTTACATTGAAAGAAATAAGATATTTTCATAGTTTGGCTTTAAAAAGGTATATAATTTTCAGCTAATATAACATTTTTTATAGAAATATGTTAGCTAATATATTTATTAATATATAATACGAGAAAAAAGTAACATATAAAGATTTAAGCTATTAAAAACAGAGCAAAAACTAAAGCACAAAAATTTTCGTGTCAAGAAATTCATTTTACATTTGCAAAACGGCTAAAGAAAATCACAAAATTTCGGGATTTAAAATTTAATATGGTAACAGTTGGCATGTATAACTGGTTGCGGAACCTTTTTTATAAAAATAAATTAATTAACGAAACTCATAGTCAATTGGAATTTTATATATTCCACCAATAATTCATTATGGTCTTGTAATATTTCTTAGCCACATTCTACCTTACAAGTTTAATGTGGGATTAAGTGTGGACTCTCTCTGTGCTGTTATATTCAACCCTTTTTGCAATTCAGCTATAGTCGCATTATCACTCTTTGTCCCTATGTGCTTGAAGTCATTAATTCAACATAACTTGAAATTTGGCTTGTTGACCTTTATAAACTTAGATTTCTTACAACTTTTCATTAAACGAGCTTTCAAAGCCTTCGAATATTGTTGCATATCGAGGTTTTTTATAAAAACTACGGAATTTCCAACTACTTTGAACAAAATGCATAGGTTTTTATGTGTCTGTATTTAACAATATCTTTTAAATATGAAGGTATGAATAACACTTTTTTAATTCTAAAAGCTTTCTAAAGGCTTTTGAAGGTTTCCGCGATATTCGGCCTGGATTCAATTATACTACAACATAATTTTAGTATTCCCACGGATATAAATTATATCAATACGAATCATAGAGAATAACAATAAATTTTCAACATTTTGCCTCCATAAGAGTTATTTTTTCGCCGTAGCTTTCAACATGTATTTGTATTCGATCAGTGTTTTTCTTGTTGCTTCTTGAAAGATAAAAATGACATACTCTTCCTGGAGTCCCTTAATAAGAGCCCTGGTGGTTATTTCCGAAGTTTTCTTGCCTTTTCTTCGTTCTACTCTGCCGAATATTTTATGTAAATTGCTACTACTAGATTTAAGCACCAAAGCTTCGTCATTCTTGGAGCGATTTAATACGCTATTAAATATTTGCTTTAATAAGGAATACATTTATGCAATATCTTTGATAATATAATAAACCAAAAAAGGGTTTATCCTTCATATTTCTTTCACTATATAATTTGTGAACAACTGGTGATATATATTATAGACTAAAACGCATATGCCTGTATTACGTGACTATAAAGATCACTATGAAGGCTTGGTGACTATAAATACATTCAAAATTCCAAAATTTGTTTAAAATAGCAAAATAAAAAACGCATATGTAAAAACTTCTGTAATTACAATCATAATATTATTTTTTTTTTTTTTTTGTTAAACATAAAACAAAATGTAACAAAAAAATTGCAATGTTACAAAACATTTGCGAATTTTGTAAAATAAAGTTGAAACAATTATTTTTGTTCATTGTAAAAACAATAGCTTGACATATTTGACATTATTACTCCAGAAATGACATGCGTAGGCTATGGCCTTCTTGTGGACATAATAAATCAGTTTCAAAAATTTTGCAATACCCCATCAAAATTTCGATTTATTCGAAAAAAATTTGGTTTTGGGTAGGTTCTTGTATAAATATTTTTCTAATTCTGTTATTCTTTTGTTTATTTTTGTTTTTTAAACTTCTTTAGAAAGTATAAGAAACAGGCTTTTCAACCGTATGCATTTGATTTGTTTTGGTCAAATGTTAAAAAAAGCAGAAACATAACTGTTATAAGATTTATTATGTAAAAACTTTGAGTCATAACCGTTAAAAAATGAAAAAATACGCCTATAAGTAATATTTATTATTAAAAAATATAAATTTTCGTCTTCCTATAACAGTTATAATTGATAAACAAATTTTTTCGTTGCTTATAATTTTTATTTTTGATTTTATTTTTTACATTGCCTTATAAGTTATTTCTAAAAAAAATTCTGTTGCTCAATAACTTTTATTTTTCAAAATTAAATTTTTTACGTTGCTTGATAATAATTAATGTTGAAATATATTTTTTTACGTTGCTTATAAATTACATTTTTTAAACATATAACAGTTCTTAATGAAGAAAAAAACTTTGCATTTATAAATAATAAAATAAATAAATTCATTAAAATTTAAACATTTGTATATCGATTTATAAAAATGTGGGGATTTTTTACAATATTCCCACATTCTTATAAGTACATATATCAAAAACGGTTTGTCCGATTTGTATATATAAAATACTAAAATGCTTTATTTTATATTTCTTTACAGCTATTTTAATATCATTTTTATCCACTCATTTGTCTGATTTCACACATAGCAATTTTTCTTTCTGAAATTTTTTTCTATTTTTTCTTTTAAACTTGCATTTACGTTCACACACAAAATTTTAATTCAGCAATTCTTGCTTTAATTGCCTTGATTTAAAGTATGAAAATAAAAAACAAAACGAATTTCGAAATACAGTAATTTTGCAGTAAAAATTAAAGCCGATTCTCATTCAACAGATCGAAATTATCCTATTCCTATACGTATGTATTTTGTTAAAATGCGGATTTTACTGCAGACCATTGGGATGTTCAACGATTTTTGAAAATTGTTTAAAATATATCAGGATGTTTCTTTAACAGCAAATCGTCTTCAAAAATACAACCTATAATGTAAAGGCGTTTGAAGGCACCAAAGAAAACTTGTTGATATTAACATATACTAGTGCGTAAAATGCAATTTTTCTTAGTAATATTAAAATATACGTAAGTATACTTCAAATAGCATTCATCAAAATAGAACTTTATGCACACACATTTTTTATTTAGTTAGTTTTTTCACCGTTTGTTGAATTTTTGAAGTGTCAAAGGTATATAGAAGTAATTCAGGCAGTTACAAGGTAGCATGAGAGTAAGGTATAATTGGAGTTATAAACAAAGTAAAAAATATATTTGAACTCTTATCAAGCAACGCAAAAAATATATATTGAAAAATAATAAGTAAGAAAACGGTAAGAATTTATTTTCAAAAATAACTATTATAAGGCAACCTAAAAAACTTATTTCAAAAAATAAAAATTATGAACAACAGAAAAAAATATATTTTAATAATAACTGTTACCAAGCAACGTAAAAAAATATTTTTGAAAAATAAAAGTTATGGAGTAATAGAAAAAATTTTGTCGACAATAACAGTTATCAAATGACATAAAAAATATTTTTTTATTCTTTACTCAACTTTTTAAATTTAAAACAAAATTTTAATTATTTTTAGTCTCTTATTAAAAGCAAATTTTCAAACAACGTCTAGAAAAAATAAAAATTTTCCACAATTTTTCGAGCTAATGCGATTTATTACAATTTTTTCTGTAATTTTTAAGAACATTTTTGTCGTGAACATAACCGAATTTAATATATATATATATAATTAACTTACTAAAACTTTCCATACATAGATTAATAAGTAGATATTTATCTGAGAGGAAACACCTGATTCAATTGTCAAAAACCTAATTCATGCAACAACAAAATACATGTTGTTTTTATTTTGAAAAAATTTGTATTTTTTGAAAATTTAGTTCAAAGTGCCTCCCACATAAACTTCTTGTTGTATTCTATATTTCCATAAATTTTTAATTTTATCCTCAAAAAGTAAAAACGAAAATAAAACATACGAAGCATTTTTTAATAAAATTTTAAAAAATGTTTAATAACTTTTTGAGTTTTTGAGCGATTTTATATGATAGTTCATTTTATTCTAAACAAAATAACATTTTAACTTTGTAAACAAATATGTGTAAACTTTTAGAAAAAAAAAATCAGAAATATTTATATCAAAGCAAAAATTTCGAAAAAAAAAGGGAAATAAATTTAAAAATGGTGAATAATTCATTATTTAATTTGAGTTTATATAAAAGTCGATAATACAGTTAAAAAGCTGCGTCTTTCTGCTTTCAAAATCAATTTAAAAATCTTAAATTGATTTAAAATTTATGAAGCTACGAGATCTATAGTGCAGGAACTATCTTAAAACGGTTTTTTCGTAATTAAATAAGTTATTTTTTACAAACATTTGCTTATTTATTTAAAGATATGTACACAGAAAAAATGTTTAAAAAAAATTATATACTAAATTGTTTGTCAAAAATTTGAAATGCTTTTAACGTTTTTTATACCCTTCACCACAGGTATAAAGGGTATATATAAGTTTGTCATTCCGTTTATAATCTCTACAATATTCATCGAAGACCCCCAAAAAGTATGTATTTTCTTTATCCTTATTTGATAGGGAAGGAAGTCGATATAACGAAGTTATAACGAAGATATAACAAATTCCCACTTATCGGATATATATGTTTTATATACAAATTATAGGTAATATTCCTTAGAATGACACTAGTAAAAATAAACAAAAATGATCTATTAATGGCCCTAAAAACGTATTTGTATTCGACTTTTCTATATAACGCATTTTTGAATATAAGCTCAGAATTTGTTTTTGTACAAATCTGTTGCAAATACTTTTCTAAAATTTCGGTTTTTCGAATTAACCATATCAGTCCATAAACAACCGAGTTATAGATAAAAATCTGAAAAAATATTAAAAATATACACACAGAAATATATATATATGAAGTAGTTGTTGATTGTATATACATACACACAATAATTTTTATGTATGTTGGGACGTTTTTAGTTGAAAATAGAAGCATTACAATGACTCAGTGTTGTTGCTTTTTGTAGAAGCATGTATCTACACATAAACATATGTATATAAATTTAGTATTCATCAGAAACTATCACTGTTGTTGTTGTTTTTTAAGGAAGCAACGCTTACAATGATAGTTTAATTTTGTGTTTACATTTCTGTGGTTTGAAAAAAATGTCGATTATTTTTGTAAGTATAAATGTGAAAATATAAAAGCATACTTTAATGCGTAAATTTTATTATTTGTCGGTAAGGTGGTGAAGGGTACAAAAGATTCGGCGCTCTAACTTGTTTAATATACAAATATATACATTAGACTGCACCAAAATTTACCGACTTTTAAATTATGACCGTAACTCCCTCTAGAATCGTTCTTTGGGCTATAAAAAGGTATTGTGTGAAATATTAGTGAAATCGGGTGACGTTAACCCATGCCGCATCGGACCTGAAGTTTGCAAGGTGCATTTATATGGGCAAAATTTGGATTTTTTTAGTTTTGTGAAAAATTTAGCCAAAATTTACCGACTTGTGAACTATGACTGTAACTTCCCCTAGAATCGTTCTTTGGACTATAAAAAAGTATTATATGAAATATTAGTGAAATGGTAACATTAACCCGTGTTGCATCGGACCTGAAGTTTGTAAGGTGCATTAATATTGGCAAAATTTGGTTTTTTTACAGTTTTGTGAAAAAATTAGATTAAATACTTTTTTTGTATTGAATTTTTAATCTACACACAATTATCTATCAAACAAGATATAAAAAGTAAAAATTGATTGAAACATTTTAAAGTTATTATCGGGGAAACCACTAATGTTTAAAATTAGATTTTATATGCATAAATTTCATGCGAATTACACATGCAGTAAAAAAACTGAAAATATGCTATAAAAATGCGAAAATATGCTCTATAAAAATTCATTTTTTCATTAAAATAAAATATTTTATTTATGCATATTCAATCTAATACTAAACATTAGTATTAATTCAGAAATGATCAAAAAGATGTATATGTCAATTTACATATACATATAGCTTTCACGTAAAAAATAAATTGTTTTTACAACGTTAACTCACATTCGGTCAAACTAAAAAGCTAATACGTCCTTTATGGCTTTAAAAGGATTAATTTATCTTTTTCAAAATCTTTATTCATTGTTTCTACAAATCGATATTTAATGAATAATTAAAATAAATATGAATAATTAAAATAAATATTTTTGGATCTCTTATTATTTTTTTAACATTTTTGGAATCACTAGTATGAAGATATTTATAAAGATTATTAAATAAAATGTAATAATTTCATGAAGAAATAATAATGAAGAAATTTATCTTCGAATCCAGATACACCTATTTTCATAAGATGTAAAAGGTATTGAAAAAATTAAATAAGTAAATACAATATTTAAAAATTTAATTTGAACTTTTTCCAAACGAATAATATGAATATGAATT
Organism: Protocalliphora azurea; assembly: GCA_932274085.1. NCBI lineage: Eukaryota > Metazoa > Arthropoda > Insecta > Diptera > Calliphoridae > Protocalliphora > Protocalliphora azurea. The sequence goes on from OW026519.1 coordinate 81,653,934, forward strand.
AGGACTCCAAATAAACGATGCATATTCTACTATAGATCGAACAAAAGTAGAAAATAATATTTTCTTAGTGTGAAAATATAATCAAAATTGGTGAAATTTCGTTTAATAAAATTTAATAGAGAGTAAGATCGAGAAATAATATAATTTAAATGATTTACAAAAGTAAGCTTATGATTAAAAACGACACCAAGGTCTAATATATCATCTACTAATTCTAAAATTTGAATTTTAATAACATATTGGGTAATTAAAAAGTATCGACATTTATGAAAAATCATATGACGGAACTTTAAAGGAAGGCCATTATCATCTGACCTCATAACAACTCTCTTCAAAATCATTTAAATCAACCATAGTGTAAATATTTTAAGATCATCAGCATATAGCAAACAATTAGAATATTTAAAACAGTGATATATATAATTAATAAAGACAAAAATTTGTTTGAATATTTATCAACAGATAAGCACCCAAAACCAGTTTTGAGAACAGACAAACTTTGATGAGTGGAAGATTTATTTTTATTTTTATCCGTATTGTTATTCTCAAATTGTAAGAATAAAACTTTTAATTGCCCTACTTCGTATGTTAATCGACTTATTTTCTTCACCAAATCATTTGATGTTTGTAAACACAGATATAAACAATATTTACAAAATTGCAAAGGGCATTGACGGCACTCTCACTTTCAACTTTAGCACATATTATATGAAATTTACATTGGCAAATTTCACAAGTGATGCATGCAGATTTTGAATGTTTTTGTAACATTTTGAACCAGTAATTTTTTTATGACGTTACGAACGTCCATTCACTTTAAAAGCACAAACTGAATTCATATACATTATTATACATTACAATTCAAATTTGAAAAACGCCTCATGAGAGAAAAAAATATCTTCGAAGTGTCCAGATATGCTCTAAAAGGGTTAAATATGCTCTAAAAATGTCAAAATATGCTACAAATAAGATCTAAAAATCACAATATGAAAAATATGCCGTTAAGGGTGAAATATTCTAAAATATGCACTTACAAATCGATTCCAAAATGCTTTATTTGTTCTGAAGCGGATAAATATTTTATCTGTGGCATCATTCAATGCACAGGAAAAAACATGCAGTTGCATATTTGTGGTTTTCCCGGTTATTACGAATTCTCCAGGCCATTAATGTGTTTTCGACCACTAGTGTAAGGAGTGTATAAAAAATGTTTATTTTATTTATTTATTTTATTTTTTATTATTTTTTTTTTTTTTTGAGAAGTTTTTAAATAAAATGCTATTTTTAATTAAATTTCATAATCATAATTACTGGAAAAAGAAATGTTTTTGTTTTCGCAGGATAATTCAAACCACGATCCGTGATTGGTTAAAAAATGTTGATTTTTTTAAGGCTGTTTGGAAACTCAAATATCAAAAAATTAGGAAAAAACTATGCAGTTTTTATAGACAATACCACAGAAAATTAAACCAAAAAAGGATTAGGTCAATACCTTGTATAACTAAGCCGATTTGAATTCTAGGGATTTCGACAAAAAGGATTTTTTTTGTCATTATAAAGTCATTTTTTTTATCGAAACTAATATTCATACTAAACAAAATTATTACAAAATAAGATAAATCATATCTCAGAAAAAAAGGATAACATTTAAAATACGATAGTCAAAATTTGAAATATATTAAAATTCTTAGAAAAACATAATGAAAACTTATTTATTTTTAGGTACATTTCTATGAAATTTTATGGAAATATAACTGAAAGGTTTTCGTTATTAACACCAGTAAAAAATGCAAATTTAATCATCAACTGAACTTGGGATAAGCATTTTTTAAACGCACCTATTCTTAAATATTTGCAAAGTAAATAGTTACCTCATTTTGACAGAGTTATGCTAAACAATTAAAATTTTTCTCAAAGATCAATGGATCGAAATACAGATAAAAGTAAATAATTTTTCGTTAAAGATAAAAACCAAAATATGCCTTAGTTTATTGTTGTTGTTCAGTACCCATGAAAACAACAATTATAAGGGAAACAGACATTAAATGAATAAAAAAATATATTTGCCAATAACGCAGTTGTTTAGGAAGCGATTTGGTTGATTCAAAAAACCGAAATTCAAGAAAAATATTTGTGATCGATATATATAAGAACCAAGTCCGTAGCTTATTTAGGACTTGGATATGGGTCAAAAATGCGTTTTGGCAGAGATATATATATATATATATATATATATATATATATATATATATATATATTATATGTGGCAGTTATCGGTGGACTTCATAAACGCCATTTCAACCGACGGACGGACATCGTCCTATCGACATAATTTCTTATAAGGAGTCAGAAAATATACTTTTTTGCTCTCCGACGAAAATTGTGGAAATTATAAACGGAATGGCCAACTTATATATGCCCTTTACACCTGTGGTGAAAGGTTTAAAAAATACATTGAAATTTGTATAGAAAATTTTAACATGATGTTTTAACATCATCTTATATCTAATGGGGACTACCCGTAACACAACACAACATTTGAATAGACTAGATATAGCACAACAATGGGATGCGCACTGCATGGAATAGCGCTGCATACACTTTTGGATATGACATATTTAAACAAAATCATGGCATATGCAAGCCTTTAATGCACACACACATATAAACTTTCGTGCATGTGTATTTTTTCCAGTTTATCTTATTGGTTGTGTAGAGAAATCTCCCAACAACCGTCTTATAATACTAATATTTTAATGTATTTCTGAGATAATCCTCTCAGAGAGCGAATTTGACACTCTCTGACAGAAAACATCGAGTCTATACAAGAGAAATTTTTATCAAGAAGATAAATTGCAGATAATTTTTTGTCTCTATCAATTATACGTTAAAACGTATGCCATATTAAACAATATTTTTTGTTTTAACACTGCAATAATTATTTGCAAACAGTCAATAACAAGTGCTCATTGAATACAGTTCGTTCTTTATCAGTCGCGCTTTCGTAAAACTGGTATCTCTAATCCTCTCTCATATACATACATATATTCACTTTAATAAACAAATAGTTAAAAAAATTAAATTTTCGTTTAGTTTTCACATTAATCGTATCGGTCTGGTGATAAATTTATAATGGAAACCTCCTCCGGAGGTAATTACTACGCGATCTTAAATCCATCGCCAAAAAGGAAAAAAATAATAGCCAATTCAACATTAATAATCCCTCCGACTTTCCAACAATAAAGTCCAAATATATAAATAACACCAAAAATCAATGTCCCAAATTTATAATTATAAAAAGTAAAATTCCTGAAAAACCAATCCAAAGCTTCAATATCTTTTTAGTTGCTAAAGCTCTAGAAGGAATTTCAAGTGAACCAACTCAAAAAACAACTTACACAAGGGACGGAAATCTTCTCATCCTAACAAAAAATGAAGCCCAAGCTAACCGCTTCTTGAAGGCAACAACCTTACCAGGAGTTTGTCCCATCGAAAGCTTTTACCACCCTTCTCTAAATACTATCAAAGGTGTCGTTTTTGCTCCAACCCTACGCGATCTCAGCGAAGAAGAAATAAAGGAAGGATTGAAGGATCAAGGAGTTACAGACTGCAAAAAGATAACAAAATATCATGAAAATAAAGTCATAAACACCCCGTTACATATACTTCACTTTAACCTTTATGAACTACCCAAAAACATAAAAATCGGATTTCTTATCTGTAAAATAGAACCATATATCCCTAATCCCATACAATGCAAAAGATGTTTCAAACTTGGACACACACGTAAGCATTGCAATAGCAACGAAAATTGTAATATTTGTGCATCTACTATTCATGATCCTATACCATGTACAAAAATACAATGTATAAACTGTAACCATCCCCACCAATCCACCAACAAAAATTGCCCAATAATTAAGAAAAGACAAGAAATATTAAAAATTAAAACGGTAAAAAATTGTTCCTATAAAGAAGCTTCATTACTATTGAATCACTTGAAGCAGCTATAGAAGAAAGAAAAAACAAACTAAAGAAAACCACTCTGCATACTAGTACAAGTACAGAAAGCAAAAACGAAGAAAACACTAATAAAACCTACAATAATAATACGAGAATAAAAGAATCATCAACAAAAGAAAAACTACAACAAATTTCAACAAACATTGATAATATCTTAAACAGAAGTCAGCAAGGTATTAATACTACAAATTATATCAACAATACAATACCCCATCATACAAAATCAAATATAACAAATACCAACAACTACACAACAAGCAACAACACAACACAACATGACCCACAAACAACACCAGCCAAGATTTTAAACAGAAGAAGCGAAATCGACACAGAAGAACTAAATTTGGATCCATAAAACCAAATAAAATAAAAATAATAATCCTAATTTAAGCAAAATAGCAATAAAAATTTTACAGTGGAACATCAACGGTTTTAATAACAACCTTCACGAATTACAAATTCTAATCCATGCTCATAATCCAGATATCATTGCATTACAGGAAACACACCACTCAATTTATCCCATACAACTTAATGGATATACATCTAACTTATCAACCAACTTACGTAATTACGGTGGCACCGGTTTATTTGTAAAAAATAATATAAGACACTCATTCACAAACTCTTCCAATAACTTCTCTGTCACTGTTGACGCGTTTATTGGCTTCAATATTAAAATAATGTCAGTGTACCTAAACCCCTCACAGCCTCTTCCAATCACAGAATTATCAGCACTCTTTGCAAATAACAACCAAAAGACAATTATATTATGGGATTTTAATGCCCACTCAACACTTTGGGGATTACACTAACAAGAGGTAAAGTAATAGAAAACATGTTAATGCAATCTAATATGATTTTACTCAACGATGGATCTCCCACACACTTTTCAACAAGATCAACATTTACCCATGTTGACATATCATTCGCTTCGGCAGACATATCTCCTCAGGCATCCTGGGAAATTGATTCTCATCTACATGGAAGTGACCACTACCCCATTTTCATAACAATAAATAAACAAAATCAAACAATAACTAACTTTAAACAAAATCGTATACGTTTTAATACAGAAAAAGCTGATTGGGCAAAATTTCAACATCTACTTAGTTCTAATACGCTAAGAGAATTATCATCCAACACCAACAAAGAATGCTCTAAGTTACAAAATGAGATAATAGCAGCAGCCAATGCTTCCATTCCACATTACAAAAATAGCGTTAAAAGGAAATTCACATACTGGTGGAACAAAGAACTACAAGTATTACGCGAAACAAAACAAAAGCTATTTAACATATTCAAAAAACACCCCACAAATGAAAACCTTATCAACTATAAGAGAGCAAACGCACATTTTAAACTCAAAAGCAAGTTAGCCAAAAGGGAATCCTATTTTAAATTTACCAACCAAATTAACCCTAATACACCAATTAACATAATATGGAATACCTACGTAAACTTCATGAAAATTATACCTCAAACTACATCCGATATATTGAAGATAACAATCAAAGCATATGTAACCCTTTAGACATTGCAAATCTCTTTGCTAATAAATGGTCACAACAATCTTCAGACGAAAATTTTAACGCAACCTTTATACAACAAAAGAACTTGACAAATATCATAATAAACTATACAATAAATAATTCAGCTAAATTGGTAGATGATGAAATAACCTTATTCGAATTAAATTCTACACTCAAGACATTTAAAGGAAAAACCCCTGGATATGACAAAATTTCATACCCGATGTTAAAAAATTTACCACCCAATTTCAAAAACATGTTAATAAATCTATTTAACAACATCTTTAATTCAGGCATCATACCACAACAATGGAAAATATCCACAACAGTACCAGTCCCCAAACCTAAAAAAAATATAACCTCAATAGACGGATACCGTCCTATTTCCCTAATACCATGTGCATCAAAACTCCTTGAAAAAATAATAGCCACAAGAATAACATGGTTTCTTCTAAAAAACAAGCTGTTAAGCATTTACCAAACTGCCTTCAAGCCCAACAAGGGAACCTTAGATGCCCTAACATATATAGATCATATTACAGCGTCCACTTTATCTCATAGGAACCATCTATCAATTCTATCGATAGATTTCGAGAAAGCTTTTGACCGAATTGGGGTACACACCATAATCGAACAACTAAAACAATGGAAGCTTGGTAAAAAAAATAATTCATTTTGTATACGCCTTTTTAACAAACAGAAAGCTTAGAATCAAAATAAACAACGAATATTCTGATATTAAACCACTATTCAATGGGATCCCACAAGGCTCTCCACTCTCAGTAATACTCTTTCAAATTGCTACCGACAAACTAAACAAAATAATTGCAAACCACAAATACTTTAAGCATGTCTTATACGCAGATGACTTATATATAATATTTAAAAACAGTTCAAATTTTATTCAAAACGAAATAGATTATCTCTTTGCTGAACTAGAAATCTGGTGTAATAACAGCGGTGCTAAAATATCTTTTTCAAAAACCAAATGCCTACACATCTGTAAAAAAAACTATGCAATTACAATAACAATATCGTAATACAAGATAATCAAATTGAAACCGTAGAATCCCTAAAAATTTTGGGGATAATTTTTAACAAAAATTTTTCATGGACGCAACACATAGACTACCTAAAAAAGTCTTTAACATCCCGCTTAAACTTATTAAAATGCCTAGCCGCAAAAAACAGTAACACACATCCAACAACCATGTTAAAAACAGCACGTAGCATAATACTGTCTAAACTTGATTATGGACTCGTTATATATGGAAAAACCAACTAAAAAAATTGAAACCATATATAATTCAGCAATTAGAATTAGCCTCGGAGCGTTAAGAACTACACCAATAAAAAATATCATAGCTGAATCCGGATTACCCACTTTACAACAAAGAATTAACTTTCTAACATCCAAATTAATTATAAAAATAATATTCCCTGCACACCTCTTGAATCGTATATCATATATCCAAACACAAGCTCCTCTCAGATTTCCATCCACATTATGTATATCTATAAAACAAGCTACAGAATTAGGTATCAACACTAAACCTCAAAAAATATATTTTCCATCTGAACCCAGCTGGAAATTAAAAAACAACAGTTTTATACTGGACCTAATTTACTTTCCCAAAGACTCCACCTAAAATCACACATACAAATCCATCTTTAATGAAATTTCTTCATCATTCATAAACAAAAATTGAAAGTTACTATTTACCGATGGATCAAAAACAGACTTCTCAACATCCTTTGCAGTTATCAACGAAAACCTACAAACGGATTTCTTAGCAAAAATGGACCACAGATATTCCATTTTCACCGCTGAATCAACAGCTATTTTCTACACACTTAATAAATATAAAAGTATTCCAGGGAAATATATAGTATGTACAGACTCAAAATCCACCATAACGGCCATACAAAATATCAAAAACAAAAACACCACAATCTCAAAAATAAGGGACATGCTTATAAGATTTCATACCAAATTTAAAATAATGTGGATTCCAAGCCACATTGGAATAGAAGGTAATACCATAGCAGACGAAGCAGCAAAATTTGCATCCCATGCCCCTATTATACATTATCCAACATCCAACAAAATTGACATTATAAATATTATTAAAGAAAACTTAACAACAGCTAAATCTGAAATCTGGAATAACTACCAACACTACTACAAAATAATCAACCCAAACAACACCAAACCAATTTATCCTCCAGATACATCAAGAAGGAATCTGCAAAAATATGTACGACTAAGATTAGGACACACCTACATCACAAACCGGCATTACTTTAACAACTCTTTAGCTGAAAACTGTCCACTATGCAATACAAATCTCATAAATATAAACCACCTAGTTTTTAACTGTAAAATAATTAACAACGCACAGCTAACACTTTTTAATAAAATATGTTTTATAGACCTTTTAAGGACCATCAACACAAATAATATAAATGCAGTACAAAAACTATTAAAACACTGTAAAATATCCCACCTAATATAAAAAGAAAAAAATTATATTCTAATTACATATACAAGCCAAAAACCACAGATGTTAGAGCCTAATAATTTATTTTATATTCATAATTTATTATGTTTATAAATTTTGTAAATAAATAAATAAATTATTTGCAAAATCAGTCTACATTAGACTAATTTTTATCCTAATAAAAAATTTGATGTTTGTCTTGATACAAATTTGTTTAGTATGAACTCAACGTTATTTGTAGATATTCTGTAACATAAAACATATAACGATAACACTAATATCATGTTAATAGTAAATGTAGATCGTTCAACTTGATGTTAATGTTAATTTTTTGGCTGTTAAACACGGTTCTCGTGTGGAGTTGACAGACCTCCCATCGAGTGCGTCCCCAGGTAGCGGATAGGGGGAGCTTTGTCATTATTGAGGTTTGACATAATATATTGTCAGACCTAAGTAATGACACGTGCTTAGGCCGTGTCTAGTCACTGACCGCGGACCAAAACTGTCACCAATTGTAAGGTTAAGGTGGCTGGTAGCTGTGCCGAGAACCTGAATAGCTAGTTAGTGGTTAAAGAAGACTAGTCGCTAACAACTTCCCTTCCGACACCAGGACACGGGTCAGTTGTAAATGTTGAGTAGCCATGTACGCCGTCAATGCATGGTCGAACCCATTACGAGCATACTCGTGGGAATAAAAAATTGAAAGGATAAGAAAAATATAAAAACAAAAATATGAATAAATATGAAGAAGACGGAAAGCAAAGTTGACTAAATGCGCAAAACCGGCTTCCAATTCTGATGAAGACACTGTAGCAGCTGCCTGGGAGATAAGCTCTGACACCATCTACATTGTCTCCAATTACATGGCCCATGAATATTGAGAACCACCACTAACTAAGGTTCGCGAGATAACAGAGTCGGATAGAGCAAACAACATACCGCTCATAATTGGAGCTGACGCTAATGCCGTTAGGGGAAGCTCCGATACAAATACAAGGGGTGTCTTTGTATGATTTTATTCTTTGTAGTAGTTTAGAGATTCTGAACATTGGTAAGGAACATTGGGAAGGCACTCTAATATTATTAGGGATTGGAGGGTCTCCAATGACTGAAAGGGTTAGGCCCTTTCAAAACAGGAGGAAGACAAACTGGACAATACAACATGATCTCCTGTTCCAACTCCTCCCAATCGCAAAGAATGTCGCCGTCTACTTGAGGCCAAGAGACCAGGTCTACCTACAAGTCCTCAGTTAACAAGTTTAAAAACCAGATAAGAAATGCGAAACGTAAATCCTGGAGACCTACCAGCCTGTCGTCCTTCCTTTTGAAGACACTGGAAAGGTTAATCGACCTACACTTGCGTAGAACGATCAACCCTTGCCTATTGAATTGCAAATCTGTTGAGACTGCATTACATTCGCTCGTAGAGTATATTGAAAAAGCTCTCGAGTATAAGGAAAATGCATTAGTGGCCTTTCTTGATATAGAAGGGGCCTTTAATAATGTGACTCCGGATGCAATCAAATTGTCCCTGGAAAGACTGGACATTCATCAGTCTCATATGGAGACTTCCAATCAATAGGGTTATAATATCCAGTTTGGGTGCGTCTACCATCTACAGGGTAGCAAACGGGGGTACTCCGCAAGGAGGAGTTTTATCTCCAATTCTATGGAAAATCACCGTTAACTCATTGCTCAGGGAACTTGATTCACTGAAGTTTAAAACTGTTGCTTATGCGGACGATGTTGCGGTTTCACCGCCTGCAAATTGCTATGGGTCTAATTAGTACATGGAGTACAATTAGTGGCCTTAGCGTAAATCCAGGAAAAATGGAACTTGACCTCATTTCTAGAAGATACAAGATTCCATCTTTCACACTTCCACGCCTAAACGGTGTTGAATTAAAGGTGTCAGATAGTGCGAAGTACCTAGGGATTATACTGGACTCCAAACTATCCTGGCTCCAAAATACACGGGCAACAGCCTCAAAGGCCAGTATTGCCCTATATGTGTGTAGGAAGGCCATCGGTAAGTCCTGGGGAATAAATTCCAGGAATACGAAATGGCTCTTCGACACGGTGATTAAGCCCATACTTATGTATGGAGCGATAGTAAGGTGGAAGGCTATATAGAAATCCACCTATATCGGAATCTTTGATAAGATTCTGCGTAGTTCAGCGCTACTCATAACAGGAGCGCTTCGTACAACTCCATCGAAAGCCTTATTTGTTCTAATGAACTGGCTACCGGTGGATCTTATGGCCAAACAGATTGCCATTATGACGGCGACATTCTGGGATTCCTTAATAGCATTCCTAGCAATATCGATTATTGTATCCCCATACCCTTTCTTGGCAGAGACTTCTCAGTATCAATCTCAACTACCCCAGAATTAAGGGTTGTTTCACTTAAGGTTTATACTGATGGGTCCAAATCTGCTGAAGGGGTTGGGGGGGGGGGGGGGGTGTATATATTCCCGCTTATAGAAAAAACATTTCCTTTAAATTGCCAGATCACTGCAGCATTCTTCAAGCAGAGATCTCGGCCATAATGAGGGCGGCGAACTGGTTAATGGACTATAGGGCATTCGGAGCGGATATCCAAATCTGTACAGTCAGGCCGCGATCAAAACGCTTTCGGGTGTGTTTTTGACATCTCTGAACAAGATGACGAAACATTCTAACTGGAGCTGGTCTGGATAAGGATCATTCAAGAACCGCGGGTAATTTTATTGCTGATACACTAGCCAGAGATGGATCCCTTCTTCGTGATGAAGATACGGACCAACTGGTTGGAGTACCGCTTTCGGCCTGCAGATCTATAATTCTGCGTAACTTATCGAGGATTGCACAGGTTAAGTGGACAAATGAATCCACATGTTAAACCTCGAAGCAAATATGGCCCCATTATGATGAATGTCGATCTCTTCATCATGGGACTATCGAGGCATCGGCTGAGAACTCTGTTAGCCGTGGTCACAGGGCACTGGATTGCTGGTGCGCATGCTAGGAGATTGGGCTCCCTTTTAACAACTTCCAAAAATGGACTTCCAAAATTGGAAGTCCGTTTATGCATGTGTTATCAGATCTCTCTGATATTGATGTCAGATGGATCAGTCGGGTTGGTTCGTTTCGGACGTTGGTATGGACGTGTGAGTTAGAAATACATGATCCCTCAGGGTTTCACAACGGGACCAAATTGAACCCAAGTCTCGTTGACTGGACAGCTGCCCTAATAACCTAACCTAACCTATCCTAACGGTTGTTAAAGCAAATGTTAAAAAAACATGTTTAAGAAAGTAAGAAATTAGTACGAATGCATGTACGCCATATTGAAAACATTGAAATTTGAGCAAAAAAAAATTTTAAATCATGTTTTAACACCATCTCATCATTGATGAATATTACCCGTTACTCGTGGTCCTCACCTGACATAAAACATTGAACATTCACACTAATATCATGTTAATAGTAAATGTAGACCGTTCAACTTGATGTTAATGTCAATTTTTTCGATGTTTAAACACGGTTTAACAAACGATATTATAACGATATCGAAAACGATACTTTTACGGACTTAAAGGTATCTTTCCTTATGATATCGTTTTTCCATAAAATTACGATATCGTTTTCGGTATCGTAATTTCCAAAAATAATGATAGTAAAATCGTCATTATCACATTTTACTCTGAATGCTATTTGATACCAAAATTTATGTTTTTTGAAATTAAAAACTTATATAAAAAATAATCATAAAGAAACATAATCTGCTAAAATATGAAAATATCCCAAATAAATATTAAATATATAAAAATCATTATACATGGCATACATATATACATTTTTTATGCAATTATAATATATGCAAGCATGGTTATTAATTAAGCACATATTTTTACAATTCGTAGCTAAAAAATTTGGTTGTGTATGTTGTTAAAAATTGTTTAATTTTAATATTTTTATTTTGAAGTTTTTTCCAAATGTTTGTATTTTTTATTTTATCGGAAACAAATTTTTAGAAATTTCAATATCATAATAACATCGTTTTCTGCAATAAAATTTGATATTATGATGGAACCTAAGATGACATCGTTTTCGCTATCATATCGTTCTATGGTTTATTGGGAAACCATGTTTAACTCATTAGTGCGCAGAGTCTCTGGAAATTTATCCAACGTAACATATTTTAATTCATTTGTTTCAGTTTTTATGATTTGTGTGCTGAGTTTTAAGTAAAATGTGAAAACCAATTTAAAAAAAAAAAAACAAAAATCTCGAGTTAGATAAGAAAATTTGAAATATATTAAATATTATGTGAATATTTGTGATTTTGTGTGTAACGATTTAATTGATGTAAATAAGTGTAACGATTCAATTGATGTAAACAAATTATGACAAAATGTTATGCGACATGCATAGTACAATTGTGATAAGATGATTGAAAAAAATTTCTTTCATATACAGACTTACAGTATCTAAAATATTGGATGAATTGGGTGCCTTTGACGATAATGAGTTCGATGACGTTGCAATTTACACAATTCCATCATTAGATGGAGCCGATACTGATCAAGATACTGATGAAAGCGATGATGAGCATGAGGCAAATCTTAATCATCTCGGTCCAAAATTATTATATACAGAATGTGAAATAGTATATGAAAATAGTGAATGGGATGACAGTGATGATGATCCCCTGAGAAATATTTGCGCATGTTCTGTGGATCAAACAGACAGACAAACACCAGTTCAAATTGTTGGCAAAAAGTTGAACCCTTATATAGAATAAATACGGAATGTACAATGATTCCACCAAGTGCTAAAGCTCAATTATGCACAACTCCGACAGAATTCTTTGAACTATTTTTCTCCGAGGATATTTTAAGACATTTTGAGGAGTAAAAAAACTTGTACGGTCTCCAAAAGAATATAAATTTAGAAGTTACATTGGACGAGATGAAAGTATTTTTAGGAGGTATTCTCATGTCTGGATATGTCAAATATCTCAATAAAAGATTGTATTGGTCAAGCAAACCTGACGTTTCTAAACTGCTCTGCAATAGCATGAGAATGAATAAGTTTAAACAAATACTAAATAACCTTCATTTAAGACAACTTTCAAATCGATGATATGGACCGCCTTTACAAATTGAGACCTCTTATAAATCACCTAAATGCGCCATATCTGCGACACTATGATGGCAGAAACTACCTTATTAAATATTAGAAAACAGATAAACGATGTGAACATTGCGGAAAAAACAAGCTTTAATTGCAACAAATATGAAAAAAGGTTTCAGCCAAAAGAATGCTTGAAAAGTTATCTTACGCCTAGTGTTCCTACTGCGCAGTGTCCGTTATAAGGGACGGTCCACAACTCCAAAACTATAAGATTTTCTTAATAAAATGTTTTATAACGAACAAATCAGATCATTTTTATTAATAATTGGTGAAAATTATTCAAGGAAAGTGGCCAGGCAACTTCGTCCACTAATGGGTTAAACATCAAGCCTCACACACAATGCTTTTTTACTAACACAAAAAAAAAGAAATTATTGCATGTGCGTGGAAGGCAACAAAACAATGAGAAAATAAGAAATTAACATGAATGCATGTTCGTCGTAATGAAAACATTGTAATTTGAGCAGAAAATTTTAACATGATGTTTTAGCATCGTCTCATTTCTAATGTAGACTATCCATTGAGAAAATAAAAAAAGCATACATCAAAAAACTGTAAATACGTGTAAAATATCAACTAAATTTCAAACACTCTCTTCCATTTGATTACTGCCGTTTTAAAAGAATTTTTATATTTTTCATAAATTCATAGATATTTAAGTATAATAAATATTTCAACACAATTTATTTGTAAAAATTGCAGATTTAAACTTTTGGAAACCAAATTTATAAAATTGACCCTTTAGATGTTAAATAGATGATAAAGATGAAAAGAATTTTCCAATGGTACCCTAAAACCCAATATATGTTTAAATAAGGAAAATATGAATGGATATTCCAGGTGTTAGCATGTCTCTGTTTTATTTCGATGTTATTTTACTTATTGCGAAAATTTTGATAATTTATTGAAAGAGAAATGTATTTTTAAAGGTGTTTCAAAAGTGGTCGAGCTCACGGAAATAAAAGTATTCAGATGTAATATTTTGGGAATATAAGATATAAGATATACGATATACATACTAATCTTCATTTCTAAAGGAGTAAAGTTGCAAATCTTTTTTCGTGTAACAATTTAATGTATATATTATCGCCACCGAAAATGCAAATCAACGTAACATCACTTTTCAAAACTTTATAGAGGGAACCAAAAAACCCTTTAAAAAAATTAATTGTTCTACAAACAATATTTTTGGGTTTTTACAACCTAATATATCGCCCAATATATTGGAAAAAAATATTTTTATCTGTTTTAAACATTTTAATGTTATGCAGTTTACGCCTTTTTGGATGCGTATTTTGTAAAACCAAAAAGACGTAACATTAATACAAATTTTAAAAAAATACTATTAACAATATTTGTATGTTTTTTTTTTTAGTAGCAAATGAAGTAGTTTTTCTCATTTTTTTTTTTCATTTATATAATTATTTTTAGGAATTCTATGATTAGCTTTGTAAGAAGAGAAATTTATCTTCCTTAACAAATAATTTTCAAGAATAAGAAAATGGTTCTTTTTCATACATTTTCCTCGAAATTTGAATGGCTTGCTTTAATTTTTTTAACAAATGTGATGTTAAGTTCTTTTGACTTATGAAAATCATTCAATTGTTGAAACGTTGTTTGAATTTTGTTAATATCATCGTTACTTTTGGAATACAAGTCTGAAAATTTGTGTATTTTGGAAAACTAACTATAATCCATCAAACACCCGAATTTGAAAATTTTAATGTTACGTTGTTATTATTTCCGAAATATTGCATATTTTCATTTCCGTAAGCTTGGCCATTTTTAAAACACCTCTAAAAATACGAATTTCTTTCAATAGCATTATCAAAATTTTCGTTATAAGAAAATGAAGTTAAAAATATAATAGATACGTACTAAGACTTGGAATATGCACTTAAATAATTTTTACATCTCTTCCATTAGCTGAATATTAAGATTTTATTAACATTTTTTGTCATATAAACCCTTTATCAACAAAAGGGTAAATTTTATAAAATTAGTTCCCAAAAGGTAATATGAGCAATTTTTGTAAATAAGTTGTATGGAAGTATTCATTACATCTAAATATCAATTAATTTATGAAAAATATGATAAATTCTTTTAAAATCGCACTAATAATCGAATAAGAGTCTATGGTTGCTATTTTACATGAAATCATTTTTTTTTTTTTTTTGATAAATTTATTCTTTCCGCTGCATTTATTTACAATAAAAGTTAACTTAAGCTATTATGGACCGGTGATCCCAAAATATTACTTTTTTACTAAAGGGTTAAGTGAATACATATGTATATCAGTAGTATTGAATAAAACCTTTCCAAAAATGCCGCAAAATCTAAATTTCGATGGAAAATGTCTGTGATATTCAAACTTTAGTAAAATATTATGTAAAAAATCATAGAAAATTTTACTAAAATCTTAATTTCACGAGAATGAAAACTAATTCTAACTAATTCTAGACATGTGTCTAATACATATTTTTTTTTTTTTTTTTTTTGACAAAAAGTTAAAAATTGTGTACACTCTTTATCGAAAACTATATTTTGGAGGTATTTTTAAAAATGGTCCAGCTCACGAGAATGAAATAATTGAACCCAAATATTTTGAGTAATTTCTAAAACCTTTCAACAAATTTTTTTAAATTGTTAATTTTTAGCCCAGAAAAATTAATGGTAAAAATGACTCAACAACCTCGGAATTTGATGAAGGGAACATAATTTTGACATATAGCTCTGTCTTAGTATGTTATACATTGATTTCCAAAACTGTTCACAAAAAAATGAAATTATATACTATGTTTCACAAAACCAATTTATAACAACTCAACGTACGTTTGTTCTTTTCGATTTAAATTCATTAAATAGTGACGAATGAAATAAGAAGAAAGAATGAAACAAAATTTTTTGTGAACTCTTTTGTGACTACGCATTTTTAGTAATTCAGGACTTTCAGTAAAGTTGTTTCAGTATTTATTGTGACATTTTTGAGCTCTAATAACAAGTTTAAGTTTTCCCTGCACATTACAATTTAATTTCAGTAAAATTGAGTCATTAATTTTATTCAAGTGATAAAAATTAACATTCAAAATTAATATGATCTAAAAGTTTTTATATTTCACTTATTTTCGCATTTTTTTTTATAAAATAAATAATAAATATAATTTTAATTAGAATAATAAATTAGATTTTTGTATCATGAAAAGATTATTCTTTCACGAATGAAAAATCGTTTTCCAATCATGAAACATTGCATGTGTTTATCGCAATCATACGTTTCATTGAATATTCCATTAACACATGTACTCCAATGACAGGCTAATGTAAAAGTCATGCGTGTTTCACCAAAATTGAACCAGATCATCATCACTTTCAATTCGGACAGATGACGAACGGTCGCAAGGCGACAAGACAGACACGGACGACGATTTAGTATTGATGGGGGTCCAACAGGACATTATAGAATAAGGCCTGCTCTCAGAGACGGATGAGTTTCTGGGCATCTCGAGGGATTCCTTTGCTGGGAACAGGGTCATACAGAAGCTCGGGGATTTTTCTCTTGGATCTGAAGATGAGCACGAGATCACTGTGATCTCAGCTCACGCTCAGAGTCAAGAGAGGAACCGGAGCTTCGAGGCGGGGTCTGAGCGAGGGTATATTTCGACTGTCTCAGGAGGTCATGCGGCCCGCGGCAACTTAGTTCGGCAGGACGGGGTAATGCGAGAAGCGCCAAACGATTCATCAAGTTGAACTAAAGAGGAGAAGGCTCGAAGTGGCGCAAAAGCTTCCCTTATCTATCTGCATAAGATAGCTAAGAGAGGCTCAACGCCACTTGCAGGCAAGGATAAGTACCTTGTCAGAAAGCACAGGAGGAACGTTAAAAAATTCTAACGGATCTACGGGCCTGTCTGTGACTCTCTGGGTATGTCTTATCCTGAAGGATTGGGTGATAATGTGGACAGCACTCCAGAAGTGTCTCAAAAGAGCACAGGAGGAAAGTCAACATCCTCAACAATCCGTGCCGGAGCGAAGGATAAGGGTAGTGGCGAACCAGCCAAACCTGCAATCATTCTGGACCAGCAGGTAAGCCAAAGACTACCGATGGTGTGGTTGTTCATGCACCGGTCAGCAAAACTGGCAAATCATAAAAGATTGTAAGGGATGCTAGGCCTGGACATGATCAGTCATCAACAAGCAAGAAGACAGTAGGTCAAAGGTCGACCAGCTCAGCCAGTGGAAGCCATAAGGACACCACTGGTGGGGTGGCTAAGATTTCTGGCAAGCGACCTTCTTCTTCGAGCGCTGCTGGTCAAATCCCACACGGCTCTACTAAGGGTCCCCAAAAGGGAGTTACTAAAAGGGCCGGATCTGGGGATGACCAGCAAACCTTGTTACAGGTCAATGGAAGATTGTGAACTCCATGACCTGTAAGGAGAACCAAAGCAGAGACTTCAGATTCGCTGTGGATCAGGAGTCTCTGAAGGAGCTGGATCACTGGGGGGAGTTGTCAATTTTGGTTTTGGGGTTATTAGATTTAGATATGCTAGATCGAGTAGAGGCTGTCAATGGTGAAAATTAATTTGTATCACTGCGAAGCAGCCTCTACCCAATTGACAAAACTCCTCATTGACTCCTTCGGTGAGTTAGTTGATAGGGATTTAAGGGATACGTGAATAATTTCATGGATGTACTTAGGCATAGCTTTGAGCTCAGCTGCCCGGTGATCTATCCTGGCAATATGGGGCAACCGAAATGATGGACCAGTGAACTTAGGGTCCAACGGTCTACAGTTAGAAGGCTGTTCAATAGAGCCAAGCTAACAAGGAGTCAGACTGACTGGGACAGCTATAGGGAAAGCTTCATTAAGTATAAGAAGGACATAAGACGGGCGAAACGGTCAAGATTTAGACGGGTATCCCGGTGGCACCTGGATATATACAACGGGCGGACAACTCGTTTGAATAGCACTTCATGGGAACAGATATCAAACGATCTTTTGTATTGTCTAATAGTTGCAGCGTTTTCCAGGCAGAAATTCTAATCATTTACAAGGCCCTAGGATTACTGGAGGAGAATGTTGAGAGGAATACTGAGGTAACTATCTATGTGTTTAGTCAGGCAGCACTGACGGCAATGACAAGTTACTGTGTCAGGTCCAGGTTATAGCTGGAGTGTAGGAAGGAATTTAGGAGGCTAATGGATGCCTACAGAATAAGACTTTGTTTGGTTACTGCGATATTCTCGGCAATGAAATAGGATTCCGATTGGGTCATATTTCATGGCCATAAGGGAATGGACAATAGATAGAACGAATGATGGTTGGGGAGTAGATCGGACTGCAGGTTCGAAGCATCTTCTGGGCATGAGCCGTGTGAATCTAAGGAGCATTGTTGGCATGATTACCGGTCACCTCGCAATAGGGAATTTGACCAGAAACTGGGACACTGACGCGTCAGATTTTTGCAGGACGTGCAATGATGTGGAGGAGCTAAAAACAGTGGAGCACATACTCTGTCACTGTGTAGGGCTTCAGCGAAGTAGACTGAGATGGTTTGGGAGCCATATTCTGCATGAACTAGACGAAGTTGCGGGTGAAGAACTCGGCAACCTTATAGGGTTCTTAATGGGAATAAAGTGGCTTAGTCAGGGTTGATTGATGGGTCTTAGGTTCCACACTTTTCTTATATTTCTTATATTTAGCTGTCTTTCTTTCCAATTTTGTGCTTTATTCTACTAGGGTTTTTCTCTTTCACAATCGACTGAATGGTCTCTGGGTGGAGGCGTGAAGACGCCGCTCTTTTAAACCTAACCTAACCTAACCTAAGAAAACCCAATAAGAATTAGACCTTTTCGACGTTAAATCGTACGATCTAGGTAGGAAGTTTTGATAATAATTTCTTATCATTTACATGCGTTGCTCACTTTACTTTAACTTTACTTTCTTAAAAAAAAAAAAAAAACAGAAAAATAAATAAAAATAAAATAACTCTACCGCCATGAACAGTAAAATTCTATCCATCCTTTTTAGAAAAATGTACTTTAAAAATTGTTTTTGAATTCAAATAAAGTGGCTCATGCGGTATGATATCCGAGCATTTCAGAGTTTAAGTTAGAGTGGCTGTTAAATTATTTTAATATGCATCTGCTAGTTAAATTCGAATTTATTTGAACACACTTGTTACACTTATGTTACTTAAATTATTATAATATTTACCCTCATGTTATTCATAAGTTCATCTTGGCTCGAGGCGTTCTTAAGACGGTTTAAGTCATCTTCTACCACATGCAATGATTTCAGCAACAAATGCACGTCAACCATATCGGCTAATATCAAAAGGCGCGTGACAGCTGAAAGTAAATTACGAGCAGCACGTACCATATTACCACGTTTAAGGGAGCTACATGGATCTTCAGAAAACTCTCTAGCTGCAATGCTCATGGCATCTCCAGTTTTACGTACTTCGTCGACAGCAGCCAACATTTCTTGAGTGATATCTGGATTTTCATAAGCAATCTGTTCTCCTTTTTGAATAAAATTTTCTGTGGCTTTTTCGACAGCTGCTACCAATGCACTAGCTCGTTTCGATTTTCCTACAAACAAAATAGTAGTTACTACTCACATTCCACTACACTAATGACTAAGACAACCAAAAATATTCTCTAGTGTTACAAATACACACATCGTCATCTAAAATGCAAAAGGCCGTAACCACAATTTTTTTATTTTTATTTATTTATTTATTTTTTTTTTTTTTTTTTGCTTTAAAATTCAGCAATTAAGTAAAATTTTTTAATCGTTCACTTAAAGCAAAAATAGATTAAGTATAAAACACACTTCAAACCAAATTTTTCTTAAATATGACAAATTTTTGGTTTATGAAGTTGGTGTACGCCCTTTTGACTTTTGTTAATATTGATGTCATTTTTGAAGATATGAATAGCAAATTTCTTATATAGATGTGGTTTGGATCAGTACATTATAATCCAGTAAAAAACCATTTGATTTTTCAATGATTATGGCCTTTTGCATTTTAGGTGACGATATGTAGAAACAAAAAAATATTTAAAAATTTGCTCTGTATTTAAAATATGTGTGAAGACAAATTTTACAATTTTTTATCCAAGACACAAACCATCTGTGCAAGGTTAAGCACTTAACAGAAACAATGTAAATGTTTGCAAAATAAATATACATTTTTAAAAATAAATGCAAAATATTACAAAAATATTTTTTTAAAACTCCAAGAACATAAAAATGCATTTAAAATTAAAAAAAA
Source organism: Protocalliphora azurea (assembly GCA_932274085.1). NCBI lineage: Eukaryota > Metazoa > Arthropoda > Insecta > Diptera > Calliphoridae > Protocalliphora > Protocalliphora azurea. The sequence goes on from OW026519.1 coordinate 81,674,445, forward strand.
ATATATATTAGTAATTTTGAGGATCTTCCGTAAGAGTAATTTTTGTGATATGACAAAGTACCTTTTCTCAAAAATTATAGGATCAAAATTATAGGTCATTTCTAGATACATCTAGATGAATATCCAATAGTCGGAATCCTTAACAGTTTTTTTTTAGAAATATTAGTTTTTTTGAAAAAGTAATTCTTCCGTGCGGAGTCTTTGCTGAATTTACTCCTAACGGATGCGTCCCCAGGTGGCGAATGAGAGGGATTGGTAGTAAGCATATAATAATAATAAGAGTATTCAGATCATGTGTATTATCTCTGATCCTAGAGTTCCATAGAGTCTCTCGCGGGGACTAAAATGCAGCGAACTTTAAAGTGGTAGGCAGCAGTGCTGGGGACCTGAATGGTTAGTTTGTGCCTAAACAAACTAACAGCTAACAGCTTCCCTCCAACACTTTTGACACGAGATGGTCCTTTCTTTACTGGCATACTCGTTGGACGAAATTGACAAGTCACAGGACGACAGGACTGAAACGAACATAATAACGGACAACGAGATAGTGATGATAGGGTTTCAACGAAATATTCTATTAGGCCAACTATCAGAGACGGATGAAATCCTGGACATCTCGAAGGATTCCTTCGCTGGAACTAGCGCCACAGAGAAACTCGGGGATCTTACTCTTGAATCTGCAGATGAGTCAAGAGAGAAATCGAAGCCTCGCGGCGGGGTCGGAGCGGGTGGATTGCTCGACTGGCTCAAAATGTCATACGTCTGGCAGTGCTTTGGTTCTTCTTCACTGATCCATGCAGGAGCAATAAGTAAGGTTAGAATCGAATTTACCTGGAACAGCAGGTAACGCTTGGTGCGCCAATAACTACCACGGTGGTAGTCAGGGATGCTAGGCCTGAAGATGATCAGCCATCGACTAGCAAGAAGGCAGCACGTCAGAAGCCGACCAGCTCTATTGGTGGAACCCGCAAAGACACCACTAGTGGGGTTGTAAAAACTTATGCGGTCTTCTTCATCAAATGTTGTTGGTCAAAACTCATCCGCCTCTATTAAAGCTTCCCATAATGGAGTCGGTAAAAGGATCAGGTCTGGGGACGACCTAGAAGGCTGTTCACATGCCATCTAGCTCTATTAAGGGCCCCCATTCCGTGCGGAGTGTTTATCTGTTTGCTACCATCGGACGCGTCCCCAGGTGGGGGATAGGGGGGACTGGGCGTGAGCCCTCTCCCTTAGCCACCATGAATGCATCCTTTTGTATCACGCCAAGTCTTGAAAACGACTAGGTTATTCGGACTGGACGCGGTGCAATTGATGTATTCTAATTGGTGATACTGCCAACATGATTACATTCTCTTGCACTGAGTACGGTCTTTGTGACATACGTTTCCCGCGAACCAAAATAAATAGATATTATGCACTTTTAAGATCAGGGTGGTAGGTAGCAGTGCCGAGGATCTGAATGGTTAGTTAGTGCGAAAAGAAACTAATCGAAAACAGCTCCCCTCTGATGCTGATGGCAAGGGACGATAGGGACTTTGCAAAGGAAGAGGAAGGTTACGGACGTTGACGAATCTCAAACGAGATCCATTAAGGGAGCTCAGCCTGGAGATGAGATACCCTCTACGTCCAGGAAAGCTGGTCATGTACCACATGACTCTTTTAATGGCCCTGCCAAAGGCGTCATAAAAATAGTAAGGTCTGGGGATGATCAGCAGATACCCTCGGCGAAGAAGGTTGGTAAGGCACCTAGTAGCTCGCTTAAAAGCTCTCACAAGGGAGTAGTAAAGTGGGCAATATCGGGTGATGATCAACCTTCAACGTCCAAAAAGGCGAAGGATTCGTCCAAGTCAGACATTCTTCAAGCAGCAGTCATTGACCGTGCTGATTCAGATGGGAGAATCAGTACGGAAATGTGACGGCAGATTGAAGACAGGCTTATGCAAGAAATCTTTCAGGCAAGGCACAGGCCAGGTGAAATAGCCTTCATGGGTGCAGACTGGTCAAAAGGTGTCAAAACTGTTGGTTGCGGTAATAAAGGAACCTTTGAGTTCCTGAAGGCCGCGATTAGCAGGTGTGGCAGCCTTTTCCCTGATGCGCAACAGGAGGTTACACAAGCGTCGGAATTACCGTTGCGATCAATAGTCACGGTGTGGATTCCACCACCCTTTAAATCAGTAGAAGTCATACTGGGAATATTGGAGGGACAGAATATGGAGATCAATACAAGTCAATGGAAGCTTGTCTCTTCATTGACTTGTAAAGAGAAATAAGGAAAAGATTTCCGATTCGCAGTAGATCGGGAATCTCTGAGGAAATTGGACTCATTATTGGTGTTACGTTTGGGCTTGGCTATGTCAAATTTCGGTACTCGAAAAATGACAGGGCCAAAGACACTGCTCATGGTGCAGATAAATCTGCATCATTATGAAATTAATAACCTACCTCAATGAGACCAATGCGGACGTAGCCCTAAGAGCCTTGGCTAAACAACAACCAGGTCTGTGGTCTTAGCGCTAAAGGGTACAAATTGTTCGTGCCGTCCACTAGGGATAAGGTAAGAACTTGTATCCTAGTGAGGATTAAACTCCAGTTGATTTTTCTTTATTCTTTCAGTTATGGAGACCTAACGGTCGTTCAAGGTGAGGAAGGAGGTAGTAAGCTGGTTCTAGCCTCAGTGTACATGCCTTATGAGGCGACGAAACCATCGGATGACAGGGTGCGGACCTTAGCCGATTATGCAAGGCGGAATGGAGTACGTCTATTACTCGGTTGTGACGCCAATGCACACCACTATCAATGGGATAGCAGAGATATTAATAAGAGAGGTAAGTCAATCTTTGATTTTATTATAACGAATGGTCTTTTAATCTGTAATAGGGGAAATACCCCTACGTTCAGGACGAAAGATAGGAATTCGTAATAGACATCACGTTGACTAACTCTGGAGACCTGGTAGAAGACTGGAGGGTGGCTATGGGATGTTCTTTCTCTGGCCATAACGGAATAACCTTTAGTCTGAACTTTCTGGGTTCGGAGAGGAAACCTTATAGGAATCCAAGACCGACGAATTGGGACGCTTTCGGGCGTGTTTTGGGATCAAGACTTCCTGAAGCTCCTAGGGAGTTTACGTCGAGGGACATTCTTAACGCGATGGTGAGGGAAGTAACGGAGTCTAACATCGGAAGCTATGAGCTCTCCTGTCCGGTGAATTATCCTGGTAAAAGAAAAAAGCCGGTCTATTGGTCAAAGGAGCTGAGAGCTCAAAGCACCACAGTCGGCATACTTTATAACAGGGCCAATAGAACTGGTAAGGATGAGGACTGGGGTACCTACAGGGTGAATTTCAATAAGTACAAAAAGGACATTAGACGAGCTAAAAGGTCTTCGTGGATTTGGTTCAGCGAGATCATTGACTCTGTCATGGACGGAGTCTAGCTCTGAGTCACTTAATGTACTTTTGGAACCTCATATTCCAAATTGTAGGGACCCATTGATGGAAGGATCAGGTAGAGAAGAGCTTTTCTTTAGAGTCCGCCATCGGAATGGGTGAAACGGTAGTAAGGGACCTGATCACGGTTGAGAAATTAACATGGGCGGTTAATACATTCGAGCCTTATAAATCACCTGGCCCGGATGGTATCTTTCCGGCTATGTTACAGAATACACCGGCTATTGGCTGTCGACGTGATAAATTCTGTTGTGGTGATACCTGATAGGAGGCTTGGTCCGGCACCGAGATACTGTACGAAGGCTGTGCAGTATTTACAGGCGGATCAAAGATAGATATTGGTACTTGTGCGGGAGTCTATATTATGGGCACGGATTTGAAAAGCTCATTTAGACTCCCGGATGAATGCAGCGTTTTTCAGGCTGAGGTTCTCGGCATCTTGAAGGCCGCGGAACTAATCAGACAGTCAGGCGGCTGAGGCACATCTGGTGAAATCCAGACTGTAACGTGTCAAGGGAGTTATGGCCAGCACTCTCCTGGGCTTGAGTAGGATCATGAGGATCATGATAGGAATCATAACAGGTCTAAGTGGGACACTGGCAATTCTGATTTTTGTAGAATGTGTGAGGACGTCGACGAGACCGAATCTATTGAGCATATTATGTGTTACTCTCCGCGATTACAACATCGTAGGATGAAATGGTTGAGCAGTCAATTTCTCGACGGGCTATGTGACGTTCGGGACAAGGAATAGGCTGGCTGGGGGTTGTTAGGGATTTTTACAACCGCTAATTCACCCATATTGAATTCTTGTTGCTCTTTTCTCTTTTCTCCTTTCTCTTCTCTTTTCTTTTCTTCCTCTCCTTTTCTGTCTTGTTTAAATGAAGGGACTCACAATGAACCAATATCGGTATCTGGGTGGAGACGTGGTACGATGATTGTAACACGTCAACCTTCTCTATTTATCTAAGAGCCCCCATAAGGAGGTCATTAAAAGAGCTGGTTCAGGAAGCGATTAGCCATCTACATCGAAAAAGGCGAAGTAATCAATATTGCAGAACTGTATTCAAGCTGCTGTCATTGACAAAGTTGATCCAGATGGGAGGATCTGCGTTGAGCAATGGCGACAAATTAAGCTCAAGCTCATTGAGGAGATCGCCCTTGTAAGAGGAAGGCCGGACGAGGTAACCTTCAAAGGTGCAGATTGGATGAAAGGTGTCAAAACTATTAACTGCGGGAGTGAGAAATCTTTTGAATTTCTCAAGAACGCAGTTGCTAAGTGCGAGACTCTTTATCCAGAGACGAAACTTGAAGTGATGATGGCATCTGAGTTGCCCCTGTGTCCAAAAGTGACAGCATGGTTTCCTCCACCCATTCCAGAGGTTGTAACCATTCTGACAGTATTGGAAAATCAGAATGGTGAACTCCATGACCTGTAAGAGGAATCAAGGCAGAGACCTCAGATTCGCAATGGATCAGGATCTCAAGAAGTTGGAGTCACCGAAATTGACAACCCCCTAGTCAATTTCGGGTTAGGGTGATCAGATTTAGATACTCCAAACCTGATGGATTTATCAGATTTCGATACACAAAATCTGATAAATCCAAAGAGGCTAACAGTGGTGGAAATTAATTTGCATCACTGTGAAGCAGCCTCTATCGAACTGACGAAGCTCCTTATTGACTCCAAAGTACGCGTGGCCCTTATCCAGGAACCTTGGATCAACAACACCTGGGTAAGTAGTTTAAAGATTACAGGGTATAACTTACTCATACCATCCACATTGGAGAAGGTACGAACATGTATACTGGCTAGGAATGATTTGAATATTAATCTTCTTCATTCTTTTAGTAGTGGGAACCTTAAGGTTGATCAATGGGAAGCCACTGATGACAGTGATCATAATTTCATCTGTGTACATGCCATACGAAGCGGCCGATCCACCGAGCATCGCTCTGCAGCATTTGGCGGAGCACACCAGGAGGAAGGGAGTGTACATGGTCTTGGGATGTGATGTGAACGCTCACCAATTGGGGAGCAGGGAGGTTAGTTTGTATTTGAGTTTATAACTATTTATAATCTTTACATCTGCAATAGAGATAGTGATTCTACATTCAGAACGAAAGATAAAGAAACAATTATAGACATAACGGTAGCGAACCAAGGGGGTGATTTTTTTAAAGACTGGAGGGTAATTATGGATTATTCCTTTTCGGACAATAGCATGATACGAGGACGGATCAATAAGTCCTTGACTTTTCGAACACTATTCCAATGGTAAAAAAGTGATTTACTGACTTTCGTTGTGGATGGCTAATTGAGGTCAGTACACCCGAAAATGTCGAAAAAATCCACGATATGTTGTTGGCCGACCGAAGTGTAAAAGTACGTGAGATTGTTGATGCCATAGGCATTTCATATGGCAGTGTAGTTTAGATTTTAAATGATCAGCTGGGTTTAAGAAAGTTGTCTGCAAGATGGGTGCCGCGTATGCTCTCAATTGACCATAAACGTAAACGTGTGACAACTTCAAAGGATTGTTTGGTGTTGTTTAACCACAATACGAATGAGTTTTTGCGGTTAGTTAGTAAGGATTTGAGGGATACTGGGGGCTGGAGAAATTCAGCTAAGGGTATCGAGGAAGTCGTGAACAATTTCACGAATGTAATTAGGTTTAGCTTCGAGCTCAGGTGCCCGGTGATTTATCCTGACGAAGCAGGAAACAGCCGAAATAGTGGACCAGGGAACTTAGGGACCAGTGGTCTAAAGTTAAGAGGTTTACTAATAGGAGTGATGCTGATTGGGACAGCTACACGGATAGCTTCATTAAGTATAAAAAGGACATAAGACGGGTGAAACGGGCATCATGGATGAATTTCTGAGTCTGTGGACTCTGTGAACGAGTTTCCTAAATTCAGGCGGTATTATCCAAGAACTTTGTGGCACCTAGATACATACAACGTGCGGACAACTCGTGTGCAGAGTCTGGTTCAGATTACTGATGGAGACTCACAGGCTGTAGTAATATAGGATCTGGTTGGCGGACAGATAGAGGAGATGGTCACTAGAGACAAGGTAAGATTTGAGCCATGCAAGTCACCCGATCCGGATGACATTTTACCGGCCATGTTACAGAACGTCAATGAAAGGGTTATCTCACTACTAGTGGTGGTATTTAAGGAATGTTTCAGGGTGAGATATATTCCCAAAGGGTGGAGAGAGGTTAGAGTCATTTTCATACCCAAAGCGGGTAAGGCGACTTACTCAAAGCCCAAAGTTTATAGACTGATCAGCCTATTGTCTTTTGTATTTAAGGTAATAGAAAGACTGATCCATATGTATCCTAGGAGTATGGGGACTCAGGTCATCACTCAACATGCCTATCTTAAGGATAACTCTGTTTGTTGAGAGTGCTCTGCATGATTTGTTATATATATATATATATATATATACTACATCATGCAGAGCACTGTCCTAAAATCCGCGGTCACAGGAATCAAAAGAAAGAAAACTTGTCATTTTCAAAGACTTTTTTTTTGATTTATTAAATTTGGGTGCTCGTCGGTACCATATGGAACAATTTCAGATCTTGAATTTTTGTTGTTTTACTCCACGTATTGTTGTTAACATAATTGCATCAAGTTATTTAAAAAAATTTTAACTAAAAAAACATTTGAGGTTTAAGGTCGGTTTCTTAAAGGTAAACTTAAAAGGATAATTCTCATATATACCAGCTTCTTTACTAAAAACAAATTTTTTATATTTACGAAAATTTTGAGGAACTTACCTTAAATTAGGTAGAGTTAGTTTGGGAAAGGTTTAGAATGGTGAAATTATTATTATTATTTTTTTTTTCGAAAATTGTCACATAAATGATCACGTCTGAGCAGCAACGATATGTTAGAAAAAACAAAAACACCCAAAGATTTTATTTTTAATTTTTTTAGAAAGAGAGAGAAGCATACTGAAGAAAATTTTTTATTACATGTTTTTTATTACAATTTTTAACATTTGAATTAATGATAAAAGATTCGATAGAAATTTCTATAGTTGAATTTAGTAATTGTTTACGGAATGCCAACTAAATGCATTTCATTTCAATAGTGTATTCGCTAAATGTAATTGTTGTAACAAATTCGCATATCGTCACCGAAAATTAAAACAATAAAATTTTCAAAATCGGGTTTTCATGGAATATAGCTTATTTTGAAAAAATACATATAATCACGAATTTTTAGACTTATGCCTCCAAAAATATCGATTTTATTAACGAAACTACAGAAAAATACATTCGGGCCAAGTTGGCAAACCATTTCTCAAGATAGTTCAAACGTTGGAAAAACGTGAGACGTTCTTCTACATATATTTTATAACAACATGCAAATGATAACATAATTTTTTATTGTTTGCATCGTTGGCTAGAAATAATAATCAATTTGAAGAACTTTTTCGTTTGAATATTTCTCCACAACGATCATTCGTTAACGCTAACCAATGACTTATTTGGATTAAAATAAAAGATTTAGTCTTTTAATTCGGATTAAACTTTTTTTCTAACCAACGACTTATTTTGGTTAAAGTAGAAGTCTCCGTTTCAGATTAAAATTTTTTAGTACACAATCAGCAAAAAATAGTACAGTCAGGAAACGGAATTTCATGTACTTTTGCTTGTGATTAATTCGCTCGCTTTTAGTTTATGAGTTATGGGCCTTTAAAGTTTTGATAAATTTTTCCTTTATTAACGTTATTTTCAACAGTGCTGGTAATCCTGATTTGTTCCGTTTTCTTAATTGGTTGAATAGGTGCCTGGATTTTATTTTTCTAATTCACAAACTATGAATGTACATAATCTTATCCATATTATATATCACGATTTTCATCTTTTGTCTTTCAAAATAGACTGGGGTATTTAAAATCTATAGTAAAATTAACCACAAATCCAATAGCACAATTCAAATTCAAACAAAACTGTATATTTGTATACCCATCACCACGGGTGTAAAGGGTATATATACCGTTTTTAATTTCCACAATTTTCATCGTAGAGAAAAAAGTTTATATTTTCTGGATCCTTGTAAGAAATAATGTCGATAACCGACAAACGGACGATGTCCATCCGTTTGTCGGTTGAAATAGCGTTTATATATATTACATATGTCAGTTATGGGTTTGCTTTGTATATTTTTTTCATATATTTACATATTTGCTAGAATTTAATCTTCGGGAACACCAAAGAGATCTGAAGAGTAAATACCTACTTTAAAAATTTAGTGTTTTATGTTCAGAAACTTGAATCTGAATGTTAGAGTCCATAGATTTAAGTTTTATAAGTTTATTAGCTTATATGCCGTTGTTAGTTTTAATTAATAATGATCCATTGCGCAATTTTTTACGTTCTGCTGCTTCTCCGTCACACGTGCTATCGATCGCTTTTTTAATAAGGGTGAAACGTTCATAAAATTACTCTCACTTTCGATGTGATTTATCAGAAGATTTATAGGTCCATTAGAAATAAATGAAATTCTTTTATTGAAATCAAACTGTAGTCCTGGACTGTAGAAATCTTTCTTTTTCGTAACATCAGGTGGTACATTCATTTTGATTAAAGTTAGTTTTTTTCTTTTAATATAATATGTGTTTTCACTATACAAGAAGCGAAAATTAGTTTAAGAGATTTGAAATAACAGTACTTATTTGTTTTTGAAAAGGGATTAGAAATTTTAATGTAGCTCTTGTCAATTATACACTTCCTTCCACTATGAGTGGTTAACAACGACTAACTGCAGCCAACTTTATACTGAAATCGACTTTTAGTCTTCGATTAATCAATAAATCATGTAGTAGCTATTATTAGCCGTATACTTCCCGTTGGGCTTGGTTATATAAATTGAAGATAAACAAATTTTATATTTATTAAAAAAAAAAATTAACCCTGCATAATGAAATAGTTTTTTTGAACAAAAAAAAAATTGCAAACATTTCAAAGGAAATTTTTAAACTTTCTAAAAAGTAATTGTTGGAACGAGTTTTTAAAAGATTTGATAATAAAAAATCAGTAAAAATACAATTCAAGAAATAATTGTTGAGTACGAGTTATTTAAAATTTATATTTGTAAGAGAACGGTCTCCAAAAAATTTAGAATGCGTTCACGCAGTGCCGAACAGTAACATAAAGAATGTTACTAATCCTCAATAAAACAACTTCTGCAGGAACCCATTTGTCTGGTCGAACCGAACATATTCCTCCATTTTTATAAAAATGGAGGAATATGTTAATACGTCTGTGTTTCTGTTACATCCGTAGACGATATATTCCTCGTCTGTTACCCAGACTAGGCTGAGAAGTATAGATAAAGGTTTAGTGCAGTTGAGTAGACATTACGACTTCACCACGTACGAATTCCGCACCTTAAAATCGACAGCCAATATCTTCCGAAACAAGTGCCCTTTTAGTAGAAAATATTTCACCAAATATGCAATGATATAAAATATCAATATTTGGAGTAAGCTTTACCTGCTTTTGATTAATACAACTTGGTTTTCAAGTAAATTTTATAATTTTTATAATACAGCAATGTCCAAGCAAAACCCGATTATTTTTGGCCAGTTAACGTAGTGGCTGCATGAATAATTTAAACCAAATTTCCAATAACGACAATATAAGCAAATATTGCCATTATTGGCAATATTTAAAAAATAAATGAGTTAAAAAAAAACTTAAAAGCCAACCAACGTAGGAAAAAGTATAAATATAGGAAATTACTAAAAACTGCGCTGGAATGTTTTTATTTACTTCTTTTATAAATCAGAAAGTATGAAAGCTCTTGATGCATAAAACTTACGATAAGTTAAAGGTTAGATGATCTGTCCTTTAACTTATCGGCCACCTTTGGCTTAACTCTTGCTTATAATAACTAAAAACAGTTTGTGTCCGATAACATTCTTACTTAGTTACCGGAAAGTTATAACGGGCCTTAGTGACGTTATTAGAGTGATCCGCGGAATTAGGTTAACAATAAATCGAACGATTCTTTTATCTTTTGATCTTCTTTGTCAAAACGACTATTTTATTCAATATATTACACCCTCAAAATGTTTAGTTCAGATAGTATACTATTGTTTATCATATCGATAGATATACATATTTAAACGTCTAATGGTCCTTTAAAATATACTTCATCTTTTACTAATTTTTAAAATAATAATCGATTAAAAATCGATTATATGGTTCGATTAATCAATAATAAAAAATTAAATTTTAGGTTGATTGAAAAATCGATTATTAACTTTTCATACCATTTACTATGTATCACATTGGATTACGCAAAGCAGTCATACGTTAAAGTCCTGGATTTTTTTTTTTGTCAATTAAATTAATTTTAATTAAAAATATTAACTAAAATTTTCTTACCAATACAAAAGTGAACTATAATCACATTGCATGTACATACTATGTATAGATGTGTTCGAGTTTATGCTGTTTAATTTAATTAAAATTATTTTTGTATTACCTTTTTTCTTCTTACTCGGACCCTTAGTGTTTACGAGTGTTGTTACTTGCAATACCAACGGCTCGAGAGTCTTTTCAACCGACATAGTACGAATTTCCAAATTTTTTGGATCCCATTTCATGGCTATTTGCCCGAAATCAGATAAAGTACCCATAATGAATATTGTTTATATCTTGTAGTCGGTGTATACAATAAATAAGTATACAGGAAGACGCCTATTTCAGATATACGATGAGAACACTATGGATATGAAATTATTTTAAAACCTCTTTAATAGTCTTGAGAAATATATTGAGTTTTTAAGAGATATTTTTAATTATATTATGATAACAAGATCTTTTGTTTTTATTTTTCAAACTGAATTTTTAAAACTTTACTGCATCAATTTCAGACGTACAAACACCTATTCTGTGACACCTTTCGTCTTCTTCATTTATAAAACAAAAAATATTTCATTACCTATTCATATATTATTCTTTTTCCATCGTTCCGCTTAGAGCTGCCATGTATAAATTTCAAACCCCGGGATGTTTTCTCCAGTTTGTTGTTTGTTTGTCTCACAGGCCGTCTAACGTAAACACAAATTAGTTAACTTTAACATCAAAAGTAAGTTTAGAGTGCTTGAGTAAAGTCCATTTTTTACCTGTTTGTACATTGTTGTAAAGCAAATATTATATGCTTATTAGTCGTAGTTTGGGGTGAGAAGTTCATGTTCTGACAGATCATATTTTTTTTTTGTTTGCCGTGTGACTTCTATACTTTTGGCATGCAGCACCTCTAATCCAATATACAAAAATTAAACTGTCAAAGTAAAAATGACATTTGACGGCAGACAAATTACGGTCCACACCATGATGTGAGGGCTGTTCTAGACAAAACTTTTCTATCAAGACGAACGTCAAAGTCAATGCGAATTTATTGAAAGTGACATCAGTTGTACAAACACAACGATAATCCGAATGCGCGCAGTTTTACACCTGCAAAAAAGAAAAAAAAATAGTAATAATCATATGCTGAACTGAATTCAACATGATTATATTCGCCTTGATTTTTGATGAAGTTTTGTAAAATTATTTGATATTTATTTTCATAGTGCAATAATATAAAGTAACCACAAAAGCCCAGCTAATTTATAATTATTTCATGTACATACTGCGCGTAGCTGTCACATTGCTTTTGTAATCGTATAGAATATTTTTTACCACGTTCATTTATACTTACTCATTTTGTGTTCATAGCATCTCGACATTTTGTGCCGTAATTTTACTCTAATCCCTAGTCTGCATACACATTTTTATGTTGGCAATTGTTAAATTATGTCTCTCTCTTCAAAATGCTATGTGTAGACCAATAGGAAATCTGTTGCACAATTTATTTCGCTATAAATATTTAAACACAAAGTTGAGCAATAATTTTAACATAACCTGTCAAATTTATTGATCTCTTTTAAAATTTTTCTCTTAAAAAAAATAAGGAATAAGAATGCAAATATAAAATTTTCAATAAGAGGCTATTTAACATCTAAATTTTTCATGTACGTTTTCTGTACCCAACGCTGGTAAAAAAATCCAATTATTTTGGTAGAAATATCAAAACAATAATTTAAGAAATGGTAAAAAGTGAATGTATTTTATAAATGGTAACAGACCATGTAATCAAGAACATATCAGGGCAAAATGAAACAAGTGTCAGCAGTTCCACAAAAAAAAAAAAAAAAACAATTTGACAGATATAAGTACTAAAAAAAAATAATCACTTGATTAATTGAGGACACCTATTTGAATTCGCCTTGGAACTAATATTACAAAATATAATTTGGCAACGTTGACGGTCTGACAAGGCATTATTATTTTTAACATTTTTATAAAAATGGAGCTAGAATTATAAAAGCTGTATCGCAATGCTAGAAAAACCAATAAAAGTATTGCATAATGTAAATTGCAGCCTAAGAGATATATTTTAAGTCCGTCATTTTAAATTTTATATAATCCATGTATTTGTTGCTCTTTTTACATTTTGTGGTCATATGGGTTATGTATCAAGATTACCTATACCACAGGTCTACATCTGAGATTAAATAAAATAGATATAGCTGCTTGTACTATAGGTACTTGTTGTATGTTTATAAAAATTTATGAATACGTATTATGGAAATGCAGACGTTAAAATGTTTAATTCATTAAATTAAAACAATATTAAACATATTTTTTATGTAGTAACATTTGTTTATTGATTTAAATAAACTCGAAGTTTTTTAGTTAACAAAATAATTCAGTATTTTAATTTAAAAAAAATAACAATATAAAAAAGCAAAATAGGAATTTAATCATTAGTATATAAAAAAACAAATTGAAATTTAGATATGAATACATTCAAATGTTATTCATTCTGAAATTGCAGAAGCGTTTGAAATGTACATATTATTTATGGAACTAAAAAAAATATTAAAAATACTTTAAAACTATTATTATTTTTGGTAACAAAGTAATTCAGTCTTTTCAGTTAAAAAAAAATTAATAATAAAAAAAGAAAAACAAAATAGTGATTTAATTTTTAATATATAGGAATAGAATTTAAAATATGAATTCATAAATATATTATTCATGCTGTAAAGGATTTCGACAACATATAATTTTTTTAACTTTCGAGATTCTAACTCAAGGGCAAAAACTATAAAACTTTTTGAAACTATTTTACTTTTATTAATAATGTTTTGAAATGGTGGAAAAAGAAAGCTCGAATTCGAATAACACAGGTTGCGAAAATTTTTTTCCGTGGTACGCAATTTCTTTGTCTATTCGGATAAATGTTATTAGGATGTACAAAGTTTACAAATAATTTTCTAAAATTGTCGCGGTTTCTCGCTTTAAATCGTTATTTGAAAAATTAACGAGGTTGGGCCATATATTAAAGCATACCTCGGAAAGGACTTATCGGATTTGGTTCAGAAAAATATCAATAAGTTAAAATTACTTCCAAGTTTAACACAATATTTTTTCTAATACTCTCAAAAGTTGTGGAGATATTAAGCCTGTTTCATGGGAAAACTTAAATTTGACACAAAATATCCGAAGATTATTAAAAAAAAAAAAAATATATATAAAAACTTTGGTTTTTCCCACAAAATGGAATTAATATTTTCTTCCAAAACTGTTGCGCCTATTAAAAAATAATATGAGTTGGAAGCAATCTAAATTAAATATTTTATTAATACAAATCCGACAAGTCATTTTCGAGATATGCTTCAACATATGGTGTTACCTCGTTGCTATTACCAATAGCAATTTATTGCGAGAACCAGAATTAATTAAAAAAAGTGATTTATGGACTCAATAATTAATACTAACATGTATCTTAATTGACAGATTTTGATTAAAAACTTACTTTTTGCACTACTTCAAAACATTAATAATAAAATCAGTGTTGCTTTGTATAATCTATTAAAATTCAATAAAAAATTAAGAAACTGTTTGATCTTGCAATATTTTTTGCAAGAAGGTGCAAAATAAAAACAACTATAAATAATTTTTCCTAAAAACATAATTTGTTTATTTAACGGCAGCTAAGCGACGACTGACATTTGTAAGTGTGTAAAATCAATGATAACCTAGTGTCTACATTAGGCAAATTTTTATCAAAACAAACGTCAAAATCAGTGAGAATATATACAAGATAACCTTAGTTAAACAGCTGATTATTATTTTGGTTGTTACAGTTGTCAAACTGCATATATAAAAAAACAATAATGAATACGACATATTGTTGTTTTTGTGCAACTGTTGCCACCTTCTACAAATTCGTTTTAAGTTTGACGTTTGTCTTGATAAAAAATTGTCTAATGTAGACACTATATAAAGCAAGTTAATATGAAATTTGGCAATAAAATATAATGCGTACATAAATATTTATAACAAGTATAATGATTATACATGCACATGCATATGTACATAAATATATATGAAATATATATGAATATTTTGAACTGTATATAATTAAACAACTGTGTATAATTAAAGTAATACTACTTGCTGAGATTAAACTTAGTGAGTACATAATCTGGTATAAGAGAATTATTATTAGTGAGCGCACAAGAGTTATTATGTACGTACGGTAATTAATATGTATGTATATACTAAGGCCAATGCATAAACAAACAAAGTTAAAAAAAAGAGCATATTAATAATGTTTTATTTTAAGAAATCCGTTACGGTTTACAATAAATGAAAATGAAGTAGTGAACAAAAATACACCAAGACCTAGGTTGCCGTCAACATCCTCCCCTGTTGGAAAGCTACGGTTTTTAACATGTTCCACTGGTAAAACTGCCACTTTAGTTACGCGTGCATGCGTGATTAAACATTTATTTGTGGGAACGACTGTCACTCGAGCAACACCATCACCAGTTATGACGTCAGTGACACGACCCATTTGTCACTTTAGAGGTTGTAGATTTTCATCCTTCAGTAACACCATTGAACCACAAGCTATGTTGTTAACCCTTTGATGCCACTTCGAGCGCCTTTGCAGCAAAGACAAATGCGAATTGCTCCACTTATGCCAAAAAATTTGTTGCATTTGACAGACTCACTCACATATCCATGATATTAGTTTCGAATATAGAAATTAGAGGGCCTCCTATTAAAAAATGTCCCAGGGTTAGAACCTCTAAATTCGGGTCTTCTGAAATTTTTAATAACAGGCAAGAGTTTAAAATCGCTGATATTTCACATACAAGCGTGCGTAACTAATCAAAAATTAACATGTTGAGGCCAACTGTGCAATAAAATTGAAATTTTTTGGATTTAACAAGCACCTCCCATAATCCATCAAAGTGAGATGATCTTGGAGGGATAAATTTCCACTCTATTCCATCCTCAAACCACTGTCGCTGAAGTGAGTTTTGATGCGACTGGCTTAAAAATAGCTGCTTCAAATCAGCCAACTTATTCTTAGCACCTACAAGGTTTGTAGCGTTATCCGACCAAATTGTCTTAGGCTTACCCCTTATGGCTATAAAACAATGTAGGGCAGATAAAAACGATAACATCGACAAATTTGGAAGACTTCTAAATGCGAAGCTTTCGTTGAAAGCATATAAAAATGGACACATAATATTTGATATTAGAACGAGTTCTCACTTCGGATTTGTAATAAAATGGGCCGTAAAACTCCACTCCAGTAGTGTGGAAAGCCTTTTTAGGTTTCACTCGATCGGCTGGTAAGCACTCCATAACTTGTTGAGCCAATTTTGGTTTCATTTTAAAACAACGTATGCATTTTGAAATTATTTAGCTTATAAGTTTCCGTCCCCAACGGGCCAATACTGCTGGTGAATTGCAGCCAACAAACACTGAGCTCCAGCATGTAACAGTGTAGGGGCCTTGTAGCTCGAAAAGCATTTTTTTAAATCATTTTTATTGTTTTACCTTTTTCAATTTTGTTTATTCTTATTTACCACCGTGAGAAATGTTTAAAATTAGTTGACTTTTTTTTATTTTTAAACATTATGGTCTTGGATTTGATTTATTTAACAATCTGAATATTAAAATGAAGTTCTAAGCGTCCTTTTTATTGGTTCCTGGTGAACTGAATCGGATAGGGTAGCGGTTTTTTTTTGGTATCATACACAACTTCATTTTCGCTTTTCCTTAGTATGATCATAGTAGGGAGGGGAATTCTACTGTGTTACCATCTACACACAGTCGTTCAACAGTCTAAACATCCGTTTCTGTCTTTTTTTCTGTGTCTGCTAGTTTTCTCTGCCCCTATTTCTATCTCTTGCTCTCTTCTTTTATTTTTCTCTCATTTAATATAGCACGCACAAGATAAAATAATATTACTGTGCATGTCGACTTGAAGTCTATTTTGAAATAGCATCGAAACCCTTTATTTTTTTATTTTTAATTGCAATTCTGCAATTGCCTTTTAATTGATTTTGAATTTTTCTGTTTTTAAAATTAAATAATTTTTTTTTTCAATCGTTTGCTTTCGAATTTTGCAAACTAATTGTATTTATTTTTTATCTTTTTATTGAAAATTGACAATTATATATTTTTAATTTTCTGGAGAAAACTTGAATTTTGTTTTTATTATTTATTTTTTATTCAATTGTTTAGTTTTGAAAACCACCAAATAAGTGTAGCTACCTTTTTTTTATTATTTTTGCTTAATAGCAATATTACTTAATTTTTCACTGAACTTTTTACTTTTTTTTTTGTAATTTTTTTTTTTATTATTTTTCAATACTATTACCATGTCTCTTCACACGTCTCTTGTAAAGATGCCATTTTGGAATCAGGCTCAATGCCTGATGACCTTGTGGTCATCCTTTACACTAAACTTGTTTCAGAAAAATTCCCACTGCTAAACAAATTTATTTATTTATTTATTTTATTTATTCAATAATGTAATACAAAGCCGTTTCTGTTTGCAATGGCAAACTTGTGATAACTCAACCAACTAAGACAACAACAAATGTCAATATACCACCTCCACCAATTGTTACACGTTGATTCTAATAAATCAAACACGATCCCACCTATACCTGGAAATATTCCACCTACAGATCCTTATGTTTCTTTTATGTCTACTAGTTCTCCCCAAGGTCAACAAGAACAAATACAATCTGTGGTTTCAGCAGCAGTGAGTGCTCAACAAGCTGCAATGCTGACTTAACTTACTCAACTTTTGACAAAGTTGATTGAGAGTAGATTTTCAAAGTCTAAATGTGAATGGTCCAGCCTCTGTAAGTCGTTCACCTGAACAAAATCCACGTTCGGGTTCAGACCAAAATCCACAGATTTTAACGTTACCGGCAGTAGAGCAACAAACCTTAGAGCAATTGTTAGGTCTTCCGTCAAATAGTGGTAATGCCATTGGTTCAAGTTCTAATGTAAGTGGTACCAATGTTACTTCCTCTAACTTTTCAGTTAGGTCTGACAAAGTCGGACATATCATCCATAATTGGAAGATATGGTTTACCGGGGGACTCAAACGGAATGCCCGTTGAAAATTTCATTTGTAGCGTTGAAGCTCTGACAAAACAAACTCTTGGTGGAAACTTTGAACTGCTATGCGATCACATTTCTACTCTTTTTGAGTAGAGATACCATAAGTCTTCCCGTAGAATTGGTTGGTCTGAACTGTGTAGTGCTCTTCACGAATAATACTGTGATTCACGTATGGATATAGACTTCCGCGAAATGATCCGTGGCAGGAAACAAAGAGTAGGAGAATCTTTTGATTCCTTTTATAAATCGGTGATAGACATTTCTGATCGTTTTCCCGAAAACGTGATAGTAGAAATTCTGCGTCGTAATTTGCTCCCGGAAATTCAACATGAATTGTTGAATATTGAAATTAAATCCGTGTCTCAATTGCGCGAAATATGCCGTAAACGTGAATTTTTCATTCATGATGTAGTAAGGAAACACAGTTTGTCCAAACATTCCTTTTCACGTAGACAGGTCCATGAAATGATTGGCGATGATTCCGAATCATCAATACCAAGATTGTCTTGATGGTAGACATGTGTTTTGCCAACATATCCATCTTGTAACGGTCCAAAAAACTTGCGGTCCAGTGCACCGAAGAGTGCACTCAAACAGACCCGATCGACATCTACCAACACCGATCTGTAGATGAATCTCTACCAGTTCCCAATTCCACTGATCAAAATAATGTACCTGATATATCAAATAGAAATGTTTTCGTTTCTAATACCAAAATACCTGCTACAGACTATAATATTACACCTGATGTGACATTTTGCAATAGCTCTAAAAATATTATAACTCCTTCATTGTTTCTGAAAAAAAATCCACCAACATATTTCAAGCCATTCCATATACGATTAGCCGAATATAACTCCATCCGAGACAGAATTTTTAATGATTTATCTCCCAGCACGAAACAAACTAGGTCTTCGAAGCGCATGAAAACCTTTTGTTCTAATATCAATCATACGCGCCGTAAATTACTAAGTTTCATTGTTGATAAACCGAATGATGTTCGTCCTTATGCCGAAGTGCAGATTTTTGACAGAACGATAATGGGCTTATTAGATACGGGCGCATCCATTAGTTGTTTAGAAGCACAAAACGCTAGAGAGTTAGTTGAATATGGTGAAAATTTTAAAAAGATTCGATCCATAGTGAAAACGGAGGATGGTAAAGGCCAGAGTGTGATAGGAGTTGTTAGGACGGATATAACTTTTAGAGGTGTGACAAAGCCTGTAACTCTTTATATTTTTCCTTCGTTATCGCAGAATTTATACTTAGGTATAGACTTTTGGCGAACTTTTGATTTATTACCACTAGGTTTAGTATCTGAATTGACTACAGATACATTAATAACTTCTATTTCTGAAATTTCCGAACAAAGACCATTGTCTGAAACACAGAAACAACAACTTCAGATTGTCATAGATACATTCCCTTCGTTTGTCAAAGAAGGTAGGACTAGCGTAGGTTCTGCTTCTCCAATTAAGCAACGCCACTTTCCGGTATCTCCAGCAATGGAGAAACTAATTTATGCCTAAATAGATCGAATGTTAGAAAATGACGTTATAGAAGAATCAGATAGTGCTTGGTCGTCCCCGATAGTCCTCGTTCAAAAACCAGGAAAGGTTAGGCTCTGTTTGGATAGCCGGAAAGTTAACTCGGTCACAATCAAGGAAGCATATCCTCTACCGAATATCAACGGTATCCTTAGTCGTTGATATTCGACCCAGAGAAAATATCGTCCATTGTTGAATTCCCGACACCGAGGTCTGTAAGGCAACTAAGACGATTTTTAGGAATGTCCGGGTGGTACCGTAAGTTTATTAAGAACTTTAAAAGCAACAAGAAAATTTTTATGGAGTAAAGAAGCTCAAAAATCGTTTGAAGAGTTGAAGCACATATTGACAACTGCGCCAGTGTTACACAGCCCAGATTTTTCACAGCCATTCTATATACACTATGATGCTAGTCAAACTGGAATAGGAAGCGTCTTGGTAAAAAAAAAATGCGGAGGGTGAAGAGTTTCCGATAGCATTTATGTCTAAGAAACTCAACCAAGCCCAACGAAACTATTCTGTTACCGTACAGGAATGTTTAGCAGCACTGTTAAGCATTAATAGGTTTAGAGCTTACGTTGAAGGGCATGAATTTACAGTGATCACAGATCATGCGTTATTAAAGTGGCTCATGTCCCAAACAGACCTCAATTCATGGTTGGCAAGGTGGGCTTTAAAGCTTCAAGGGTTTTGCTTCAAGATAGAACATCGTAAAGGTAGCCAAAACGTAGATGCGCTTTCGCGTACCAACACTGAGGAATTGTTGAACTAAATTTGTCTGTTTTAGATTATTCTGGGGTCTTCGCGGATTTACAATCCGAAAAATTCAAGAGTACTTACTACACTCAACTGTTGGACAGAGTTAGGGAAAATCTTGGTCTTAAAATTGGATCTTAAAATTTTGGACGGATACTTGTACAGACGGACTGAACACTGTTCTGGTGAACAACTTCAGGACGATCTTGCTGGGAAACTTTGGAACCCAAAGACATGGTTAGGGAAATTTTGGAAAGGGCTCACGATAGTCACTTATCATCTCATGGGGGTATCAACAAAACGTTAGAACGTATTCGTATATTTTACTTTTTCCCTAATTTAGTCAACACCGTTAGATCACACATCAATTCTTGCGACGTTTGTAAGGGAACTAAACATCCTAACTTCGTTATGCGTCCACCAATGGGAAAAACTACGGAAACTTCTAGGTTTTTCCAAAAACTTTTTGTAGATTTTCTAGACCCATATCCGCGATCTAAATCCGGTAACGTCGGTATTTTTATCGTTTTAGATCATTTTTCTAAATTTTGTTTTCTGAAAGCTGTGAAAAAGTTTACAGTAGACGTTGTGGTAAAATATATTGAAGAGGAACTCTTTCATACATTTGGTACGCCGGAAACTGTCGTCTCCTATAACGGTTCACAATTTAAATCGTCACAATTTAACAAACTTTTATCTAATTACGGGATAAATCACGTTTATACCGCGGTACACTTGCCCCAAGCAAATGCCTCAGAACGTGTCAATCGTTCAGTGCTATCAGCAATCAGGGCCTATATCAAACACGATCAAAGTAACTGGGATGAGTACCTCAGTAGCATTAGTTGTTCTTAATGATCATCTATGCATACTTCCATAGGTAATTCACCCCATTACATGGCGTTCGGTCAGCATATGATTACCAACAGTAATACTTATGCACTTCTCCGAAAACTTGAAATGATTGACGATAGGGACATGAAGTTTAATCGCGAGGATACCTTGAATATTGTACGTGATAGAGCCGTGAGGAAAATGGGTCAACAACATGGACGAAACGAAAGATCTTATAATCTGCGATCCCGTGAAGTGAATTACGTCATAGGGCAGGAAGTGTTCAGAAGGAAGTTCAGTCAGAGCAATTTTAAGAAAGCTTATAATGCAAAACTTTCTCCGTTTTTTCTCAAGGCTCGAATAAGAGCGAAAAGCGGAAATTTTTACTATGAACTATGGTATATATATATGGTATATATACTATGGTATATACCATGCTAAGGATATACGTCAATAACTCTAGATACTTCTACTTCTTTTGGTTTGATTTTGTTTTGTTTGTAATCTCGCTACAAGCGGTATCAGCTTTGTGCTGTTTAACTCTGATTTTGGTTGGGGGGTTATGTAGGGGCGCTTGTAGCTCGAAAAGCATTTTTTTATAATTTTTATTGTTTTACCTTTTTCAATTTTATTTATTCTTATTCACCACCGTGAGAATAGTTGTTTTTGGATTTAAAGGTTTTTCGTTCAAATTTTCATATTGACATTTGATCGTAAAGACACCCTGTTTTTATGGTAATGAAGTTCAAATGTCAAAAACATAAAAAGACGACATTTTCGATTTTGGTATTTGTAAATTTGATTATGTTTGTATTTGTATTATGCTGAAAAAACTGAAATTTTCCAAATGTTTCCATGAAAACCATGGTATAAAAAGTGGCCATTCTAAATCATTCCTTTTTCGCTGAAAGCTGTCATCAAGTTTATTTTAAACGTCGTTACTCTGTCCGGAAGAAAAATTTAATAGTAAGTTTTTAATTTATTTTATTTTTTATATCCTAAGCGCATTCCCCATTTTATAAATATTATTTTTACAAAAACCAAACATTTTTATTAACATTCAATTTATTTCGGCAGAGTGTAAATATATATATATATATATATATATAGTTTTATCAGAGAAATCAGAGAATGATAGCTTTGTATAATAACAAAAAGGTAACAAACAAAAAGCAAAAACCACACACACCCTACACTTTCATCTACAAAATCAAAATTCTTTTTCTTCATCAAAAACTATCTATTTTTCATGGGAACGGGCAACCCTGAGCATAAACCTGCCAGCCTTAAAAATCCAAACTAGAAAGGATCCATCGGTGCCTGAACACGACTTACAACAGAAATATTCCCGAAGGAACCAGAACAAACTCCTCACAAAAACCATCTTCGGGTGAGAAATTTCCAAAAGGAAAAGTGAAAGTGTAAAAGTGCTACAAAAAATTTTGGCAATCAAAAATTCACACTAAACATTGTAAATTTTCCGGAAAAAAATTAGATAGATTAGAAATAGAAGTTTATTAAAAATTTATTTAAACATAAAAATGGCACTCAAATGAAAACACAAAAAAACCGAAAAGAACAAAAAAACTGAAAAAAAAACAAATGAAACACAAAAGATTTACAATTTAATTTTTTTTATTCTGGATTTTTCATAAAATTTGAGTAACAGCACTATTGCTTAAGACTATGCAAATTTTATTTTGCGCTTAAATCTAAAATTCACTTTTTGTTCACTGTTTTTTTAATTTAAATTTTTATTTATTTAATTTTTAAGTTAATGGTGAAAATGAAAAAAAAAAATAAATCCTAAATAAAACAGGTGTCAAATTTGTGCAAAAATAAGAAAGAAAAAGTTTGAGTAACTATTTTAATAAAATCAATAATATATTGAGTAAAAATAGACATTAAAAAGAAATCTTTTAACAACATAATATGTAAAAGAATTAATTAAACACCTAACAGCAAAAGAGAACACCAATACATCGACAGGAAAGCAGCGAAAGATCTTTCGACGTGGGATACAGAAAATGTAAGTCAATTTTTTTCATTTCTTTTCCTTTTTTTATTATTACGTTGATTTTCTTTTAAATAAATTAATAATATCATATTGAAGATTACATACACTGTAACTTTTACATAGGATTACATCTTATGATTACTACACTCAGAGTTAACAACATGAGTGATTTTTTTTAAAATTAGTAATTTTAGAAATTTTAAAATTAAAAATGCATTAAAATAAGGGGTAAATTAATTAAATTTAATAATAAAATAATAAAATTATTGTTATAAAACTATTTAATTATTTTATGGAGAAAAGAAAAGAAAGAAGAAAATCAGTTATATTCATATATACATTTTTTTTGTACATATTTTTTTTTGTAATTTCAACATTTGAATTGGCAAGAAGTAATTAATGTTATTATATTAGAATTTAATTAATTTATCAACTCCATTGTATTCAATGATTACAATGGTCTAGTGGTGTAGCCGATTACCTACCACACCTCGAACCTTAGGTTCAAACCCCGGTTGAGCCGAGATTTTTTTTACTTTTATTTGTTTTTTTATCAAACCTTGAACCTGGGTTTGGGGAAATCCATTTTCTTATCTTTTTTTTTCCATTAAATATATATATTTTTTTGTTATAACTATTATTTTTTTATTTTTTTTTATTTTTAATTATTTTTAACCTCTTTTTTTATTTTGCACATTTTTGTTTTGTTATGCATTAAAACAAATTTAAAATTTTTTTTTTAAACCCGAGTTCGATCCTTAGTTGAACCCGATTTTCTATTTACTGTATATATTTTTTTTAATTTTAAAAATGAAATTTTAAAAATTGATTTTCGCAAATATTTTTTATCGATATTTTTTTAATTTTTATTTTAATACTATTATTAAAATGTTTAAAATTAGTTGACTTTTTTTTATTTTTAAACATTATGGTCTTGGATTTGATTTATTTAATAAACAATCTGAATATTAAAATGAAATTCTAAGCGTCCTTTTTATTGGTTCCTGGTGAACTGAATCGGACAGGGTAGTAGTTTTTTTTTTGGTATCATACAAAACTTCATTTTCGCTTTTCCTTAGTATGATCATGGTAGGAAGGGGAATTCTACTGTGTTACCATCTACACACAGTCGTTCAACAGTCTAAACATCCGTTTCTGTCTTTTTTTCTGTGTCTGCTAGTGTTTTCTTTGCCCCTATTTCTACCTCTTGCTCTCTTCTTTTATTTTTCTCTCATTTAATATAGCACGCACAAGATAAAATAATATTACTGTGCATGTCGACTTGAAGTCTATTTTGAAATAGCATCGAAACCCTCCCGATTGCCGACGAGACAGAAGCTTGAAACTAGTTGCGTGCTAGCTACTTCAATAGACCAACGAAATTTGACACATAAGCATCTGCAAAACGGTTATATGCTACAACAGCTTTTCGTGAAAATGTTTTACTAATGCCGTTGTGAATGGGTGTCGCATAGGTAAAATAATAGGATGTTGGGCATCGAAATCTAGAGTTGAATTCTGGTGTTAATTTATTTTCGCCACTCGATGTATTATATACAAATTTGGATACATACGAAAATATTCGTTGCATTTTTGTAAATGAATTATGGTACTTACATTTTATCGCCATGTCTGACAGTGAAACCATAACTAGCAGATTTCGACGACGTTCAGGTAATTTTGCCAAAAATTGCACACTGTCAGTCCACTTTGAAGATTCGTGGTATAAAAAACTAGGTCCATGACTCCATAAGATAGACTGAAATAGTGCCTCAGGTGATATACCTCTTGATAAAATAACAGGTGGATTCTCATTTGAAGGAATCTTATGCCAACGCATTTGACTTTTGACATGAATATGTTGAAATTTGATGGATGCTCTTGCAGCCATGACAAAGCGAACATGGAATCAAACCAACAACGTACATCAAAACTATATGACAGGGTTTTGATAACAACATCCATAAGTTCAGCTAGAAGACATGCTGTAGCGAGCCCAAATTTTGGTACTGTTAGCGCTTTAAGTGAAGACACTCTTGACTTAGAGCATAACAAAAATAGCTTGATGGTATCATCAAGCGCACCATAAACATCTAAGCTGGCGTTGCAAAAACTATGAATTTGCATCTTAGAATTTGGCAATGAAACATAGCAAGGGAATGTAAATCGGTGAATATGATCAAACTTTGAAGTAAATTTAAGCCAATACGAATGCAATGACTGTGACAAGCTTTCATCTCACTGCAGTTGAGACTTCCACAAGTGTTTCATAAAAATTTTAGCTTTTGTGATGACTAGACCAATTAAACGTAGAGGGTCATACAGACGAGCAATAGACGGTAAAACAGAGCGTTTAGTTATCACCTTATAATTCTCAACAGGGGCGAACGAAAAGATAAATAAATCACTTTTAGGTTCCCACACAAGACCAAGTGTTTTTGTAACATCAGTTCCGTCGATAAATTTCATTCATTTAAAACTGCAGGAACATTTGAACAACACTATCTTATTAGGAAATTAAATTTTTGAAATAATGCTGCTACTTGCTGTCTTATCGTCACAACCTCTTCAACGGATTCACCACCAGATAACATATCATAAACAAAAGTCGCGCCTTACAATTTTTGCAGCCAATGTAAAATTATGCACCTCTTCAATTGCGAGTTGGTGTATTGCACGAATTGCCAAAAATGCTTCCTTGAAAAAACGATACCGCAACAGGGTGTTAAAAAGCTTGGGCTCTATATTTGGATCAGTGTACAAAACGACGTTGAGGGATAAGCCACTTGTTGTTTTCGCAGAACCATCAAAAACAACACTTAACTTTGTTGATGTGCTTATGTCCAGCTTCAAGCTCTTACAAGTCAAATGCGTCGGCATTATATTCCTTCAAATGTGAATCCACCTGATATTTTATCAAGAGGTACATCACCTGAGGAACTTTTTCAGTCTATCTTATGGAGTCATGGACCTAGAATGTACTTCTTCTGTTCTACATTAGGGGAAATTAACGATATGTGGTTCAAAGAAATGTACTCACTCATGAATGCTGCATACTGAGTTTTAATCTCTGGAAGCTTTTTTAAGTTTCTTCTCTAAGCCTTTAAACCACTGTAATGCCAGGTTGTATGAATTGCTAAATGAATGCGCACCATTTGCTTCTATCTGTGGCAACCGATCCGAAAATTCCCCAGAATTAAGGCGCACAGTATTTTCAACAAAGCGATTTTCACAAAAAACATCTTCATTTGAAGTTAAATTCAAGCTTTCAAAATTATTTTTAACTTCCTAAAAGGTTTTAATAATCGTACATAACTGATTTTCCTTAATCAGAAAACGACCAGGAATATCGGGGACGAAAACCTCCACCAGCAACCACCCAATCTAATAATGTTTTTTATAATACGGGAAGATTATCGGCTAATTTAACTTGCCCAACTGACATTAAATCGAAAAATAACTCGGTTCCAATTAATCCATCGATATGGCCACATTTGTAAAATGAGAGATCTGCGAGTTGTAAATTTATGGGAATATTCCATTCCGGGGTATTTGTGCTAATATTAGGCTGGTAATCTGTTATACTAGGAACGACCATGGCAGTCATTGTTGCTGAGTAATCAGTGTATTTAAATTTGATAACAATGTTTACCGTTTTATCAATGAAATAGTATCCATCGCCAATTCCAGAAACACTAACGTGAGTCCGCTTGCATTTTAAACGAAGATGATTAACGAAGCGACTTGTAATCAAGTTGAGCTGCGATGCAGGATCTAATATAACGCTACAAGGTACAAAAACTCCAAATTGATTTTTGACCATAATGATTGCTGTAGCTAGCAAAACGCCCATAGTTGATGTTGAAGATGTTGCAGCATCACCATTACTTGACGAAATAAGCACAGCTTGCGACGTACTTGGAGTTAAATTATCTACTGCGGATGTTGTAGGTTGATCAACCGCTGCATTGTCAATGTGCAACATTGTGTGGTGTTTTGCAGAGCACTTCCGACAACATCCTGAAATACACTTTTTAAGCATATGACCCTTTTTCAAACAATTTAGGCACAACTTCATCTTTTTTGCTTCTTTAAAACGTAATGTGGGAGACAAATTGGCAAAGCGTGAACAGCTGGCGATGAAGTGATCCTTGAAGTCGCAAAAGGAACACATTGCGGGCGAAGTAAAAGATTTTGACACATGAACATGACGACTTTGCTGATAGGGCTTTTTTGATGCGTTCAAAGGCTTGCTTACTGCCGAGTTTTCAAAATTTTCAGCCATACGACATGCTGACATTGAGGCCCAGCTTGGTAATTCATTTATTGGCAAGTTTTCCGCCCACTTCATTTTGGATTTTGTATCTAACTTTGATGATACTAAATAAATTAAAAGCCAATCGGCAATTTGCAGTTGGTTACCAATCGTCTGCATAGCACGTAGATGTGCATTAAACTTGTCACTTAAACGCCTTAAGCTATTGGCGCAACCATTCTCAAAACAATTCAACGCAAACAATTCTTTGATATGAATTTGGAAATTTAAAAAAATGATTTTTTAACAATAACAAAGCTTCTTCATAAGTTCCAATGAGGCAATTGTGTCTAGAGCGGTATCATCTAAGCTTGCACGGTGAGTTAAGCAACTTTTCAAGGTTGCTTAACTCACCGTTTTCATTTATTACGGTTGAAAATAATGAGTAAAAGTTTGGCCATTCTGAGTAGGCTCCATAAAATTTTGGCAACTGTACTTCAGGCACCTTTGTAAAGCAAAGAAACGAATCTTGAAAAAATTGCGATTCTGCTAATAAAAATTGGCGCAATGTCGTCGATCGTTGTTTTGAGTCAAGACGACAGGCAGCATTTCTTTGCCGAGTTATTTTCGCCTTTGCATCAAGGTATAGTGAACCAAACCTCATGCGATCAGAGCCATCCACCTCACAGCCTTTATTTTCCTCAAGAAAACCTTGTGCCTTTTCATAGCTCTTATTCACGTCCTCGGTGTAATCCAATCGAACGAACAGCTCCGCCTCATCATACTCTTTAAGCTGCGATGAAGTTAATGTTTCATTTAAATTTTTTAGCTGCTTTACCAATGCTGCAACTTTAATTTTAAAAGGCAACATGTCCACCAGAATTTGCCTGGTTGACTTCCTCGAGAAATAAAGCAAAATAATCAAACTGACAGAAAAAGTGCAAAATTATCCGAATTTATAATAAAAACGAATCAAATCGGTGTCACCAACGTTTGATATTGCAATATTTTTTGCAAGAAGGTGCAAAAAAAAATAACGATAAATAATTTTTCCTAAAATATAACTTGTTTATTAAACGACAGTGAGTAGATAATCTGGTATAAGAGAATTATTATTAGTGAGCGCACTAGAGTTATTAAGTTCGTACAGTAATTAATATGCATACGAAGATCAATGCATAAGCAAGCAAAGTTACAAAAAAGAGTATATTAAGAATATTTTATTTTAAGAAATCCGTTACGGTTTACAATAAATGAAAATGAAATTGTGAACATTTTTGCTAAATACACCAAATATCCTTTCAGAAGGGGCACTAGATGTTGGTATAGTAGCTTAATTAAACAATAATGGAAATACAGTTTTCCTATCATCCCATCATTTCAAAATATTAAAATTATCTTCTAAAGACACAATAGTATTTTTATATTTAATTACGTCACTTTTCAATCAGCTCTACTGGTTGCACGTATTTTTGAAATAGTGAAAAAATTGTTGATGTTGTTACATCACTGGACGTATTGACAATATTTATTTCGTCTGAAAAAGGAAGCAGCAAAGATTTGTATTTGTTTATTAGTTCTGTTTGTTCATCTAAACTAAATTGTATTAATTGATTAGCAGGCCGAAATAAAAATATTGATAATATGTGATAAACGCTAATGTTACTCTCTACTAAGAATATTAAGGTCTCGTGTAGTTTTTCCTTAAATCTTAAAATAAAACTAGGTTCATCATTATTGGCAGTATTGCATATTGTTTTTAAATTTTGAATATATGGATAAACTAATTAAAAAGTTCTTTCGACGCATCCTTCAAAGGTTTTAAAATTGTGATCTATATAATATTCTTTTATAAGGCTTTAATTTTTCTGTTAGATTTTTCACATACAATATTTTTTGAATATTAGCAAAATTTGATTTTATTGATAGTAGGTTAAAGTAAAGTATTCCATCTTGTGGGTGTTAAGCTTTTCAATGATGTAAGTCACAATTAAAACCTGATTTCTTGAAAAATTTTACAAATTTTGATGATGTTACAAATTCATCAATTTGTGGTGACGTTTTAATACATTTTTCTATAGTGTTGTGAATCAAGTGATTTATGTAGGTAATATTTTCACAATCTTTTAAAGCCCCTTTAATGTTACTTCCTCTATCAGTAACCACAACTATCCGATCACTTAAAGAACAATCGAACAATCGAGTAAAGTAACCAACTTTGGCTTTATATTGATACCTATATATTAAAGAAGAAATATAATCATTATATATATATATATATATATTTTTTTTTTTTTTTTTTGAAATATGGAAAAGCGCACAATATATTTTTTTGGGGGTAAAATTGATAAAAAATTTCTAATATATTTGTCAACATTATTGTGCACTAGACTACTCATGAAAACAACATTTTTGATTTTGTCTGCTCCACCGGCAGTATCTGGTAGATGGGGTTAAAAAAATAATATGTGTGCAAGGTCGATCAGTCGCAAATGTTAAATAAAAAAATTAAATTTTTGCACACATATTTTTTAGCCCCATCTACCAGAAACTGCCAAACAAAATCAAAACTTTTGTATAACCTTTATAGTTGTTGTTTCCGAAAGCAATGAAATAAAAAATAACTTACTTGTGTTTGAACTTCCTTTCATAGATTTTAAGCTTGTTTCTCAGCTCTCCATCCATTATGAAATGGACCGTTATGGTGAGGTATGATATTTTTGAATAATTTTCAGTCCATAAATCGCACGTTAGATCATAGCCGATTTTGTTATGGATGAAATCTCCGACTGCAGTTTCGCAAAATGCGTAGAATAGCTGCTTTCAACATTTCTGTAAATTGTGGATGGATGTGGCAATATTGTTAACATTGGCAACAAATTAAAATGTTTCCAAGAGTTAGCATTAGTTTCGAATAGTCTTTTAGCCCATTACCCAATACTAATGAGGATGGACTGATATCAGCAATAATCCATTTTGTTAAAACATCCATACATGCCTTTTTGGCCTCCTGTTTTGGTTCAATAAGTTCATTTCCTTTTTCATTTTTTAACAATGCACAGCACTATTGTTTGTTTAAATTTGATAGCGAGTTTTGATTATATTTATATACATTTTTACAAATTTTGCAAGCAACAAAAACAGACCCATATTTTGCTTCGTCTCCTTTTTCACTAATTTTGTGCACATTTCTTAAATTTTTTCTTTTATGCCAATATTATTCATTATTAAATATAAATTTTATCAATAAATTCACTTATTCATACACTGCACAATAAAAACTAATACGTTTACTTGTTTTACCAACAGGTAATATAAAATACTTGTACTACAACAGTTACTTGAAATAAAAAAACAAATAAATTTCTCAGTCAATGCAAAACCAGAAATAACTGTAAAAGCTTTTATGAATATAGTGAGTATGTAAAAACAAAATCATACCACCTCAGTATACTCATTTTCTCATTTATACCCATCCTCACAAGTATTTATTTGTTATATTTATTTTGAGTATACTTCCAGTTCTACTCTTGCACATCTTTAATTTGTATCCCCTCATATTCCCTCTCGTTCGTTCTCACACAAAATCAGAATTTCAGCAAGAAAAACTGCCTTGTGTGAACTCACACAAAGTTAAATTTTGCGACTGAAAAGTCATTTAATTGAAATAAGTTAAGTAATAAAAGCAATGTTTGAGAAAAGTAATAAGTCAGTACGATTTGCGAATAGCAGTAATTCATGCCTCAAATTTCTCTAGTCCACACTAGTTTTATACAAATATGTTAAAACACGTTATTTTTTATTTAATTGGATGTTCTTTTTATACCCACCATTAAAAAAGATAGGTGTATATTGGGTTTGTCATTCCGTGTGTAACATGTCGAAAATCCACAAAAGTATATTTTGTATATTCTGGGTCCTCGTGAATATCTAACACGTTCTAACTATGTCTGTGTCCGTCAGGGCTCTGGGCTGATCTTAAGTTTCTAGTCACATTTCTTATTTATAGCTGAATTATTTATGCTATCCAGATATTGAGGATGCAATTGCTTCTTAACCCTCACCAATGATCGTTCTAGTGACATGTGTTAAATTAAATACTCACATTATGACGAATTAAGAAGGCCAAAACTTTAAGCTTTATTCACTCATATTGAACATATTCCTTTTATTAATAATTAAAAAAAATATAATTTTATTAAAAGAATTCACATCATTTATGATGTAAAAATTTGCAACAAAATGTATGCATAAAATTTTAATAAAAATTTCACAAAATTTGATCATACAATTAATTTTGTTTTAGCATTTCATTGGAAATGAATTAACAAAAAAAAAAAAAAAAAAAAAAATAAAATTTATCCTCTAAGGAAATAGCTAATTATTTGAAAATAAGAAAAAAATTGTAAATAATAACTGATAATAAAATTTTAAGAAAATTGTCAATATTTTAATGTATAACTTTTTGTTTTTTGCTTTTTTTAATGCAAAAATAAAAGTGCTATAATTAAATAACATTTCGACCTATTGTAGATTTTTTTATATAGTAAACGAACAAAAGAAACGAAGCAAAAATATATTAAAGTTCATTGAACTTTGGTTCAAACAGCTGATCATTTAACATAAGTTTTTTTAAATGTTTGGTTTAGGTTGCATTTCAAATGTAGGTTGCGACTTATTCGAACTCTCTTTTAATTTGGTTGTATATAAATAATTAGGTTACAACATGCGTGCAAACAAGACATTTGGGAAAGTTCCAACATGTTTGATGGATCTTTATTATATTTTTGCTTTTGGCTGTTCGACTGTTTGTTTATATTATATAGAAATGCAAGAAAATAAATAAAAATAACAAAAAGGTTTTAACTCACCAATCGAATATTCTGCAGAAGGCCTTCTCCATGAACTCGATGCACTCTATATTTTGAAGGAAGTAAATTATTTATGGTTTCATATTTTCTTGCATTATTTGGGTGATTACATTTTAAGAGGATATGTTTTTCTTATTTTTTCATATTGTAATAGGGATATAAAATTTTAATTTATATAGTAGGTAGATTTAAGTCACTTAAGTTATTTTTTTAATTAATTAGGTTTTAGAAAATTTAAATCTGATTTTGGAGTTATATTTTTAACGGTTTTTTTCATTTATTTAAGCACAATTTCCTCTTTACGTATAATTTTATATATTGATGTAGACAACTATGCGTGTTGTAGGGTGCACATTTGGTTATTTTCTTTTCGCATAGTTTTATTAATAGAAAAGTGTTTAGTTAACTTAACATATTCTTTTTTTTATTATTTTAATCATATGTTAAACTTGCTAAAACAGAATTCTTTTTAGAATTTTAAAAACTCCATTACTACATAGAACTATGAATATTACGACAAAATTTATAAATTTTGTTGTTAAGGTACTCTGCTTTATGATTTGGGAAACACTGTTTTAGTTATTTTATATTTTCATGTTGTTCTCTTTATATTATGTTTGGTTTGCAAACACTGTTTGGATTTTTATTTTGGGATTTTTGTTTTGAGGTTTGGTTTTTGTAATCTTTTTTCTTTCTACATATATTATTTTAGAGTGGTTTTACAGTTGTTTTTGGTGTTGATGTTGAGAAGAGTATTTGTTGTTGATAAAACTAGGCGATCTGTCTGGTGATTCATCGAGATAGAGGAATCCTCTGGAAGAGGAATTCTCTTGCCAGATATGGGATTATATGTTTGGTACGGAATAGTTTTCTTAAAATTTCTTAGAATGTTATTGTACATATGTCCTAATTATTAAACTTCGTTTCCGAATAATCAGGCAAGTGATAAAAAAGGATTTTAATACGCAACCTTTCCTGTTTAGTTAACAATTTCCTCTATACAAGAGAATTATCTGTACGAATTACTAAGAAAATGCAAGATTTTTATCCGTAGATAGACGTTTTTAATGTTGCTACTTTAAAGATCCACAGTCATCATGCCACATAAACACCAAATACTTCCAAATATTTTCCATTAAAAATTTACATTGAATTTTAGTGTTTTAATTTCTTCTATTTAAGTTGTTAATTAATATTTTAGCAAAGTATACTAATTATAGAGAGAATTATGAATTTTAACTTTTCTGGAGTTAATAAATTTTGTATGCCTGAAGCAGTTTTACCAACCCTGACCCTTTTAGCTCAGACATGAACTCTTATACACAATCAGCTTTATTTTCTAAGAATTACACTGTGCGGGGAAAGTAATATCGGTAAAAAAGAAGTTATACGTGTCCCGACGTTTCGCTGGGTCATGTCTAGGAATCGAGATATATCGATTTGAAGTTAGTAACTATCATATAGGGGAAATTGTGACGTTTGGTGGTCTTTTTTTTGACATAACTCGAGAACCACTGTAATGTACACCAAATATAATTTGGTTTATGATGCTATTTTATTCAAAATCT
This sequence comes from Protocalliphora azurea, assembly GCA_932274085.1. Lineage (NCBI taxonomy): Eukaryota > Metazoa > Arthropoda > Insecta > Diptera > Calliphoridae > Protocalliphora > Protocalliphora azurea. The sequence continues at coordinate 81,708,263 of OW026519.1, forward strand.
TATATTTTGTGTTAAAGTGCATCTAGATCTGCAATTCGAAAGAGGACTACGGGAGCCATTAATTCCGCTAGCTTAGCAGTCGGGTGGGGGTAAGTGTCCTTTCCTACATGCAGTCATTTTTTCAAAACAATAGTTTATTATTATAGACTCCCTTTTTATTAATTTTATTAAAAGAAAACTAGTTAAAGGACCATTGTGACTAGAAAGTTAAATCAAAGAAAAAAAAAAAACCCCAGATTCCGGTCACAGTTTGAAATTTACACAAAAGTATAAGTTTATTATAACCAAAAATATTAAGTCTCCCTGATAATATTGGGGACCGATGCCTCATTACCCTCTCCTGCCAATGCTCTAGCGGCATAACGAATAATATCTTTCTAGAGCCCCACATCCAAATTTACTTCACTCCATTATAACATTTAATAAGTAAACCACTAAATTTCAATTTTACAACTCCATTCTGGATACTTATTTATTCCATTTATATTTTCAGGGACACAGAACTTTTCATGTTTCTTCAAAGCATGAAAGAAAATAAACTTTACGCTATTAATATATAATTATTGTAAGATAAAAAAATATAAAATTTAAACTAACATTGAAATTTATGAATATAAAGTAATTTTTAAAGAAATCCCAAATGTTTATAATTAATATTCAGTGTTAACTATTAAAACTTTCTGACCCATTGTGCAAATTAATATAAGGTAAACAAAAAAATAAACAGCTGATCGTAGAAGCAATAACTAGGCCATTGGAAATAAACAAAATTAACCTTGAAAATTCAAAAAATATATATAAGGAGAGAGCCTGGAACTATATTTGTTTTGCATCACACCATGGTATGAAAGAAAAAAAACATTTAATTTTAGAGCATTGTAGGTTCTCTTTTCAATTTCTAGTTGTTGCTTCTGTGATTACAACATGAACGCAAGAAGAAGAAAAATTATGCATATATAAAAAAAAAGGTTTGATTATTATAACTCACCAACTTGTTCGGGATCTTGAAGAAGGCCTTCTCGTTCGAACTCGATCAGGTTGATGCTAAACTGTTGAGTATAAAAATGTTTTGTTCTCGCATGTATGTAGGTGATGTTATTTTTTTTGTTTGTTTTTGCTATTTGTTTAATTTTTAGTCTGGGTTTTTAGATTTAGGTTGCTTCTACATTAGTTTTAGATATATATATTTTTTTTCTTTATGTTTTTTTTTCTTCTTCTACTTTTTTTTTCTTCTTCTACTTTTTTTTTCTGCACATTAGGGGGTTTCACATATTTTTATAAAAAAAAATATTATATTTAAGTTAACTTTTAATATTGTAATTAGTAATTGTTAACTAATTTTGTTGAATATTTGCTCGATTTCATATTAGGTTTTAACGATTAGTTTAGGTATATAATTAGGATTTTAACTATTATTTTAACATATTTAGGATTTTAAAATTATTACTTAAAAAAATAATTTGATATTTTAACATTTTAATGCGTTAATAAACATATCTTTTTATGAATTAATTTAAGAGAAAACTAATTTTGTAATTTGCACTTTTATGAATTAACACTTTTTATATGTTGTTCGTGTAAGAATTTATGTGAAATGGTGATAACGCAAGACCAGCGTTATGAAGTTGGATATTCGTTTGATGGTGGAGTCTATAATTATTATTTTCTCAGGTCACAAATGTAAGTTTGTATGTTTAAATTTTGATGATAATGATGTTGCTGATTCTTGATGTCTTGTGGTTTTTATTTGGTTTCCTAATTTATGTTTTTCTGTGATTTTTATTGCTTCTATTTTAGATCAGGTATAGGGTTTTGTACAATACAGATGCCAGGGATATGCAAGCGTTAGAACCCCATATCTTCTGTAGTTGTCTGAACTTTTGACTACTAAAACTAAAAAAAAAGTTTAAGCAAAACGTTGGTAATAATCTCCCAAGGCAATTAGGGGTTGAAAAATAGGTCTGATTACCACAAATGAGCGCTTTCCTTAATTTTTTCGTAAATCTTCTAGATGTTTAAGAGTCTTTCGACTTATTTTGGGGAACAGACTGCTTTGTACCCCATTGTCTTCACGTAGTAGTATCTCGTAAATCTTCAAATATTGTCGATTATATTAATATTTCACAAATTCAGAAAAAAAAAATAAAAATTACCTTCTTATGGTTGCTCAAAGATTTTAGGCAAAATTGTTTAAATAATTTTGGTAAATATGGGCTGGATGTTTAAGATTTCTCTGGATTATCAGATACTTTGGCTTTTGATTATTTAGAAAATTTTAATGCTTACGGTTCCAAGGTTTGACGAAAAAGGAAGTAGCGTGGCTTTTTTAGTTATCTACATAAGCTTTGCAATATGTAATTTTTGTAAAAGATTAGGTAAATGAATAGAGAAATGTCAAAAATAGAAAAAAAATATAAAGTTGCCACTTAAGACGTTTATCTGACAAACAATGGGTTTTCGCTTTAGTCTCCTCCCAGACGGTTACGTTTTTTCTTAATGTTATTATCGAAAACATCCTGTATTGAAGATAAAAATTTTGATAATTGATTTTGAATTTAATAATTTTTATCATTTTCGATAAATTTGCACTCCAAAAGAAATTTTTATAATAGATTTATTTTATCCCCTGTATTTACATAAAAATCTCCTGGTTTAACCTAGACAAGAACCACATCAGCATGATCATTTGTAGATACGCCGACAAACTTTTTGTGTAACTTTGATTACAAAAGCTGGTAAAAGCAAAATAAAGATAATTTCCAACATATCGGTTTCCCGATTTTGCTGATAAAACATACATTAATAAAACAATTAGACCAAAAAAATAGAGTTTAACAAAACGAAAACAAAAAAAATTGGAGGTGGTAATAACGACCATCACACCACCAGTCCGATTTTGCTGAAACAAATTTAAAAAAATTAGGAATTACAATTCCTTTAATCTGTTCATACAATGTTTCGCTACATAAGCAACAGTTTCGCAGTTATAAATAAATGTATAAAAAAAAACTATTTTTTGCCTAAAAAATTGAATTTTTTTATTTTTAATTCATAAAAAATCCAAAACGGTAAAAAAGTGTCAAGTCCTTTTACTTTCACGTAAATTCACATATCCTTTAAACAAAATGAGACATAGATCATGAAAATCGATGGACGCGTTTCGATTTTATTCACAATTAAATGAAGGTATCTCATTTTGACAAGAATATTGATTTTATGTTTCAATGAATTTGGATAATATTTATTATATATTATTTATTATAATTATTAACACGTAAAATTAAAAATTATTACAGGTAATTATTAGGTTATTACATAGATACATAGGTTATAAAAAAACCTTATTTTCGTTTGTTTGCGTCCTTTACTTTCTTACGTGGTGGTTCGCCCACTTGTTCAGAGTCTGTATCGGACGAGGATCTGTCTTCATCTGGAAAAAATCAATTGTTTTTAATTGTGACTTACCCTCGGAGGAAACTTCCATTGTATATTCTTCTTCTTCATCTTCATTGTCGGGATCGTACGTCTTTTGCGACCACCAACAAATTTCAGCCACCAGCGAATCGAGCCTTTTGCCTTTATGTCGCGTTTCCATTGGCATTGCCACTTGATGGAAGCGCTCGCCATGTTCATCCGACTCTGAGACTAGCTGCTTGCTGAAGTATTCGAGATGGTGATGCAAGAAGTGAATTTTGAGGGACATATTCACTCCAATTTTCTGGAAGTAGTGCAACATCTTGGTCACAAGAGCGGAGTAATTGTGTGCTCGCGTACTTCCCAAAAAATATCGTATGACTTTCTACACTGCCCTCCACGCAAAGTAATCATTACCGTCTAAAGCACCTTTAAATTACTTTGATTTCATGAGCTTTCGTATATCCGGCCCATTCAGAACACCTTCCTTCAATTTTGCTTCGCTGATTCGTGGGAAAATATTTTCCAAACAATCAAGAATTTTCGGTTGCTTCACAATAGCCTTGATGAAATTTTTTACGATTCCCAGTTTGATATGGAGAGGGGGCATGAGGACGTTCTCCATTGGCACCAGTGGACCAATTACGCAGTTGTGTCCTTTCTCCGTTGGATCTCGAGCAAGCCACTCATGCGTTTCGTATTGGTTTCCTTTAAATCGGGTATCCCAAAGACACAAGAAACACATGTTTTTCGTATAGCCTCCTTGGAGATCTCTTAGCATCGCCACGACTTTCAGATCACAACTGATCCGCCACATGTGATCAGTGTAGCAAACTTTATCCAAAATTATTTTCATGGAATCGTATGTTTCGCTCATGTCTGTGCTGTAGCCAATGGGAATGCTTGGTTTTTTATTATATTTATGTAGAAAAACGACTTTCAGGCTTGATTTCGAAGAATCGATGAACATTCGCCAATCAGCTGCGACATAATTAATTGGTACATTGGTACACCAAAACGAAGTGAACTGCGTTTCCCTTGGATCCACATGTTAAGACCATTGTAGCACGTTTTACAAATTTTGTCTGGGACCCACGAAACGCCGCGAATTATTTCGCAATCAAAATAAAGTTTAAAAGCGCGCTCCACTTGCTCAGTGAGTAATGCAGCATTTGTTGAAAAAGCTCTTTTGTCACAAACGTAACAAAATAAATTGATATTTTCTGGACAATTTGCACTCATTTCGGTTTTATACTGTTATTACTTTTTCGTCACTTTAAAAAAACCGTACTTTTCGCGTTCGGAGACACTTGTTGAATGACAAAAATCGATCAGTGAACACCTATAAATACTACGTAAGTTTCAATATTTTACTGAGAGGTACTTATGAATTCGCGCATCTTTTAAGAATGGCTACAAACCTGATTCGTGTGCGTTTTAAATTTTTCGAAACGTTCTAAAACATGACCACTCATAAATTTGGGTGCAATTTGTGTAAAAAAATCATGCAGGTAGCCAACGGAAAAAACCCAAATAATTAAAAAAGTGCACTTTCCTTTTTTCCTTTTAATTGTCCACGCACATTTATGACCGCTTTTTAGTTTGTTACCGCTACCATAAAAATCAAATAACCTTTTGTTTATTACTTTTATTTTTAATTCTGACAATCATAAAAAATGTCATCAATGTTTTTTCCAAGGAATTTTGAGCATATCTCGAGCAAATTTTTAAAATTCATACCTTCACTTAATTGTGAATAAAAGCGAAACGCGTCCGTCGATTTTCATGATCTATGTCTCATTTTGTTTAAAGGTTATGTGACTTTACGTGAAAGTAATAGGACTTGACACTTTTTTTTACCGTTTTGGATTTTTTATGAATTCAAAATACAAAAATTCAATTTTTTAGGGAAAAAATAGTTTTTTTTTTCATACATTTATTTATAACTGCGAGACTGTTGCTTATGTAGCTAAACGTTGTATGAAAAGATTAAAGGAATTGTAATTCCCAATTTTTTTAAATTTCAAATCGATATATCTCGATTCCTAGACGTGACCCAGCGAAACGCCGGGACGCGTATAACTTCTTTTTTACCGATATAACATTTCCCGTTGGTTTCATCCCATCCCGATTTTGACTGTCGCATAGTGTTATGAATATAAAACCAAAACAAAACAGTAGATTAATAACCATATGATTAGCAATATCATATACAAATAATTTTGTATAAAAAGTATTTTTTTTTTTTTTTTGATTTTATAATTAGTGATAACATAAATAAACAAAAAATAAATAAAATAAAATAAAATAAAGAAAAAAACCCATTGCACAGTGGGGCAGAATCGATATTTTTGGGAAATAAATCTGTAACTTCTGATCGGCTAGTTGGATTTTCATGAAATTTGGTATAGGCGTAGCAGAGGAGTGTACGTAGCAGAAGAGTGCTAAGGGAGCTAAAGTTAGGTACCCCTGACGTAAAAGATGTTTTTCGTCCGATTTCAAATATTTTTATATATTGTTGTAGGTCTTAATAAGACCTATAAAAGACATGCTCATATGTCCTATTTATCTCTTATAGTTTTCGAGTTATTTGCGTTTGAATTTTTAAGCAACATAATTTTGCATATTCTTGGTCCAGTTTTTTTTTCATATATATCCTAGTATTTCCGACCGATCTTATTAGCTTTTTTCTTTGCTAGTTAAAGAACAATGTACGTTCAGGCGATAGTGTAATTCAATTCACACATAAATCTGAACTGAAACTATTTTTGCCTTATTTGTTCTTACAAGCACTTTAACCTGAAGAACGCTAATCAATCAAATAAAACACCTTAAATGCCTTAAAACGATTGATAAAATATTTTCTTTATTTTTCATTCTTATATACTAAATTCTTTTACAATAAATTAGTTTAAAATGCTTAGTAAGTAGAATAAACCAATTTTGCATAATTGCTGAACTTGAATATTTTCATTAATTTCTGTTTTGTCAATAACAATGGTTATGGACTTAATACAAAATTAGGTCATAAAATAAATATTTAGTTAGAATAATTTTTTTTTTTTTTAAATAATAATGATTAAATAAATAATAAAAACAAAATTATGTTGATGTAAGTATCAACATTCTCCCCCGCGTTGACCAACGGTCACTGGTTACAAGCGTTCATTAGGTTTGATATCAGCAATGTCGATGGTAACAGGTCACGGTAAGGGAACTGGATGAGGCGTCGGTTGAACGACCTTATGAGTTTTTCATTCTTTATTGGTGGAGTATAGCTTGAGTATGATGATGGCTACTAAAATGATTAGAGAAATTAAAAGTGCAGTGTAGCTTACGACATGGTGATGTTGGCTTTGGGACCTGATCAGCTCTGGTAATCGAACAAGAACAAATTCGTTTGATCTCTTGTGGAGTGCTAATTTGATCAATGTGCCTGAGTTGGATGTATGAAGTATGCAAGCTATTTGATGCATCAAAGTGGCCTTGAATAGTGAGAAAGTTGTTTTTAATTATGCAATTTGGTTCTATTTGCATTATTCCAGTGCCTCTTATTAGATGTTGGGAGGCTTCAGTGCCGCAAACTGTTGAAATTTCTATTTTTGTTGTGGTGGCAAAGATCCATTTATTCGGATTTTTCAATTGCGTCCATGTAGTGTTATCTATTAGTCGGGTAAGGTTACAATTGGCCGTGTTTGGGCTGTTGAGGATATTAATTTCATAAGAATTTATATCCTTTTTAAATCTATGCTGCTTATTGTAGCATATATATGTATCTCCTTTTGTTATAGTGCAGCTTGAAAAATCGTCGGTTGTAAATGGAATAAATTCATCTCTGTGGGAATTCACTGCTAGAAAAGGTACATCTGGTTTGATGGATATTAGAGCGTTATTTCTTATTGTTGGGACCGGAGTTATTTTTAGGAGTTCTAGGAATTGTTGATCGATCAGCGGAAACCTAATTTCGAAGAGGACTTCGTCTTTTGTCACGGCTCCATTTGTCTTCATTAGCTTGTACAGTTGAACCAAACTATCGTCTTCAATTGGAAGTATACGTTGTACTGGTAGATGTGCTTTTATTGTGGTCAATTCAGTCCTTAGCTGGTGAGATGATAATAAAAGTGGACTAATTTTTTTATGGTGCGCATCCGTTAGTACGTCGACAATCTCCTTTTCTACCCTTTGCAAATTCAGTGCTGTTAATGTTAATTAATTGGCAAGAAGTGATATTAGTAGTGTTTGGCTGATTTCTGAAAATTCCTTAGCAGTACATTTGCTTCATTATTGATTCTTGCAACAATTTTCGTTAGTTGTTTTTGTGTGCTGAGTTTGTCTTGTTTAATTATATTAATAGTGGAATCAATAATTGATGTTTGGCTTTTAAGTAATTTAAAAATATAGTCTGTTTCGACCTTCGCCTTTTTAATGGTGTCTGACATTTCACTGTCGTAGTTTGAGTCCAGCACTCCAAACAATGACCTTGCTACATTTCCTACAATGTTGAATGTACCCCTTTTTACTCTACTATTGGCGAATAGTTCCTTTTCCTCCAGCAACTCTTCTTTTACTTGATTGAAATTATTTATCAAAATATTACATGTTGACTGATATGTGATGGTGAACATAAGTGCTGCAAGGTGTCTAATCCAGATTGAAAAGTCTTTAGCTCGGACAAGAAAGGTGCTAGATCATAGTATACCATAAGTTTCCATTCAGTTGTTGCCAGTTTTACGGTTCCAATACCTTCAAAGTACAGCCCTGTTTCAGAATGAAAGTTGTTTATCTTTACGTGACTGCCCATAAAAGCTGGAATGATAAGTATGGCTACTATCATGGTGAGTACGATTGAGTTAGTAATAGTCTTTGATTTTTTGGTGGATGGAGTATATTCTTCGTCAACAGATATTGGGCGAATATTGTTGGATAGTTCACTTGCAGGTAATTCGTCTTCGTGAAGTAGCGGAGCTAATCTATGGGTATGTCTTCTTTTTATTCCTGAAGATGTTTTTACATCTGCTACCCGAACCTTGCCATCATTGCCCTCGTGTGTTTGAAGGATTCTTCCAAGTGGCCAGCTCATAACCGGTAAATTATCCTCTTTTATAATAATCATCTGTCCTTCTAATCGCGTTTTCTGTTTTTTCAAAGCCCTGCCACAGTGCAACTAGTTCTTTGTTTTTACTTCTGTAGAAATCTAGCGTTCGCCGATCTTGGAGGGCCTTCTTGATGTTTGAAATAATTCTTTCTATCTCAGTTGCTTTCACTTGCTGCTGAGACATAAGACTCTCTAGTTGACTTCTTTTAAGTTGACGATTTGAAGAAAAAAATTAGACAAGGGGTATCCCAATATTAGGCGTCCCGCGATACAAATATTGAAGAGATGTGAAAGGATTTGACTAAAACTGCTGTGGTTTATAGGCTTTAGCGTCACAACTAGTTGATGTTGAATTATTGCGTAAGGACTGGCTGTCCTGGTAAATTGTTGCGTGTTTTTTCTTAATTTTCAAAGCTCCTTACCACTGGTGGGGGGAAGTTTTGTAAATTATGAAAATCTAGGGGTCACCAAAAATGTACAATTCAAACACATAAATCTGAACTGAAACTATTTTTGCCTTATTTGTTCTTACCTGAAGAACGCTAATCAATCAAATAAAACACCTTAAATGCCTTAAAACGATTGATAAAATATTTTCTTTATTTTTCATTCTTATATACTAAATTCTTTTACAATAAATTAGTTTAAAATGCTTAGTAAGTAGAATAAACAAATTTTGCATAATTGCTGAACTTGAATATTTTCATTAATTTCTGTTTTGTCAATAACAATGGTTAATGAATGAACTTAATACAAAATTAGGTCATAAAATAAAATGTTTAGGTAGAATAAAATGTTTTTTTAATAATAATAATTAAATAAATAATAAAAACAAAATTATGTGAATGTAAGTGTCAACAACTGGTTAATGAACTTAATACAAAATTAGGTCATAAAATAAAATGTTTAGGTAGAATAAAATGTTTTTCAATAATAAAAACAAAATTATGTTGATTAAAGTATCAACAAACAATATTATCTATTGAATAAAAAAATTGAAGTCGATATCTTTACCGAGTCCAAAAATAAACGATTTTGAATTTGAAAATTGCAAAGAAGACGACTTTTTGTGTTTTTTTTAGCCGAAAAAGTATCTACACTCTTTTTTATATAAAATAAAATTCTCTTTAGCAACATATAATAATTTTGCCCTTTTCTGAAAGGTAACTTTACAGAGATGACTTTAAGATAAAAAACAAGCCCAATAACTCAATTGGTCATGGTACATACCCTTCCGAATTCGACCCACTTTATATGAAAGTTTTGATTTAAGACCATATTTTCTCAAAGCCCAAAGCACGAATCGACAATCCGAATATATTCTAAGAATCTCCAATATGTTGTTAAAGGTTCTAAATCAAAATCTATGGGACTTCGGAAAATGTGGATTCTATAGCCATAAATGTAAAAAATTTTGATTAGTTTTTTTTGGGAATTCAGGAAAACCCTACCCCTGATTGAAATTTGGTTAACGCGCTTTTATTAATATTAATAAGATCCACATTTCCTGCAAATTTTATTAAGATATCTTTATAAACAAATATGTTATTACAATTAAAAAAATTTTATTTTCTCCAAAAACCCCAAATTGGGCCTTTTGTTTGGTTTATTTCTAAATAGTGAAAGAAATTTTAAAAATATGCTTATCCTTTAGCATATATAATTTCCGATCTTTTGCAAAAAGATTCAAGTCAATATCATGCCTCATTTCAGAAATATGCGCCTTTAAACTTTTATATTTCCAATTTATTGTATATATGACTATATTTTTACAAACTTGCAAATTTTGCCTTTAGTTTTGCGTGAATAATTACTTAGAAAATTATGAATATTTCTGTATACTTTTCATAATATCTATACACAAAATATTTTTATAAAAATAATTAATAGATATTTTTTATTTTTAATAGGGTTGCCACATTTCCCAAATTTAAGTAAATCTTTATCCTTTTCTAAGCATTCATATATTTCTATTAATGAATTTAAAATAACAAAACAAACAAAAAATTTCTATTTTAACTTAATCAATATTATTATTTTTGGTATTTATCATCTTCCTTAATAAATATTCTATTTCTAATACGATTTTATTTTACTTTTTTTTATATTTACATTAAATTTATGTAGACAATTTTTCTAATATTTTAAACTTATACTACTTATTTTCTATAAAATAATCTGTTGTATCTGTATACATATCTAAAAGATAATAAAGGTCCTTCAAGTCTTCAGTATTTTGAGTTGATAAAGGCTTATAATGAATCCAACGTTTTCTCATTGATGATAGTACAGGGTCTGATGATAACAATAGGATATTAATAATATCCTCGTTTTGTGACGTTCTGGAGCATTTCCTGGAGCTAAATAATTGAACGTGGTTAAAATCTCTGTTTCTTGCTTCTTGAGCCTCTTCTGTAAGCTCTCCAAGTGGAAGAATATTTCGTTCAATTATAATTTCGCCATGCCACAATAATTTATGTACTGTTGGTTTCATTTCTTTCCATGGATATAGAGAAACAAGTAGTTTAGATATTTCTGTTGCATATTCTCCAAATCGAGCAGAGTTAATTTTGTGCTTACTATTAATTGCCATTAATAGTATGTTAGTGCTTTCAAGTAACTCTTTATTAATACCAGTTATTTTTGATGTAGTTTCGAAATTTCCGAAAAACCTTCTTGCTGTGTTTCCATCATTTGTACTACAACCAGTCGGCAGAGGTTTGTCGATGTTTAATCCCATTCATCCTGGATTCTACTTTTCTCAGATATTCTAAGTGTTTTTAAATCCTCGTTGTTTCTGGTAGGTTTTGTTAAATTTTCTGACACACTTCTATACTTTAAATCATATGCTATGTGCAGAAAATGCTCCATGAACCGTATTCTGGCGTGAAGTGGAGATATTTCGAAAAACGGAAATGCTTCATTAATACTCCTTGCTTTACCAATATCCGAAAATTGTGATTTCGTCTCATCACATAGTGCACATTTCCAAAAAGAAGATGTTTCCGTAATGGCATTACTAACCTTTCCATCAATATTGAAAGAGGTTGAAAATCATTTATTTCATCTTTAATATATTCCTCTAAAACCTTTGTTGTTGTCTTCGACTCCCTTGTGTATTCGAACCAAGTAGGCCTGCAAAAATGTTTTAACCCTGGAGTGGTGTTAAGCCATATATCTTCAAATGAGTTTTTACACTTTGATGAAGATTGCTTTAAGGAATAAGATCGCATTCTTAATGGCACCAAAGATGCTATAAATACGCTTTTATAATCCGCCATTTTCTTACTTCCACTAAAATGCTTGTATTCAGGAAGGGCTGATAGTCCGTCACATCCCCACTTACAGATTAATACAACGTCGCTGTTATTTACTTTTTCCAACTGATCTGCAGAAAAATCTGCAACTATCCTGGTAACTGTATTCTCAAGCAAAGAAGATAACTCTGCACATGCTTCCTTTTCGGTAACCGAAATAGATGGTAAAATAGTTTGCTTTTTTTCTTTAATATCCTTGTATGATGGTAGAATTGAGTGCCCTTTTCAAGCAGAGCTTTTCTTAAAATTTGATATTTATTTCGGCTGAGGTCCGCTTCAAGCATTAAAGCAAACTTTCGGCAATCCGTTTATGACGTTTTGGTGATGCAGTTGGCAGTATTTCATGTAAAAACATGTAAAAACTTCAGAGTTCCATAATCCGAAAACTATGCGTTTCCGAGAAAAAAATTAGCAAACAAATAAAATTAGCAAACAAAATAAATTTATTTTTTCGTATTTTTAAATTTTCTATCACCCTAAGTATGCACATTTATTTTTGTTGGAGCTGCGTTGGTAAACTAATTTTTTTTTAAGTTTAAATAAACGTTACCATCTACTGCTCCTAAATAATTAGGGAAGCCCCACATATTAAAAAAATCGAATGCAATTGAACGCCATTCGCTCTCACACTTTGGAAATTGCATGTATTCATCATTCAATGCTTTATATATAGATGGTATTGTTGTCTTTAGAATTTTTGATATGGTTGATTGGTGTATTCGAAAAGGAAGTTATAGGGATGTTTGTGATTCTCCTATGTACAAATATAACAAAATTATTAATGAGAATGTACATTATACATACATATGGTTACCTGTGGCTAGATATCTTAACGAAACAAGAAGTCTTTCCTCAGGTCCGATACAATTTCTAAAGCGAGTGTCCTGCTTTGTGATGTATGGCCTAACTTTTTCCAAAACTATGGAGAATTGATGAGGAGTCATCCTTAAAACATTTCTGTACAGCTTCGAGTCTTCGCATTCTATTTCCTTGTACAATTTGTGTAAAAATCCTTCGTCTTCCCGCAATAGTAGCCACTGAGAAGAAAATCTTTTGGACTTTTTATTTTGTTTGCTAATTTTTTTTTTTGTATTATACACTCAATCACTGACATATTTTAAATTAAAGCCACACCGCAAATAAGATCATCCATATTTTCACTTGTTTTCATAAAATTAAATTATTAATAATAAATTTTGTATCCACGAAAATAACTTTGATAAAAGCCTTTTAGTTTTTTTCTTTTGTTATGGTTTTGTATATTTTATTACATGTTGTCAACTTTTTGTTTATGAGAAACATAAAAACAAAACAAACAAAAAACGGTTAATAGCCAAATTTGCCCATAAACCGCTGATACAGCAACACTTTTAATATTTCAAGCTTGAAATGTCAATTTTAAGTTGAACAATTTTACATTTTTTTTTTTAAATAACTTCATTTTTTATCGATAACTTTAGTAAAATGTTTGACAGTTTGCCATTTATCTTAATACTGCTGAACTCTTTGCACTTGGTAAATTTTTCCATTACATTATATTTGTACTGTTCACCAAAACTTGAACAATGCATTAAAAATGTAGTATCATAAGGCCTTTAATTATTAAAGTGATTTTGCAAAATGAAACCTATCCTTTTTACATTTTTAATTGTTGGAAATTAATAATTTCCAATTTAGTAAGTAATTGTTTCTTATTTGTTTACATTTCAAAATACTTTATTTACCATAACAATTTAAAATTTTTAAATTTAAAATGTAAACAATAAGTATCAGGTGTTCACGAAATTACATCAAATGTCATCTAGCCAGTATGAACACTCTATATTTCATTCGTAATTTCGGCATGAAATTTCGTAATTTCGCGCCGCTCTGAACAAGGCTTTAAAATGTGATAACATAGTGTCTATACTAGACAAATTTTTATCAAGAGAAACGTCAAAATCAGTGCGAATCTATACAAGGTAAGCTCATTTAAACAGTTAATTATTATTTTTGGTTGTTACAGCTGTCAAACTGTATATATAAAAATATTAATGAATTCGCCTTGTTGTTGTTTTTGTGCACCTTGCATTAATTTTGACGTATGTCTTGATAAAAAAAACTTTAATATAGATACTAAGTAAGTAGTGGTTGTCCTTAAATTTCTTATTTCTTCAAGTATGTACAAGGTTTTTTAGTCAACTTTTCCTTAATACTGTGATGTTAGTAGTTTACTTATTTAATTATTTAGATGTTAATTGCTGTTATAATTTTAAGTTAATCCTTATAACATTATAATTAATTATTTTATAAAAGATTCAATAAAGTCATATTAATTAAAATATCCATATTTAATAAGTTTTTTGGTGATTTTCTGACCCCGAAATACTTTTTTGACTCTACACCTTTCCAAATTACTTCCGAATACTGTCTAATGCTGACCGACATTTCTTGTCTGCACTTAATAAGGACTAAGCCCTGCGTAAGATGATTTGAAAAGCAAATCCATTTGCTTTTTAAATGTGTTGTTCATAGCCGACATGTACAATAACAACTCTTTGTACTTACTGTTCGTTGATCGAAGCAAAGCAAATGCGTAGTGGGTATGAGCGATTGTAAATACAGGCGTCGCAAACAATTGATGCGAATGGTGTGGCTAAAAAGGCAAATCATAGAAGGCATTTGCTACGTTCACACGTTGATTTTTGAGACGGCTTTTATTTTAATTCTATTTTGAAGTTGCTACCAAATTATTTGTGTTCACATGATGATTTTTTAGATTATGATTTTTTATATTTTCTCTTTTTCCTTATATGCTGGGTTGTTTTTTTTTTAATTTGTTTATTGTTTGTAGCAATAATAATACTAAACGTAATACAAATGAGTGTGAAGAGAAATAACAAAAAAAAAAAAAAAAAAAATGATAAAAACAGAATTTTTCCCACTCCCTCTTTCAACTCTACGCTGCTCGCTATAAAAAAAAAAAAAAAAAAAAAAAAAACATGATTTTAAATCATCTTGTGAACGTAGCAATGGAGAAAGTATTTAAGATGCGCTAGTATTTTTAATACTTTACTTGTTTTTTTGTAATACGTAGCTGCTATGTGTGGCAAAAAACTTTCACAATGTGTGCAAAGGAGTTGTCTAAAAATGTTCTTGCATACACACACACACATATATTATATATATATATATATATATATATATATATATATATATATATATATATATATATATATATATAATATATATTTATCACTTTTTTCTCGATAAGCTCTACGCTTTCAGTCATAAAAGAAAGACTTTTGGATTTTTTAAGCCCTCGTATGAAGAAGAACAAGAGAGTGTGAATAAAAAATTATCTTACAACTTACATACCTACATACATTTTTATGTATCACTTTATTGTAATTTATTTTTAATTTAGTATTGTAATTCGTAGAATAAGCTTGGACCATTATTATACTATAATCAATCGTGTCACAGGTCTGGACTTCTATACACTCACGGAAAATTGTAAGTGATAATATGAAAATTTATTATATTTATATTACATTATTTTCATATTTCAATCATTATCTTTAAAACTTATTATCTATACCAAATGAATTTATATTAAACGAAATTTTGATTATAAAATCTATGAATTTATTTACTTTGGATTATTATTTAAAATGAATTTCTAATAAATTTTCATTGTATAACATTATGTAACCAAACAACTTCCATTAATCATTTTTACCAATAGCTTTAATAGGAACGATGGTAATATGGTGGTGATATGGGCTAGGATAATATAACATCTTTTTACCCACAATCTTATGTAAACCTAGCATTTGTCAACTTTTACTATCTTAGCACCTGATATGTTTTTGTAGAACGAAGATAAACTAAGGAAAAATGAAACGCATCCTATATATTCTTTGCGATACCTATTGAATCCCAGAGTCACTACAGAGCGACCTCTTAAGAGAAAGGGTCCTGTTCAATGTGACAATTGCCAGGAGTTCGGCCATACTAAAAATTATTGCACCCTACGTACAGTATGAATAGCATGCGGAGATATATATCCATCATCACAGTACGATATTGTGAAAAAAGGTCTCAAGAAATTACCGCGGGTGCCCAGCTGAGACCTGCGCCGACAATTTTTATCGGCGGCGGCGGCTTGGGTTAAAATGGTTTGGCGGCGGCTGAAAATCGGTTGTCAACTGGCTGATATATTTATTACATAAACAAAAAAAGATACTAATCTATTTTCATATAATCCCATAAATGCTGATATATTGAACAAAAATGTTTGATAAGAATTTATTAAACATTGTTTGAAAATTTATTTTTGCAGTTTATATATTTTTATACTATGATTCCAATGTAAACGACTTCGTTAACTTTTATTTTTTAATAATCAAATTTAAAATGTAATCAAACTATTTCGTTTTTTCTAAATAAATAGAACGATAGCGAAAATAATATCACCTATAGTACCGAATATAATATTATATTGCCGATTATGATATTGAAATTTCGAAAAATTTGTTTCCTATAAAATAAAAAACTAAACTTTTACAAAAAACTTAAAAAATCTGCAAAAATAAAAATAAATTGAAATAAGTCATAACATATTTATTAAGTAGAATATTTTTAATGGTCCAATTAAAATTTTTGGTATATAATAGTAAAAATATGTTTCTAAAGTATAATAAAGTGTGCAAATATTATAGTGGATACTATTTGCTATTTGATTTTTTCATGTATTATATTTATTTAGGATTTTTTCGCTTAATGCAAAAATAGATAAATGAAGCAAATTTTACGACTGTTTTGTTTATGAATTTGACTTTACGTCCTTTTATTTATTTATTTATTTTATTTTTTTGCAAAATTGATGTCATTTTTGAAGATATGAATATGATTTTTTTATGTAGATTAGGCCCGTACATTATAATCCAGTAAAAAACCAACATTTGATTTTTCTGTGGTTACAGTTTTTTGCATTAAGGTTATATTAATTCTCAAAGAAATGAAATAACTAGAAATATGTATTTCAAAACATAATATACATATATTTATCAAAAAAAAAAAATAAATAAAAATAAAAAGTTAATTAATAATATAATATTTATAACAAAACAACAACGAGACCACGATTTCATAAAATATTTCGCAGTATTGTTGGATTAAACATTGAATTCCTTATTTAAAAAATAAAATTTTGTATAACATAGAAAAAATATTTTTTTAAATATTTACTTTGTATATGGTTAATATTATCAATTAATATAATTAAGGTTTAAGCTATGTTCGCATTTGTCAAATATTTGACCAAATTTGTATAACCACTGGTTTTACAAAAAAAAGAAAAAGAAAAAAAAAAAAAAAAAATCGTTTGCCGTTGTTTGATCTTGCAAATGTTTTGTAAGAGAAAACAGCGTCAACCAATATTCGATAAAATGACAGCTATGTTTAATGATAAGTAAAAAATATTTTACCATTTAAATGGAGGTTAGAAAAGATTTTTTATATAGTGGCTACGCACTATTATTAGAGCTAAAGCATCTTCAGAGGTAAAGGACGATGTTGATTTCGGTGTCACTATGCTTTGGATTATCCGATGTAATCGATTGGGAGAAGCTGTTGGTAACACATCTATAACTTTTTCTACTTCCTTTGGTTGCGCACGTGTTACTAAAGCTTTAAATGTATCTTTTATTTCGGCATTCGTATGTGAATTTAGAATAGATTCCTGTTTGGTCCTCTTTGTTCTTAGCTGAACTTCATCGTAACTTTTTTTTGGTCGACCCTTTTTCTGCTTTCCGATGAAAATTGGTATTTCTCCCTCCAACCACTCTTCATTTTTCTTCTTGAACTTTGGTATTGATATCTGAAGCTTGCATCCTTTTTTCGTATGATTTAAAAAAATTTTCGAGCTTTAAACTGTCTTCGGCAGTAAGAGTTAAACCAAAAGATACTACTGTATCAATGAGTTTTCTTATTTTTTCTGGACGATTTATAATATCAGATAGATTATCCCAGACTACTTTGCAAATAGAAAAGTATTTTAATGTAATCTCCATAATGGCAAATTCACTAATAAATCTGCATATTTATAAGGATACTTATATATAGAAAAAGAATATTTATATCAGGTAAATGGTGACAGGCAAAAATGAATTAAAAAATTTAAATTTTTGCTCAAAACCCCCAATTTCATTCAGTTTATTTTTATGACCTGTAGTGTTAAACAGGTACGTCAAAAATGTACCTATGTGATTGTAAAAAAATCATTTTTGTTATAATACATTAATTAAGTAGCTAGGTAAATTATTTAAAAACTTAAAAAAATGTAATAAAAAACGAAGGAAAATATACTTATTTATGCACTTAGGTAATTTTAAAAACCTTTTCAGTAGAAAAAAATTATGAACACTTTAAATAAATTCATTAATAAATATTATTATCTCGTAACAAAAATTGAAAGTTGTTTGTTCGCTTATTTATTTATTTTTTATTTTTTTTATGTATAAAACGTTTAAATTAAATTTTTAAGAAATAAATAAACCACAAATAACTTTTGCTTTTCTTTTTCAGTAGAGTGAGTGTGTAAAAAGAAAATCATACTATTTCAGTTAAACTCATACCAATATCACAGTGGGGTCAAACGCAAATTTTTTGGTAATAAATCTGAATCTCCTAAACTACTGGTCGGATCAAATTGAAATGTATGGAAGAGTTGTAGAGGAGGACCTAAGCTTTCAGAAACATCATCTTGTAGTCACCCTGTGATAACACGAGATAAGCTACAATAGTCAAAATTGACTACCTCGAGTATGAAAAAGTTAAAAAAAATCGTAACTTGTACAAATGAAGTCCGATTTTAAAGATTTTTATATTTCTGGAAAGTGCTTGGCAAGATAAAGAAAAAATAAGCTTACTCATCTAAGTTATCTCTTACAGTTAAAAAGATATTTACGCTTGAATTTTGAATTTTTGATTTTTTGGCTCGACTTTCTTTCGTTGTTCGGGAATAAGTCCGGAGATATATGAGGTAAAAATTTTTTAAAAATATTCTGTAATTTGCTACATATTTCAAAATAATATGCTGAAAGAATTTTTGGATTATCTCAATTCGTCTAGACGTGAAAAATATTCAAAGTCAGCACACTGAAATTGGCATGAAAAATGGCTATTTTTTTTACAAAAATATAGAACAATTCATTCACTTTTTTCTCAAAGTTCCGTTAATAAAAAAATTTTTTCCTTATTAATTTCAAAAGATAAGGCTTCATAAATGGTTAATAAAGAAATTTTGAATTGATTTAGGTTTGCACCCTACATCCAGCATTGGCCGAAAATTGTCAATTTTAAAAAATAGTTTCATTTTTATCGATTAATAAAAAAATGTCACGCGAGCTTTTTTAAATTTGGTACCTATATTTTTTATAGAAATAGATTTAGAATGATCTAACACTAAACTGCTTCCCGTCCGGCCAAAAACGAATGCAGGAGTGGAGATTTTATGTTAAAAGTCAGTTTTTTTAACGACTATTTTTAAAAGCATATTACCATAATATTTTTAATATTATTTCTTATGTAATGTATAAAACACAAATCAAGCTTTCATTCCTAAAAAAATCAATAAAATAGCTCCAATAACCTGTTTTTGGTAATTTTTCAAAAATAATTTTTTTTTTTTTTTTTTAAATAGCTGAAAATCCAAAAAAAATTTAATTTTTTTAATACAACTCCACTAATTTTGCAAATACTTTAAAAATGTTAAAAGAATATAAAAATAGACTTATTTACCAATTCAACGATATATAAAGTGTTGATGTAGGTCATTTAATAATAGTAATATAATGGCCTCAAAACTACCAAGTCACGTCAAAAGTTGCAAAATTCACTATTTTGTTCCGTATTTCCATATGTGTGTATATGTAACACTCAACTGCATTGCTTATTTTTGTTACGAGATAATAATATTTATTAATGAATTTATTTAAAGTGTTCATAATTTTTTTCTACTGAAAAGGTTTTTAAAATTACCTAAGTGCATAAATAAGTATATTTTCCTTCGTTTTTTATTACATTTTTTTAAGTTTTTAAATAATTTACCTAGCTACTTAATTAATGTATTATAACAAAAATGATTTTTTTACAATCGCATAGGTACATTTTTGACGTACCTGTTTAACACTACAGGTCATAAAAATAAACTGAATGAAATTGGGGGTTTTGAGCAAAAATTTAAATTTTTTAATTCATTTTTGCCTGTCACCATTTACCTGATATAAATATTCTTTTTCTATATATAAGTATCCTTATAAATATGCAGATTTATTAGTGAATTTGCCATTATGGAGATTACATTAAAATACTTTTCTATTTGCAAAGTAGTCTGGGATAATCTATCTGATATTATAAATCGTCAACTCTACGCTGCTCGCTATCAAAAAAAAAAAAAAAAAAAAAAAAAAACATGATTTTAAATCATCTTGTGAACGTAGCAATGGAGAAAGTATTTAAGATGCGCTAGTATTTTTAATACTTTACTTGTTTTTTTGTAATACGTAGCTGCTATGTGTGGCAAAAAACTTTCACAATGTGTGCAAAGGAGTTGTCTAAAAATGTTCTTGCATACACACACACACATATATTATATATATATATATATATATATATATATATATATATATATATATATATATATATATATATATATATATATATATATATATATATATATATATATATATAATATATATTTATCACTTTTTTCTCGATAAGCTCTACGCTTTCAGTCATAAAAGAAAGACTTTTGGATTTTTTAAGCCCTCGTATGAAGAAGAACAAGAGAGTGTGAATAAAAAATTATCTTACAACTTACATACCTACATACATTTTTATGTATCACTTTATTGTAATTTATTTTTAATTTAGTATTGTAATTCGTAGACTAAGCTTGGACCATTATTATACTATAATCAATCGTGTCACAGGTCTGGACTTCGATACACTCACGGAAAATTGTAAGTGATAATATGAAAATTTATTATATTTATATTACATTATTTTCATATTTCAATCATTATCTTTAAAACTTATTATCTATACCAAATGAATTTATATTAAACAAAATTTTGATTATAAAATCTATGAATTTATTTACTTTGGATTATTATTTAAAATGAATTTCTAATAAATTTTCATTGTATAACATTATGTAACCAAACAACTTCCATTAATCATTTTTACCAATAGCTTTAATAGGAACGATGGTAATATGGTGGTGCTATGGGCTAGGATAATATAACATCTTTTTACCCACAATCTTATGTAAACCTAGCATTTGTCAACTTTTACTATCTTAGCACCTGATATGTTTTTGTAGAACGAAGATAAACTAAGGAAAAATGAAACGCATCCTATATATTCTTTGCGATACCTATTGAATCCCAGAGTCACTACAGAGCGACCTCTTAAGAGAAAGGGTCCTGTTCAATGTGACAATTGCCAGGAGTTCGGCCATACTAAAAATTATTGCACCCTACGTACAGTATGAATAGCATGCGGAGATATATATCCATCATCACAGTACGATATTGTGAAAAAAGGTCTCAAGAAATTACCGCGGGTGCCCAGCTGAGACCTGCGCCGACAATTTTTATCGGCGGCGGCGGCTTGGGTTAAAATGGTTTGGCGGCGGCTGAAAATCGGTTGTCAACTGGCTGATATATTTATTACATAAACAAAAAAAGATACTAATCTATTTTCATATAATCCCATAAATGCTGATATATTGAACAAAAATGTTTGATAAGAATTTATTAAACATTGTTTGAAAATTTATTTTTGCAGTTTATATATTTTTATACTATGATTCCAATGTAAACGACTTCGTTAACTTTTATTTTTTAATAATCAAATTTAAAATGTAATCAAACTATTTCGTTTTTTCTAAATAAATAGAACGATAGCGAAAATAATATCACCTATAGTACCGAATATAATATTATATTGCCGATTATGATATTGAAATTTCGAAAAATTTGTTTCCTATAAAATAAAAAACTAAACTTTTACAAAAAACTTAAAAAATCTGCAAAAATAAAAATAAATTGAAATAAGTCATAACATATTTATTAAGTAGAATATTTTTAATGGTCCAATTAAAATTTTTGGTATATAATAGTAAAAATATGTTTCTAAAGTATAATAAAGTGTGCAAATATTATAGTGGATACTATTTGCTATTTGATTTTTTCATGTATTATATTTATTTAGGATTTTTTCGCTTAATGCAAAAATAGATAAATGAAGCAAATTTTACGACTGTTTTGTTTATGAATTTGACTTTACGTCCTTTTATTTATTTATTTATTTTATTTTTTTGCAAAATTGATGTCATTTTTGAAGATATGAATATGATTTTTTTATGTAGATTAGGCCCGTACATTATAATCCAGTAAAAAACCAACATTTGATTTTTCTGTGGTTACAGTTTTTTGCATTAAGGTTATATTAATTCTCAAAGAAATGAAATAACTAGAAATATGTATTTCAAAACATAATATACATATATTTATCAAAAAAAAAAAAAAAAAATAAAAATAAAAAGTTAATTAATAATATAATATTTATAACAAAACAACAACGAGACCACGATTTCATAAAATATTTCGCAGTATTGTTGGATTAAACATTGAATTCCTTATTTAAAAAATAAAATTTTGTATAACATAGAAAAAATATTTTTTTAAATATTTACTTTGTATATGGTTAATATTATCAATTAATATAATTAAGGTTTAAGCTATGTTCGCATTTGTCAAATATTTGACCAAATTTGTATAACCACTGGTTTTACAAAAAAAAGAAAAAGAAAAAAAAAAAAAAAAATCGTTTGCCGTTGTTTGATCTTGCAAATGTTTTGTAAGAGAAAACAGCGTCAACCAATATTCGATAAAATGACAGCTATGTTTAATGATAAGTAAAAAATATTTTACCATTTAAATGGAGGTTAGAAAAGATTTTTTATATAGTGGCTACGCACTATTATTAGAGCTAAAGCATCTTCAGAGGTAAAGGACGATGTTGATTTCGGTGTCACTATGCTTTGGATTATCCGATGTAATCGATTGGGAGAAGCTGTTGGTAACACATCTATAACTTTTTCTACTTCCTTTGGTTGCGCACGTGTTACTAAAGCTTTAAATGTATCTTTTATTTCGGCATTCGTATGTGAATTTAGAATAGATTCCTGTTTGGTCCTCTTTGTTCTTAGCTGAACTTCATCGTAACTTTTTTTTGGTCGACCCTTTTTCTGCTTTCCGATGAAAATTGGTATTTCTCCCTCCAACCACTCTTCATTTTTCTTCTTGAACTTTGGTATTGATATCTGAAGCTTGCATCCTTTTTTCGTATGATTTAAAAAAATTTTCGAGCTTTAAACTGTCTTCGGCAGTAAGAGTTAAACCAAAAGATACTACTGTATCAATGAGTTTTCTTATTTTTTCTGGACGATTTATAATATCAGATAGATTATCCCAGACTACTTTGCAAATAGAAAAGTATTTTAATGTAATCTCCATAATGGCAAATTCACTAATAAATCTGCATATTTATAAGGATACTTATATATAGAAAAAGAATATTTATATCAGGTAAATGGTGACAGGCAAAAATGAATTAAAAAATTTAAATTTTTGCTCAAAACCCCCAATTTCATTCAGTTTATTTTTATGACCTGTAGTGTTAAACAGGTACGTCAAAAATGTACCTATGTGATTGTAAAAAAATCATTTTTGTTATAATACATTAATTAAGTAGCTAGGTAAATTATTTAAAAACTTAAAAAAATGTAATAAAAAACGAAGGAAAATATACTTATTTATGCACTTAGGTAATTTTAAAAACCTTTTCAGTAGAAAAAAATTATGAACACTTTAAATAAATTCATTAATAAATATTATTATCTCGTAACAAAAATTGAAAGTTGTTTGTTCGCTTATTTATTTATTTTTTATTTTTTTTATGTATAAAACGTTTAAATTAAATTTTTAAGAAATAAATAAACCACAAATAACTTTTGCTTTTCTTTTTCAGTAGAGTGAGTGTGTAAAAAGAAAATCATACTATTTCAGTTAAACTCATACCAATATCACAGTGGGGTCAAACGCAAATTTTTTGGTAATAAATCTGAATCTCCTAAACTACTGGTCGGATCAAATTGAAATGTATGGAAGAGTTGTAGAGGAGGACCTAAGCTTTCAGAAACATCATCTTGTAGTCACCCTGTGATAACACGAGATAAGCTACAATAGTCAAAATTGACTACCTCGAGTATGAAAAAGTTAAAAAAAATCGTAACTTGTACAAATGAAGTCCGATTTTAAAGATTTTTATATTTCTGGAAAGTGCTTGGCAAGATAAAGAAAAAATAAGCTTACTCATCTAAGTTATCTCTTACAGTTAAAAAGATATTTACGCTTGAATTTTGAATTTTTGATTTTTTGGCTCGACTTTCTTTCGTTGTTCGGGAATAAGTCCGGAGATATATGAGGTAAAAATTTTTTAAAAATATTCTGTAATTTGCTACATATTTCAAAATAATATGCTGAAAGAATTTTTGGATTATCTCAATTCGTCTAGACGTGAAAAATATTCAAAGTCAGCACACTGAAATTGGCATGAAAAATGGCTATTTTTTTTACAAAAATATAGAACAATTCATTCACTTTTTTCTCAAAGTTCCGTTAATAAAAAAATTTTTTCCTTATTAATTTCAAAAGATAAGGCTTCATAAATGGTTAATAAAGAAATTTTGAATTGATTTAGGTTTGCACCCTAAGTGTAAGGAGTTGTATTAAAAAAATTAAATTTTTTTTGGATTTTCAGCTATTTAAAAAAAAAAAAAAAAAATTATTTTTGAAAAATTACCAAAAACAGGTTATTGGAGCTATTTTATTGATTTTTTTAGGAATGAAAGCTTGATTTGTGTTTTATACATTACATAAGAAATAATATTAAAAATATTATGGTAATATGCTTTTAAAAATAGT
The DNA here is from genome assembly GCA_932274085.1 of Protocalliphora azurea. Lineage (NCBI taxonomy): Eukaryota > Metazoa > Arthropoda > Insecta > Diptera > Calliphoridae > Protocalliphora > Protocalliphora azurea. The sequence goes on from OW026519.1 coordinate 81,733,129, forward strand.
CGTTAAAAAAACTGACTTTTAACATAAAATCTCCACTCCTGCATTCGTTTTTGGCCGGGCGGGAAGCAGTTTAGTGTTAAATCATTCTAAATCTATTTCTATAAAAAATATGGGTACCAAATTTAAAAAAGCTCGCGTGAAATTTTTTTTATTAATCGATAAAAATGAAACTATTTTTTAAAATTGACAATTTTCGGTCAATGCTGGATGTAGGGTGCAAACTTAAATCAATTCAAAATTTCTTTATTAACTATTTATGAAGCCTTATCTTTTGAAGTTAATAAGGAAAAATTTTTTTTATAAACGGAACTTTGAGAAAAAAGTGAATGAATTGTACTATATTTTTGTAAAAAAATAGCCATTCGTTATCTTGCCAAGCACTTTCCAGAAATATAAAAATCTTTAAAATCGGACTTCGTTTGTACAAGTTACGATTTTTTTTAACTTTTACATACTCGAGGTAGTCAACTTTGACACCCTGTAGCTTATCTCGTGTTATCACAGGGTGACTACAAGATGATTTTTCTGAAAGCTTAGGTCCTCCTCTACAACTCTTCCATACTTTTCAATTTGATCCGACCAGTAGTTTAGGAGATTCAGATTTATTACCAAAAAATTTGCGTTTGATCCCACTGTGCTACGTCAAATATTTGACTAGTCCGAACATACCTTTAGAGTTACAAATAAAAAGCAAAATAAAAAGAGTACTCTCATCTAGAGTGGCTGCATATGAACTTTTATGAAAGCGTTTTACAAAGATTCTAACTAACTACCTTATTAAACACTCCATAATTGTCGTGTATAAAAAGTATTCTATTTATAGTTAGAGGACTTAAATTTGATATTTTGTCAATCACTAAGGAACCGGCACTTGTAAAAGCTTCTTCAGATGACGCGCTCGTTGACAGAAAGTACCCAAGCAGCAAGTTTGGCTATATTGGGGAATTCCTATAAATTAAATTGTTTTTTATTAAATAAATTGTATAGATTATAAATTTTCAAAATATACGCCTTTACCTTTTCATTTTTTTGCCACCAAGAAAATGTCTCACAATCCTCTTCGATAGTGGTTAATGCGAACTATTCTTTTACTTCACTTTCTAAAGGGCATTTTTCTTTTGCAGTTGACGTCGCTGCAATAAATGAAGCTTCGGAATTTATTTATTTCCAATTTATGAAATAATAGAATTAATAAGTAAATGTTAGGTTTTTTTATTAATTTGTTTTCATATTTTGTTTTATTTATTTTATATTCTTCTTTGGCGAAAGCAATTCAGCATTTTTGCTTAAGTCTTCCTTAAGATTCAAAAAGTCTTCGTAATCACGAATATCGTTATTGGTATTTATTTCTTTGAAAGAAAGTTTTTATTTTTTGACCATCCATTTTCAGTAGCCTATAAGTAAGGTAACATAGATACACATGTGGTCATTTAAATGAAATATCTGTTATTTTAGTTATGTGTATTTACCTTGCTTTTTTACTGGCATATTCAATGTATATAAATAAATGATGAAAACTTTTTCTAGGGTTAACTTTGGAGAATGGTTTCAGTTTATTCCGCTTCTTCGTTTTCTGCTTATTATTAAATTATAATGAAATAGTTCTAGACGTATTTTGAATATTGGTATACTTTTTCCTTTATTTATATTGTGTCTAGATTTGTGCTTTATCACCAACAATCAACACTCTGAAAAGAAAAATAAAACAAAAAAATTAATATTTTACATGTTTTAAATTCAACACAATTTTTATTTTATTATAAATTTGCAAATATGCTACACAAAAGATTTTAATTATAGAATAAAAATAATATTAGCAGACCAATAACTAAATTACTACTAAATGTTTGTGTGCTAAACATGTGTTGCTAAATAAATTATACATTTCATTAAAATTTATTTTTTATTTTGTTTTTTTTTTTTAATTTATTTTAAAAAATTTCTACTCTAATTTCACTATCTTTTATAATTGTCTGTTTTGATTTTTATTTTTGGCTTTATATCTATTTAATTTATTTTACATTAGACCCCAATTGATAAAATGACATTGCAACACATTTCACAAGACATAAACACAGACATTCTGAATAATATCTGACATCATTCCCTTTTTGTCTGTTTTCTTTTATTTAAAATTAATTTTCAAAGTAGACAAACATTGAGGTAGACACAAGGTCGTAATTTCAACAAATTTCATAAATTGAAAGTGATATAACAATTTGCAAAAAATAAATAAATAAAAATAAAACCGGAAATAAAATATTGTCATTATTTTAAGATAATAGTGTAATTAATTGTAAATTTAATTTAATGAAAAATATTTAATTCAAATGAATGAAAAATATTTCATTAAATTTAAAGAAAATATCTACAGTTTTAGAATTTAAATTAAAATATTTCTGTATTTAAAAATTTTACTTTGTAAATAACACCAATATATTGAAAACTTAATATTTTTAAAGGCACTTGAAAATATTTGACTATATACTATTGATGGCCAATAGTTCCAAAATAGTATACAAAATTAACAAAATTTGTTTTAAGCTAAATATGATTAAAAATTAAATTGATGAGGATTTGGCGATCGTACGATAACGCCCTTAAATTCGAAAGAATAGTAAGTTATAATATAGATTTTCTCAAAGTTAAAAATATTTAGTAAAAACAAAATATTGTGAAACAAATTTAATTTAATTTTGGTACAGCGTTACCGTTGGACGACTTTAGACTTTTTAACGATTTGGAGACTTTTTGGCCCCTTTTCTAAAAGGGAACTAAATGGCCACTTTTTAAGACTATGTGCTAAATGACAAGAAACTATATTATTTGAAATATCTCGACATTATATATTAATTTCAACGATAACATTAATTATTTTGAGATTGTTTCACAATATAGTGATGTAATAAAAACCCCCGGAGAATGAACTAAAACTGTTAGAAACTAAAGCTAATGATAAAGTTTAGGAACAACTATTTAAAACATTAAATGCGGAATCATTTTGGACCGGATTGGAAAAATTAAAAAACGGATTCGACGAATATTTATATCCTAATTTATTTAAATTTATTGTATCCTAATTTATTTATATTTATTGTTTACATTCTTAATTTTCCTCATAGCAGTGCCTCGGAGGCACATATTTTTTCCAAATTATAACTAATGAAAAATAAGTTGTCCCACAGACTTAAGGTCAACACTCGTGAATCCATGATATCAGTCCTGAATTTGTTAGACGGGGAGTCCGTGTGAAGACCTCGTACAAAAGTATAGAAGTTTAATTTCTAAAAAATAGTTTTTGAATATTCATGATTTTAATTCACCTAAAACAGAATTCCTTTTTTCTCTACTACTTACAACTTTTTATAACTTACACCACCATAGGTGGTTGGGATATTATGTGCTTATGCTGATGTTCGATTCAGAATCACTTTTTGAGTCGATCTAACGATGTCTGTCCATCCGTCTGGCTGGCTGTCCATGTAAACCTTGTGCAAAGTACAGGTAGAAATTTTGGAGATAGTTCAATGAAATTTGGCACGTAGGACATGACGCAAGGAAGAAGCCTATTGAAATTGGTTATGATCGGTCCTTTATTTCACCTAGTCCCCATACAAATGTCCTCCCGGTTTAACGATCATAAATGCAATAAATATTTCAATATTTTAATAAAATTCAGTGTAAGAAAGTTTTCTATAAGTATCAATCTTTGTGCCAAATTTCATGAAAATCGGTCCATTATTGACCATAGCTCCCATATAAAACCCTCTTCCGAAAGTCACTTTAACGCGCATAAATCACATACACATGTTAGTATTGTTACGAAATTGTACTTGAATTCAAATATAACGGTTTTAACGGCTGGTTTAAATCTTTCTCAATGCTTCCAGACATTTCCGTTTATGTTAACAGCAGTTAACATATCTGTAAAAATTATTAACATAGTTCTAAACATACAACATTGAATAAAAAGCTTTCACCATTGTTTTCAAGTATGGCAACACTAAATGTTTAAGCTGCTAACATTAACATCAAAAGCTCTAGTTTGTCCGTTAAGAACATTGTAGAAAGAAATAGAGCTTTCAAGAAACATCTAGTAGGTAATACAGTGTATATAAATTGGCCGTGAGAACACCATTGAGTCAGTCTAGTTGGAAGCGTCGTTAAGTAAAGACATATTAACTACCTTGGCTGTATAATCTTGTACATTATTAAAGTGTGCTGTATAAAGTGTGTAATTTAAGTGTGTGTGTATTGAAACACAAAGTGACTATTTAAACTGTATTGTTGTACATTTTTAAATAAAATAAAGAGTCGTTACAATTTTTAAACTACTAAACTGCTGTTATTTGCAATCAAAGTACAAGTTTATTTAAAGGAAATAAACAACCGTTTTTAAAAGGTAAAAACGTAACAATTGGTGTCAGAAGTGGGATTGCAAAATAATAAGCAGTCATGAAGTTTGAAGAGCTGAAAGTGGAGCAACTCAAGAGAGAATTGAATAAGTTGGAGTTACCTACAGCTGGTAATAAAGCAGATTTACAAAAGAGGCTGATAGATGAATTCAAACGGCGTAATATTGACATCGGAACTTACGAATTCGAGCATAAAGAAGAAATGGAAGTTCCTACCCGTGCAACAACCAGCATGGATTTATCCACAATGTTTGCTGCTATGATGGAGCAATTTAAATTAGTTAAAGAAGAAGTTCAAGAAACTTCTAAAGTAAATAATGAGAAACTTCTTGCTGAAGTTCAAGAAACTTCTAAAGCTAATAACGAGAAACTTCTTGCTGAAGTTAAAGAAGAAAATAAAATAATGGAAATGCAATTTCAAGAAACTTCTAGAGCGACAGACGAAAAACTTCAGCAAATTTCGGAAGTTATAAACAGCAGAATGGATGGCATTGATAAAAAGGTGTCCGACTTAGAGAGCTGTCTAGATATACAAGCCAACGTCGTTGATAAAAAGCTGACCGACTTAGAGAGCTGTCTAGATATACAAGCCAAAGTCGTTGATAAAGTTGATAAAAAGCTGTCCGACTTAGAGAGCTGCCTAGATATACAATCCAAAGATGTTGATAAAAAACTACATGATCTAGAAGTAAAGATGAATAATCTTCAATACCAAGATGGACATATGCGAATTATTCCAGAAACCTCTAATAGAATAAAGGCCCCTAGTTTTGATGGCACCACACCATTTAATGTGTTTAAGTTCCAGTTTGATACAATTGCCATTAGAAACATGTGGAACGACGAAGAAAAAGCTGTAGAGTTGATATTGGCCTTAAAAGGAAATGCAGCAGTGGTTCTAGAAAGCGTACCAGCGTGTAACAGAAACAGTTATAATGACATAATGGAGGCGCTACAACGTAAGTACGGTGATGAACATAAAAAGGAATTATACCGAATGGAATTGCGTGGTAGAGTGCAGAAGCCCAATGAGACGCTACAAGACTTTGCGTTGGAAATCGAACGTTTGCTGCAGCTTACTTATCCAGGGGAAAACAGCCCGTTTTTGGACCATTTCAAGATAGAGGCATTTGTTAATGGCATTCGCGATCCTGAAATAAAACACGCAGTTTGTGCAACACCTAAACCATCATTTACTGAAACCGTCTCATTCGCACTGGCACAAGAAACGGCGAAAATAATTTCAAAGCCCCAAATATGTAATGTGCGAAATGTTGAAGTTGTAGCTGACAATCAGAGAAATATAATCGACGAATTAAAAAAGGTTTTGAAGACGTTTATTGAGAAACAAAGTAAAGTCAGAGTAAAATGTTATAACTGCGGTAAATCTGGTCATATTCAGCGAAACTGCAAAGCACCAAGATAACAAACCAGATCTGCCTCGCCTCAAAGAAGTAACCAGCAGTCGAATCATCAATCATCACAAGAATCACCTTTAAAACTGAAACGAGCTAGCTCTATGGGGCAAGAGCTAGATCCCACATCTGAGGGTCCCACAATCTTCATATCCGTAATACAGCAGAAAAATAGCAATCTTACTGCTCCTGGGTACATCAACGGTCAGAAGCGCGTTTTTACTATAGACACCGGGGCATCACAATCTATCGTCAGGCCCGATTTAGTCAAGAAAACAATTGAACCATTATGTGGGGTAAGCCTGCGCACAGTTACTGGGGAGCCGGTCACTGTCTATGGTAAAGTAAATGTGAAATTAACCATTGCCAACGTTATCGTCAATCATGTATTCATTGTTGCCGATATTGTGGACGAAGTTATCATTGGTGCTGATTTCATGATTAGCCATGGCATTACTTTGGATATGGGACAAAAAGTTATGATTTGGCGAAATATGGAGATACCCCTTGACGTCGGATATGAAAATAGGACTCAAGTAAGAAAGCTAGTTACCGTCGAGCATCAGAAGCTACCACCACAGTTAGAAACTTTAGTATTGGCTCGTATGGAGGGAGATTGTGAGGACAACAGTTTGTGGGTGGTAGAACCAGCAGAAATAATAAGTGATCTTGTAACAGCAAAAGCTCTCGTTAAACCCTGCAACAACAAAATAGTTCCTGTAAGAATGCTTAACCTGTCCAGCTATGAAAAAGTCGTTAAGCCAAATTCCGAAATAGGTCAATGCACTTTAGCAGAGGCAGTAATCAATTGCGAGAAAAACCCGCAACCTCCCAATAAATCCACCAAAGAACACGAGCAACTAGCGGAATGTGTGGGAAAATGGGTAGAAGGATTAGCGCCGCCAGACAGAAATAAGGCCAAACAGATTCTGAAGAAATATAGCTCCGTCTTCGGCATAAAAAGTCAAAGCCATGGTAGAACGGCAATTGTGAAGCATCAAATAAATACTGGCGAAGCGAGGCCAATAAAGCAGGCATCCAGAAGTGTTCCTCTAGCAAAACGAAGTGAAGTGAAGGAGTTGGTCAATGAAATAGAGCGGAACGGTATAATCGAACCATCTTCAAGTCCTTGGAGCTCGCCTGTTGTTTTAGTTAAGAAGATAGACGGCAGCACTAGATTTTGCGTCGATTATAGAAAACTGAATGACGTCACCAAGAAAGACAGCTACCCGCTACCAGGAATTGACGACACCCTGGATACACTAGCTGGAACACAATGGTTCTCCACATTGGACTTGCAAAGTGGTTATTGGCAGGTAGAGATTTCAGAAAAAGACAAGGAAAAAACCGCCTTTACCGCGAGTGATGGGTTATGGCAGTTTAATGTGATGCCATTTGGACTCTGCAATGCTCCAGCCACATTCGAGCGTTTAATGGAACAGGTATTGAAAGGACTTCATGGGAAGACATGCTTGGTGTATCTCGATGATATAATTGTCATGGGTAAGACTTGTGATGAACATCTGAATAACCTTGAAGAAGTCCTTAAACGAATATCAGCGGCTGGACTCAAACTCAGTGTAAAGAAGTGTGCGTTGTTTCAGAAAGAAGTCAAATATTTGGGACATCGCGTAACAGCAGACGTAATATCTACAGATGAGGATAAGATAATTGCTGTTAAGAACTGGCCACGTCCGAGAAATCTCCACGAATTGCGTAGTTTTCTTGGCCTTTGCACATACTACAGACGATTTGTCCCGAATTTCGCCAATGTAGCCGCAAGCTTACATGAGCTGACCAAGAAGTCACAATCATTCCAATGGTGTGAAGCACAAGAACTAGCATTCCAGAAGCTGAAGGATCTTCTTATGTACCGCACCAATTTTGTCATATCCTATACCTGGAGAAACATTTGTGGTAGATAGCGATGCGAGCGGATACGGAATAGGCGGTGTACTTTCACAAGTAGTCGGTGGCACTGAAAGGGTCATTGGATACTTTAGCCGAACGCTTTCGAAGCCTGAAAGAAACTACTGCGTAACGCGACGAGAACTTTTGGCAGTATTAGAGTGTGTGAAGCATTACCACAAATATCTGTATGGCCAACACTTCCGACTGAGAACCGATCATTCTGCCCTCAGGTGGTTGCTGCAATTTAAACAACCTGAAGGACAACTGGCTCGTTGGATAGAGCGGCTTCAGAGCTATGATTTTAGCATCGAGCACCGGAAGGGTTTGAAACACGGCAACGCGGACGCGCTGTCAAGACGGCCCTGCAACGTGGATTGTAAGCATTGTGCAAAAACCGAGGAAAAGGAAGGTGTAATCGATGTTCGACTAATGCATATAGAGTTCAGTGAAGATTGGTCTGTAGTGCAAAGAAATGACCCCATACTGGCAAAAATAATATCGGCAAAAGAAGAAGGTAGAAGGCCAGCCCGCAATGAAATATCCGCCGAAAGTCCACTAATGAAATCATATTGGGCTCTATGGAATAGTCTACAGTTGTTAAATGGCTGCTTATACCGCATATGGGAAAGTGCTGACGGTAAAACAGTGACAAATTTAATTGTAGTACCATCCTCTAAAATAAACAAAGAGAAAGAGTTCCATGACGGTCCCATTGGTGGTCATCTTGGTGTGACAAAAACCTTAGAAAAGTTAAAACAACATTTTTATTGGGTGGGTTGTCAGCAAGCAGTAGCCGATTGGGTAGCCAATTGTTCACAATGCATAGCAGCGAAGGGCCCAGTAAGAAGAAGTCGTGGACAACTTCAGCAGTATAACTCAGGGGCGCCATTCGAGCGGATTGCAATGGATGTAGCAGGCCCTTTCCCCGTCAGTGATGCCGGAAATCGTTACGTTCTAGTGGTTATGGATTATTTCAGCAAATGGCCAGAGGTATATGCCATACCTGATCAAGAAGCTAAAACGGTTATAAGTGTATTTGTGAACAACTGGGTGTGCCGCTATGGTGTTCCACTGGAGTTGCATTCTGATCAGGGTAGAAATTTTGAATCTGCCGTATTCAAGGAAATGTGCGATTTATACGGAATAAGAAAAACGAGAACAACGCCACTGCATCCTCAATCTGATGGCATTGTCGAAAGATTCAATCGCACTCTGGAGGAATATTTAAGAAAAGTGGTCAGTGCACATCAGAAGGACTGGGATGAACACATACCGAAATTTCTATTGGCATACAGATCAGCTGTTCATGACTCAACCTCTCGAACACCTGCAAAAATTGTCTTCGGGACAGAACTCAAGTTGCCTGATGATTTAGAATTCGGTATTAAGCCCTCATCAACAAATAAGGAAAACACTTCCCAAGAGCAAGATGTCCTGAACGAACTACATGAATTCGTACGCAGACGAATAAAAATGACCAGCGATAAAATGAAAGCCAGATATGATCGAGCAGCGAATTCTGAAGGATTTAACGAAGGCCAGCTTGTACTGTTGTATAACCCACAACGTAAGAAAGGACTGTCTCCCAAACTACAAACCCATTGGGATGGACCATACAAAGTGATTAAGAAATTAAACGACGTGGTGTACAGAATACAGAAAGAAAAGAGCCCGAGATCTAAAATGAAGGTTGTACATCTAGAACGACTAGCTGCTTATGGGAAAAGTGAATTCATGCCTATTCGGAACGAACAGGCTTAAGCGGGTGGCAGTGTTACGAAATTGTACTTGAATTCAAATATAACGGTTTTAACGGCTGGTTTAAATCTTTCTCAATGCTTCCAGACATTTCCGTTTATGTTAACAGCAGTTAACATATCTGTAAAAATTATTAACATAGTTCTAAACATACAACATTGAATAAAAAGCTTTCACCATTGTTTTTAAGTATGGCAACACTAAATGTTTAAGCTCTAGTTTGTCCGTTAAGAACATTGTAGAAAGAAATAGAGCTTTCAAGAAACATCTAGTAGCTAATACAGTGTATATAAATTGGCCGTGAGAACACCATTGAGTCAGTCTAGTTGGAAGCGTCGTTAAGTAAAGACATATTAACTACCTTGGCTGTATAATCTTGTACATTATTAAAGTGTGCTGTTTAAAGTGTGTAGTTTAAGTGTGTGTGTATTAAAACACAAAGTGACTATTTAAACTGTATTGTTGTACATTTTTAAATAAAATAAAGAGTCGTTACAATTTTTAAACTACTAAACTGCTGTTATTTGCAATCAAAGTACAAGTTTATTTAAAGGAAATAAACAACCGTTTTTAAAAGGTAAAAACGTAACAGTATTAAGTTTATATTCGACACAAATAAGTTTTATGTAAGTAGAAACAAAATTGCCAAATTTTATGAGGATCGCTCCATAATTTACCATATAAGCCAACTTTCGGGAATCATCATACAGTGCATAAATTCATATCAATGTTAGTATTTACGTAATATTCTGTATTCGTATATTTTATTTTACACTTAGTAAATGTATCGGTCCAAGATTATCCACATGTCTAATATAAGACACCTCCACGAATTTTGATGGACGTACACAATGGTGTGGGGTATCATATAATCGGACTTGACCGACTTTATCTTTCTTACTTGTTATTTATCCACTCACCTCTTAGATTTCACTGGAAATTTTTGCTTTTTTAATTTTATTTGTCCTCTCTCTATCTCTATCTCTCTCTCTCTCTCTCTCTCTATATATATATATATATATATATATATAATTTTATTCTGTTTATGCCAAATTTCAGTATATGTTTATGTTGCCAAATTTCTATTCACTAAAAATAATTTATAATATTAAAAATCGCTTTAAATCAGCGGTTTTCATAATAAATTTAAAATATTTAAACCCATCGGCGGCTGACTTTTATCTGACCCAAGTCGAAAATAAAACGGCGGCGGTGGCTGTGCAATATTGTTCGCCGGCTTCAGAATTTCGGCGCAGGTTTATGGTGCCCTGTATATAACATAGTGTCTACATTAGAGAATTTTTTCTCAAGACAAATGTCAAACTTAACGCGATTTTGTGGAAGGTGGCAACAGTTGCACAAAGACAACAATATGGAGTATTCATTATTGTTTTTTATATATGCAGTTTGACATCTGTAACAACCAAAATAATAATCAGCTATTTAACTAAGGTTACCTTGTATATATTCGTACTGATTTTGACGTTTGTTTTGATAAAAAATTGCCTAATGTAGACACTAGGTAAGCAATTATTGAAAAGATGAAGAGAGAGTCAAAAGCTAAAAAGAATCGGCGTTGTTGAAGTAGCACCTGTAAATACCATTACTAATCAAATAAATTCTGGAGTAAGCGTTGGTAATGAAGGTACGGCTTCAGTTGAGCCAAATTTGAAAATTATTAATCGAGTTGAGCCAATCCTGCCAACGTTTTAAGAACGAGTTTCAAACCCTCCAAAAATTCGGGAGGTTAGAAACTTTAATGCAAACTCTTATGCAGACCTCTCTAAACCAAAATATGACAAACTTTACATGCAAAACACAATACAAGAGTTTTTAGGATCGCAGAACCAAATGATTCAAATCATCTTAACAAAAAAAAAAAAAAAAAAAAAAAAAAATAAAAAATGAGTTATGGTTCTGGAATGAAAATGGTTTAAATCAACATAAATCGGAAATATCATACTTCATGAAACAGCAAAATATTAATGTGATGTTAGTCTTAGATACTCATCTCACAAATAGGCACAATTTTTATATTACAGGTTATTCATTCTATTTTACAAATTTTCCGGATGGTAAAGCGCATGGTGGTTCTGGTATTTTGATTAGAAATCGAATACGACATAATGCCCTAGAAAAATTCTCAAAAGAATACCTGCAGGCAACTTCTATTTATCTTGAGTCTTTCGCTGGTGATTTAACGCTAAGCTCAGTGTCTTGCCCACCATGATTTTCAATTACCAAAGGGAAGTTTGAATAATTCTTTAACACACTAGAAGATCGTTATATGTACTTATGTACATAACGTAAATATGTACATAACTATACAATATGTCATAATTAAGGAAGAATTTACGCGACTTTTTTCTGATTGCCTCAATAATACCCTTATATGGCAATTGTGTTAAATGACAATTTTCAATATCCTCTACCACATACCAACTTCATCCAATATCTCACTTATTACGTACGATCCGCGATAATTTTCTGATATTTTTTCATTTCCTTTTTTGACAGTATTGTGATTCTGTTTTATTACAACATAGTCTCCAACAGAATATACTTTTGCTGATTTACTATGTTTTCTTATGCCATCTACTGCTTTAAGTCGTTTAATGGCCTGATTCAGTACGACAATCAAATTGTTTGAAAATAAAATTTGTATGAAAATTACTCATTTTTTCAAATGTTTTTTGAGTAGTTTTCATACAAATTTTATTTTCAAACAATTTGATTGTCATACTGAATCACTCCCTAATATTTAAATTTCTATTCATTGGTTCTTCTATTATGTTTTCTAAATACTCACTTAATTGACCAACTATAACTCCGCGTTGATTTAGTCCAAAAAGAAGTCTACTAGGAGTTTCCATTGTAGTAGAGTGTAACGAATTATTAATTCCAAATTTATGGCCTGATTCAGTACGACAATCAAATTGTTTGAAAATAAAATTTGTATGAAAATTACTCATTTTTTCAAATGTTTTTTGAGTAGTTTTCATACAAATTTTATTTTCAAACAATTTGATTGTCATACTGAATCACTCCCTTAGTTTTCGCATGTCTTAAAGGTTCACTCAATTTACTTAACATAGCCAAAATAATTCTGTTAAGACGGTCCACTTGCCCGTTTGCTTGAGGCGATGAAACCCAACTTTTATATGTTTAATATTATTATCATTAACAAATATTTTAAATTTATTGGAAGTGAAACAAGAACCTCTATTAGATATAATGCGACTTGGTCTACTATACTAATTAAAATATTTTTGTAATGCGCAACACACTTCTTTTGTACTTGTAGATTTGACTGGGAACAAATTTTGTAAACCCATCCACTACTAATATATGTTTCCATTTTGAAGAAGCGGTCCAAAATGATCAATATGAATAGTATCAATTGGTAAAGGAGTTTTAGGAATATTATGTAAATTTTGTTCATGTTGGTAATGAATAGAATATGCACTATAATTAAATTTTATTTAATTTAAACACTTATCAACACCAAGATGACTAATTTTCTCATGAACTAAACGAATAACGCTTTCTTCTATATCACGAGGTACATATAAAAGTAAACGATTTGATTCTCCTATACGAAATACTAAACCATATGATACTTCAAAATGTTTATCGTTCTTATTTTGTAGTTTCAATGCTAATTTTTGTTTATAATATTGTCAAGATTCTGCATCATTTAAATTTGTGTGTCTATTTGAGATGAATTTACAGAAGCTATTATTTGTTGAACACATGATTCATTCTTTTCATATTTCCAATTATGACATTAAGGAACTTCTTCTTGAAAAAAGAAAACTTAGAAGAAAATGGCAACAAACCAGATCACCAACACTAAAGATGAGGCTGTCCACAGCAGTTAAAAAACTAAGAAAAGCCCTTCAAATAGAAGAGGATCGCCAGAGTAGAAATTACATAGAAAGTTTAACAAATAATAAATATACTAATTTTTCCTTATGGAAGACAGTGAAAGATATTAAGCTACCGGTAGAGGCACAAAGTCCTTTAAGGAAAGCTGACGGCACCTGGGCCCGTAGTTCAGAAGCCAATTTATTTGCATGCTATTTAAGCTCAGTTTTTCAACCGAATCCCCAAACAAATAATTTTGTATTGGGGGAGACACCTGACAATACATCTAAATAAGATATAATTGTTGTTAGCCCAGAGGACATTAAACAGTTATAAAAGAAAATATAAATGTTAGAAAGTCACCTGAATATGATTCAATAATACCATCCAAAAAAAAAAAACCTACCGAATGTGGCAATAATCGCGCTATAAATAATTTTCAATGCGATCTTAAAACTAGGAGTTTTTTTCAAAAATATGGAATACCATCTTCTTATAGACCTATTCGCCTGCTATCCTGTTTGTCGAAGCTGTTCGAGAAAGTATTTCAAAAGAAAATTATACCATTCTTGAACAATAGAAATATCGTCCCAGTTCACTAGTCTTTCGTGAAAAATATGGAACCATAGAACAAGTGAAGTGAAGAGATAAAGAAATGTCTTGAATTAAAGAAGTATTGCTCAGCTATTTTTTAGATGTCGCGAATGCTTTCGATAAAGTATGGCACAAAGGTTTAATATATAAAATTTACTGCCACCATGTACCCACAAATTGCTGGAGTCCTATTTATCTGATAGTTTATTTAGAGTAAAGTATAACGAATTTGTGACAGAATAATTTGAAATAAAAGTAGGTGTTCCGTAGGGAAGTGTTTTTGGACCTACATTGTATTTAATTTACACTTTTGACTTACTAGTATGCGATGAACTGACTGTTTCTACATTTGCTGATGATACGGCAATACTCAGTTTCCACGAAAACCTGCACATAGCATCTAGCCAACTTGATATTTACTCCGACGTATGGAGACATGGTTGAAAAACTGGCGTATACGAGTAAATGAATTGAAAAATAGAAACCAAGTGATTTATATGAAGTTAAAAGCTTGTAGTATTCAGTGGTTAAAAAACAGTTAATCAAAATTAAGCCTGTATAAAACCATTTTAAAACCAATTTGGACATACGGCATCCAATTATGGGGGACAGCTAGTAATACGAGTAACGATATTATACAGAGGACCAAATCAAAAATTCGTAGAACCATGACGGGTACACCATGGTATATAAGAAATGAAAATATCCACAGAGGCTTAGAAGTTCCATTGGTAAAAGGGTTTAAAAAGCACAGTGAGAAATACATTATAAAACTGCAGACTCACCCCAACCCTCTTGCAAGACTTATGATTGAAGTTCAATCAAATTCAAGGCTTCGTAGAGCCGATTTCCCTCTACCTTACTAGGAGGACCAATTATTCATCTAGCTATGCTATCGTTAGAAATCAATTAGTGTCTCGTTTTAAGATTTAAATACATATTGTGAGGCCTTAAAAAAGGCAGATTCAATATATAAATAAAACTTAAAAAAAAAAAAATACTATCTACTCGTACATGATTAGTCATTTTAACATGAATTAAGTCATTTGATACCCCACGGTCAGTAAGTGGAGATATAGGGGGTAGTTTTTGTAAAAAAAAGAATTTTTATACCCATATTGACTATGTTTTATATATTTTGTAGAATATAAAAATATTAAGCATATGTTTTATATACCAATGAACGCGGAGGTATCGCCTTTTAAGCGATCCTACATTTTACATTCGTTGAATTGGGAGAAAATACACAAATTTTCAAAAACTCAGAAGAACTTTTTTAAAAACGGTCCAGCTAATGAACGTTCATCAGTAGGACCGAAATATTTTAGGAAACATTGTAAAACATACCAAGGTTTATTTTCAGGTGGGTAAAAAAGTACTTTTATTCAACTCGCATTAATTAATTAAAATTGTTTACACTGAACCAAAAAGGTATATAAATACAACGAAGAAGTTTCTTCTTTCGATGAGTTTGTCTTTTATTTTGACCTATCGTACACGTACATTGAAACGACGTATTATCATACGTTAACATTTATATAGCTTTAAAATTCAAATTACAAATTCATTGGTTCAACATATTCGTATTGTGTTTTAGTAAACACCGAATAAACGAAATAATTTCAATGATGAGACTTTGACTTAAAGAACCGGTAAATTAATTTTAATGAACTTATACGTTGTCCCAATGAAATTATACGTTGAAAATGTTCCACAATTATAGGTCTGCTCTGCATTTTTGGTATTAATTTTATTTGTAATTAAATTACTAACATTACTAATCTTTAAATACAGCAAAAGTAAAAAATTATTTTAATTACCAAAATAATTCATTTAATAAAAAAAATATTTAAATGAATGTTTATATCAATTACTAATAATTGTAAAAGCAGACAAACTACGATTTTTTTCCAATTAAACAATTTTAGAATATTAATTAAACAAATTATTTGAAAATTATTTGAAAATAAACCTTAAGCAACTTTTAATTGAATGAAGTGAAAATTTAATTGAAAACGAGAGGGAAACATGTATTCGGTCAAGACCGACTATATGATACCCTACACCATTGTGTACGAGCATAAAAATTCTGTAAGGGGACTTATATTACACCTGTGGCCAATTTAGTAAATGTAAAAGAAAATATACAAATACAGAATAATGCGTTGATATTAACATCTAGATGATTTTATGCACTTTAGGGCGATTCCTGGAAGTGGGTTTATATAGGAGCTATGGTAAATTATAGACCGATTCTCATAAAATTTGGCAATGTTGTTTCTACTTATGTAAAACTTATTTGTGTTGAATTTTAACTTGATACTGACATTATATATAACATTTGTATGGTATTTATGCACGTTAAAGTGATTTTCGGTAGAGGGGTTTATATGGGAGTTATGGTCAATTGTGAACCGATCTTCATAAAATTTGGTACAAAGATTGATACTTATACAGAATTTCTTTGCACCGAATTTCTTTAAAATATTCTTATTTTTAAGGCATTTTTGGGTGTTTAAACTCTATTTCGGGGGAACATTTGTATGGGGGCTAGGTTAAATAATGGACCGATCACAAACAATTTCAATAGGCTTCGTCCATGTATCATAAAAGCCCCAACGTGTTTTTATGGTATAAATTTTATTGAATTATCATTAAAATTGCGACCCGCACTTTGTGCACAAGGTTTACGTGGACAGCCAGCCAGACGGATGGACAGACATCGTTAGATCGACACAAAAATTGATTCTGAGTGTGTGTTGGATAACTCTTTCTATGCGTTACAAACATCAGTACAAACGCATAATACCCCAATCACCTATGGTGTAGGGTATAAAAACCAACATTTTAATTCAATCTATCCAACGGATGATTAGTTAAATCAAAATATTAATTAAAAAAATATATATACACTTTTCTTTTGTTTTTACATTTTCCTTTATTTTTTCTTTCTTTAAGTATGTTTATTTATTTTTTGAAATATTTGTGTTCATGTTATACATTTGTTCTTTGAAAATTATTTTGTTGAATTATGCTTTTTGAGACATTATTATATTTATCGCAATAGTAATCTTCTTCGAAGGTATTCATCATCATTTATATTGTTCCTCGATTTACCTATACTCTCAGCTATGTGATAATGCATGAAAGCTCTTCTGCAGAACGAATAAGTACATTATTGTGAGATATATTAACGAGTGGCGGTTAATTTACCATTGGAGGTGACAAAAATATACAAATAACGGCCTTTACGTTACTGATGATGCAATCACCATTGTAGGAGACGTTTTTCATTCAGATATTAGGCATCAGTGCGCATTCGTATAATAGACAACGGTGGCATCGGCAACACAAGAATACCTAATACCATTAAGCTTCCTATATTATGATTTTAAAGATTGTACTTACTGGACAACAGAGCCATTTATATCAGTTGGATTTCTTATTCGCTAATTCCTATTAACCAGCACCCATAAATCACCAAATCATGTAACATTAAATATGTATTACATAAAACTATAACATGTACACTGAACCCAGGGCTGCTATATTTGGCGTTTTAAACCCAAATTTGAGGAATTTTTGTTGCAGAAAAGGATGAAATTTTTAGTTTGGGAATTGGGGAATTTGTTGGGGACATTTAAAAAATTTTGGAAAATTTTTCCAAAAAATTAACTAAACGAAATTCTTTTGTTTAGTTAATAAAATTTAAGTTTTTGACAAAAATATGTATAATTTTAAAGATGCTACAGGTACATGTCATTTTAAAGAACTTGCACAAGTAGTGCTTAATATGCCAATAATCCCTACAAGTAAAGCATATGCAGAATGTATATTTTGGTTCTGTGTGTAACAAATCTTATCTTCAATATAGCACGCAGTATGGACTTCGGGAGGCATCTTAACTCATTTATATCCGTTGCACCTGATTGAGTACAGCTAAATTATCGACTGTTATTTTTGATGTTTGGAGAGTTGCAGTTTTTTCCTTTCTTATTTAAAGTGATTTAAAACCTTTAAAAAATTTGTAGGATATATTATTCATAAATATCAGAAAGTTAATTGCGAATTTGCACTCTTTCAGGAAAAGAGCAAAATAAGTCATTTGGCAATTTCTTAAGGTTTCGTTTTTCCCAATGTTAGTTTCGAATATGATTTATTTTCAGTACTATTATTCTGTATTTGTAAAATACCATTCCATAACATATTTTTGTAAAAACAATCATGTATGAACTATAATAAAACATATGTTTTGCATAAATATCTGCGCTGAATAATATTTTTTAAATTTTATAGTTGGCCAAAAAAGTATCTGGCAGACCTGACTGAACCAATACTCGTAGGTAATATTGAAGAAGAATTTTCGTAGATCTTTAACGATAAAAGGTATTTGAATTCACAGATTTTTTCTTCAAACCAATATAATTTTTTTTTTCAAATGAACAAATTTTGATTTGAATAAAATTTGTTAGAAAAATAACAAAAAGTCTGTTAAATAAAAGAAAATTTGTTAAATTTTCTTTGCTAATTATCCGCAGTGTTACCATTCAATTACATATTATTAGTTTTAATCCTAGATATTTGTTTTGGTGTATAATAGTTCGATAGGACCATATGAATAAGAATTGTAGTATTTCCGGTGAAGAACGTATGGTTTACTGTTAGTTGTGTTTGGGAAATTAGCACTTAAAATGTAGTGGCCTCAAAGCTCATGATGCTGATGCATTATCCGAAAACTTGCAGCGGACTTGTCCAAATTACAGAGTAATTGACATTGAATTTTACAATTACTTCTAAAGTTATAAAGTTGAGTTCGATGGAATTAAAAAAGATTTTTCTTCTCTACAAGGAAAAATAACTAAATACGGTAAACTTTTTTCTAAATTCCCCGAGACCAAAACGTAAAAGAACTGCTAAGAAATCATCAACACCCCCTTGTATTATATTAAGGGTTATCACTCCTTATGATTCTATGCCGTTACGAACCGCAAATTCAAGAAGTAGTCATTCTCCTATTGTAACTCCTAATTCAAATAATTTTATTCCGCCTCATCATGCTTCGAATTCTTCCCATTATAATGTAACTCCTTCAGAGTCGACTTTACTTACCCCTACGGTATCTAATTCGATAAACTTGATCATGTTAACAAATCCTGCTACTAGTAAGCCTCCAGAACTTATTTTAATAACTCTCTCAACTTCAAACATTCCAAGTAATTTAGATGTCGCCAACAACACAAATCCTTAAAAATTATAGCTTACCATATTTGCTAGCCGTTTTTCCGTAGGTACAAAAAAATGATGTTGAATTCTATATTAAAATGAACCTTTGCATTGAAGCTTAAAATGATGTCCAAATTATTATAGCTTAAATTAAGATAATTGTCTCAGAGAGTATTTTTAATCTGCAATTTTGGCCAAAAAATACAATTGTTCGACAATTTACTTATTGTGATGATAATAATGTAATTATTCCAAGGGCTTCTGATCCAAATCGAAAAAACTAATTGAATTAAGTAATTCGTTAAATATTAATATTTGTCTAAAAATGTTTACAACCCCTCAGCTATCTCTATCGCATATCAAAATATACCTCTAATAAAGTTAAAATCTCTTTTTTAGAGAGCTTTGATATTGAGAATAATATCATTATACTCACTGAAATATGGCTCCGAAATAAATCTGATAAACAAATTCATAATTCTGAAATAATGTGCAGTAAATTTCAAATTTATAGACGTGATCGAGTGGGTAAAAAAGTGGGGGAGTTTTGATTTCTGCCTTAACTCTTTGTCATCCGGAAGAAATGATATTTGGAATATTAAAATTCTTGGTGATTTCAATATTCCAAATATTAAATGGTGCGAAAATCCTGATTCATGTTTTTAAGCCCATTCAATAAGATGGCAAACATCTATTGAATTACTGGATGCTATTGCTTAGAATTCTTCCAATTACATAACATAGTAAACAAGCTTGCAAATTACTTGATCTTGTATTTGTTGATCAACCTGAAGAATTTAATATTCTTTTATTAACACCTGAAGATGCTTATCACGTAGAAACAAAACTATCATTACAATCCAAAGTAAATGATGAGATGGTTTATTCCAAATTAAACCAACTAATTTGTTCTGAAAATTGGTTTCGAAATATTCCTTACAATAAAGCATGTCCTCCATGATGGCTTATAATGTTTTAAGAAGTCAATTCCAATGGCGAGAAAAAGAATTGCACATGAACCGCCTTGAAAAACAAAGCAGCTCAATACCTTAAAAAATTTGAAAACAAACATTATAGAAAAACAAAACGTTGGATTTACCTATTGATTATATGAGATATTCCATATCAAGATCAGTTTACAATTCAGAAAATATCCAATGCTACAATAATTATATTCCTAAGCTGAAAAGAAACTTTAAAAATATTCCAAAATATTTTTACCTGTTTGTAAATTCTGGGTAGCCATCTATAATGAAATTTGGAGATAAAGAATCCTCAAAAGATGCAGATATTTGCGATCTTTTCATCCGTCAATTCTGATAAAGAATCAAATTTTCAATTATCCATATTTAATTCCTGATGCAACCCTAATAAATTGTCCAACATTAGATAAATCGATGGTAATGACAGCTGTGGACATGTTCCACGCTGCGCTCTTATAAAATGTTTACATTCTCTTGTATCTTCAATAACCTACTTATTCAACATATCAACATTTAGTGATTATTTTCCTGAAGTTGGGAGAAAATCTTATATTATACCTTTGTTTCAATCCGGAAGAAGGTTCAACATTTCCAACTATAGAGATATTGCTAAATTAAATATTATTCTAAAACATTTCGAAAAGATAGTAACTGAAATCCTTTCGCATCAAGTTGTTTGTTATCTTTCCCCGTTGCAGCATGGATTTAGAAAAGGATGTTAAACTACTAACCCTTTGGAGTTCTCAACCTCTGCTTTAGCTGCATTTGATTCCGGTTTACAGACAGACAAAATATATACAGATTTCAGTAAAGCTTTCGATGAAGTAAATCACGATTTCCTATTCTTCAAATTGGATAAACACGTATTTTTTTCTGTTTTCTTTAAATGGATTTCTTCATATCTTAAAAATAGATACCAATGTATATTATTTAGAGAATGTATATCGAAAACCATTCCTGTTTTATCCGGTGTTCCGCAAGGAGTGTAAACACATAATGTTCTACAGAAGAAGTCCAGTACTCTGTAGATACACAATAAATGAATATCAACTTGATCTAGTAGAAGAACTTCTTGATCTGCGTGTATTGCTTGATTGTAAACTATCCTATAATTCCCACGTTTCACAAATCGTTAATAAGGTAAAAGGAGTTCTAGGTTTTCTCAAGCCCTGGGGGATAGAATAATGATCCTTACGTTTCAAAGCAATTATCTCTCGTAAAAACAAACCTGAAATATGCTTTCGTGTTCTGTGATCCCCAATACGAAATTGAATTGGTCCAGAAACAATTTCTCTTATTTTGTCTTCGTAATCTTCCATGGAATCCTAATATTAGTTTACCATCATATGAAAGTCGATTACAGTTTATTGATCTTCCTACTCTTGAAAGTAGGAGAAAATATATGAATATTTCATTTGTTATTAATTTAGTATACGGTTCAACTAATTCCAAGTTCTTGCTTGGAAATTATGCTCCTTTATTTACTTTTGTTCAGAATTTATTTATATTGTAATAATTCCGCGGCATTTTTTCTATCATTTTATGTAAAACAAGCCCTCATTTGATAAAAACAATTAAGAATTGATGAAGTTACAATATGTTTAACTTGTTCATATGAAGTAATTACTCGAAGAAAATATAAAATAAAAAGAAAATTTTTCTAAAATTATTTTAAAATCTGTTTTCTTTTAAATGCTCAAGTTATTTATTTCCAAAAAATTTACATCTCAGCTAATAGATTTTTGATTTAAAAAAAGATTGCATAATTTGTTCGCTACATAATGCAAATTTAAAATGAATTTATAAAAAGATGGGAGTTCATATCAAATAATAGAAAAAAATGCCATGGATGTTGAAAAATTTACATAAAAATGAAAATAGCAGACATTTTTAACAATATTTCAGTAAAAGTAATGTAATATGAAATATATTCAGAAAGCTTAATTTCTCGTCTATCTAAATTCGTTAAAAAAAATTCAAAATTGGTAAAAAATTTAATTGTTAAAAAAATGTTTATTCCGTCAAGTTGTAAAAAATCGTTTTTTTATCGATAACTTCAGATTTTTAGTATGTATCGAAAAATCTAAAAATTCTATAAAAAATTTTTTTGCTTCAATAAAATTACTTGTTTGAATATCTTTTTAAATCCAAATAAAATTTTTTTAAATTCTAATAATTCATTTGCGTGAAAATTTCGTGGTTTATCGAATATTATATTTTACAAATAGTATATTATTTTAATAAAAAAAAATCTTTTTTTTTTCAAAAAACAATTTGTGAATTAGAGTTTTGTTTTTACGAATTTCGTGATAGGTCCTCTTTTAGTAAAAAAAAAATTATTGACTTTATTAATATTATTATTGAATTTAAAATTAAGTGTTTTCTGTGTAAAAATTAACTTTTTGTAATTTATCTGATAAAAAATTAATATACAGTTAATGGTTTGGATACTTCTAGACCCACGTTTTCACTGATACTTTAAAAATGTAAGTTGTTGTTTGAGAATTCCAGACATTTTAAGGAGATTCCTCTTACAATTTTCACATGCGTGCAAATTACATCTTCAAATAGTTTAATAAATTTACTTTTCAAATGTCAAATTTATATCTTACAAGGCTTTTTGCAACATATTATTCATAACCACAATGAAAAAATCTGCAGAATATATATTTTTTTTTCTATTTAAAATATTCCCATAAACAGAATTATTTTATATTTCCTCTATTATACATTGACTCCGAAACTATATTTAGATATTTCCCTAAAAATGTTTAAAATCGTAACAAATTTAAATAAAAACAAATTTAAAAACACATTATATACTAAAATAAACATATATTAGTTAGAAAATATAAACATTTTGTATACACAAGAAATAACGGGAATTCCTGCATGATTTCCCGGGATTATGGGACTAAAAATTTTTCGAAATTCCCGTCCCGGGATTTCCCGTTAAAAATTCTAATTATAAGACATATACATACATATGGGCCATTATCAAAAAAATTTAACCTCGCTAAAAATGACTTTAATCCTTAATAAGTTTTGTGGTAATACTATTTTAAATAGAGTTGTGTAGTTCATGACCAAACTAGTTCAATTGAACGATTCACTCAACTGAGCGAATACTGAGTTGTTATTGTAAAACATATGAGTAACTTTCTTTTGCGCTCATTTCTTTTATTTTGATATCCTGTTCATACTCCTGAAACGTTGTATACAAATTAATTTTATTATTATCAGAGTCTACTTTTAGGCTACTAACTTTTGTATGTTTGTAAAAAACAAAAACTTCTTATTAAGTGAATGGTTTTAAGCAAACAAACATGTTGAACAAGGTCGCTCTTTTTACTCATTTGCTCAGTTAGCTCTAATGAAACAGCATATTATGGGGAATGTTTACTAAAAATCCTTCGCATAACGGGCTGTTTCATTAAAAGTCAACTGAGCGAATGAGTGAGCTGAGCCAAAAAGAGCGTTCAATTCATTGAGTTAATAAACCCAACTCTAATTTGAAACCAACGAATTACAGATCTGTACTCACAAGACTTCCCTGCAAGCGTTTATTGAAGTCTTTTTCGAAATAGCTCACTTCTTAGCCACTCTTAAAAGTGCAATAGAAGATTTCTCTCAATTTTCCAACGACAAAATATGTTAGTATACGAATTGAATCTTCTAAACATAACTACTTTAATCGCTATTAGAAGTTGTTTGGATAAGAGTTACAGTTATCCAAAAACGAAAACACTATTTTTTAACACCTTTGCTAGCATTTGGAAAATTGTTTTTTGTCAATCAACATAATCTGTCGAATTTGTCACTCTAAGATGATTAATACTAGAACGTGTAAAACTTTACAAAAACAACACACATTAGGTTCGAAATTTTATCATAAAATCATGATTTTAGCGATTGTTTACATTTCATAATGAGCAAAAGAACCAGCAGAAACAATATAATTTTGCTTAGTAAAAATATAAATTTTAAAGTGATTAGAATGAACAAATATTGACATTAACTAAAATTATTTATGTAAGCTGATAGTGAAACAAAAAATTCATAAGTTTTACTTATAAAAGGAAAATTAAGAAAATAAGGTAAACGTTTATCATAATTTAAAAGAAATTATAAATATTTCACCTAGTTCTGGGCAAGCGAATAAATTTAGGAAAACATTTTCATTTTCTATATAATTAAAATATGTTATTAACAATTTGAGAGCCAGAACGTGGACAGAAAATTTTGTTTTATATAAAATTCTTAATAACTTAAGTTACTCAAAAGGAAATATCTCTTAGTGGCACAGTTCTTCCTGAACGGTGTTACTAAGTAGATCAGAATTCGATAGTAAAAGCGACGCATATCAACGCTTTCGATAGAAAATGTTTGCAGGATTTAAACCAGTGTGGAACAACACACACTACTTTAGATTTGCGCTTGTGTGTGAAGCAGCAAAAACCGAAATGGAATGAACGCTGCTTAGTTTTACAGTGGAAAAACTTTAAAATGACCAACTTACAAAACATATTTTAAACTTAATTTTTATAACTGATGAATACAAATCATTTAATTTCCTGGCTATAACAAATATTCATTCAGATGATTGAGACACAAAAATAAATAAAAGATAAATTGAAATTTAAAAATAAAAAAAATAATAAAAAAGGAAATAATAAGAAATAGAAGAATTTTCTAATCGCTAATTTAAAAAAGTTTTCTTCTTTAAAATCACCTTCGTAATGAAATCTTTCATAAAAATATAATTTTTTATATGTTCTTAAAGAAAATTTAATATTTTGTTTTAACAAAAACCACAATTTTTGAAAATTAAATTTAAAAACGTATATTTTGAACTTGGAAGAGACACAAGTCCTTAAATTTGTTTTCTATTTTTTTGTTGTATAGTTCAGGAAATAAATTTCTTTACCCTACACTACCATAGGTGGGGACTCACTGCTTGATACATCTTTTGTCTTTAATTTGAAGATAATTTGTATAAAGACGTCTTTTATACAACTCATTATTTAAACTTCTTAATAATATTAACATTAAAAAAATTTATGTTTAGAATATTTTTCAGGATCTCTTCGGGACCCCTCATAAATGTCCTTACGGACCCCTAGTGTAATGTATTAATATGTTTATATTTACTAGTTACTTTACTAACTATGTGACTGGTCACTTTAACTTAGCATGTCTTAAGAGGAAGTCTATAAAAACCCCAAGACCAAAAAGTCGAGATGTAGTGGGCAGTTCAAAAAAGTCAATGTATGGAAATCCTTTTAATGGTTATATTAAGTCAGTCACCTGAAAAACTTTTTAACTAGTTACTTTACTAGCTATGTATCTAGTCACTTTAACGTGGGGGTATCCAAGAAGGAAGTCAATTGTTACCCCACCGTCACAAAAGTGACGATGTAGTGAGTGGTTAGAAAAAGTCAATCTTAGGATATTTTTTTTTTTTTTGCCCACACAATCATATCCACGGATACGAAGTGGCCCACACATTAATTTTACTCGTTACAATGAGATAATAAAATCTCTTTTCGTCTTCCTCCCGCTTAACATAGGGTCAGTAAAGTGACAAGTGCGACAGGTAACTTAATACTAATGAACTTTACTGTTTAAAAGGGGGTTAAATTGATACCAAATAAACTGTCGAGTTGTTTTTAATTTGTTGTTTTTTTTATTTTTTATTTGTTTTACTTATTTTCTTGTTTGCTTTTCATATTATCTTAAATTAATCACTTTTCTTTTTCATTGGTGGCGGCACCCTGAATCGAACTCACCATCCCTTGTCATCCTATGTTTTATAGTCTTTCTCGCTAACCTCTCATCTACAGAGTATTCTTATATAAATTACGCTATTCGTTGTTTTAACGAGCATGTTTATTATTAAGTCTTTGGTAAGCGCGGAGGTGGCTATCATACACTTTATTGACCCTTTGGTAAGCGTGGAGATGGCTTTCGCATAGTTAATTGACCCGTGAAGATTGATCCTTTTGTTAACAAGTGGGAAGTCGACTTTTTTTTTACTGGAAAAGTGGGGAAATCCTTTTAGTGATTGCATTGAGTCAGTCACCTGACAAACTATTAACTGGTTACTTTATTAACTACATGACTAGTTATTGTAACATGACCATGTCCTGGGAGGAAGTCTATTGAAAAAGTTCGAAAAAGTCAATTTATGGAGAACCTTTTAGTGGCAACATTGAGTCAGTTACCTGACAATCTTTTTAAAATATCAATATTTTTAAAATGATGGGGTTTCTAATGAGGCATAAATCAATATTACCGGAATTAATGATTTTTATATAATGAAGATAAAGATTCAATAGAATTTGTAATAAATCTGAGGCAAAAAAATTGTTTCGCTCGCTCTTAGTTCACGAGTTATGAACCTATAAATGTTGAAAGTATTTTTCTGTATATGTTTTACAATACATATCATAGAGAATTTTCAATTTTTTTATTAAATTATTTTTAACCTTTATTGGTCTTACATGTTCCCACCAAACCGTTTTAATGTATCTTGATTGATTTAGAAGTTAGACAAATCAGCCATGTGTTAGTTATATATGAAATGTTCCAACAAAATGTGTATAATTTCACATGACTGTTTTTGGGGATATTAACAGATTTTATAAAAGTGTTATTCCACATAAAAACGGATAGAAAACATTCATTTTCGGATTTGACCTTACCGAATTCAATGAAATTCACTACAGTTGTTGGCCATTGGAAGTGTTTTTTATAAACTTTTAGACTCTGGGTATGCATAAAGATTTCCATACACTTTATGAAAATTTAAATAACTAACTTATTAATTTTTAATTAATGTTTATTAACTTTAAAAAATTAACAAATTATCTAATTTTTTATTACAATCTTTCCAATTTATATTTTAGTACCTTTTATAAAAAAAATTGTTTTATCGAAATAAGTCAGAATAAAAAAAAAAAAAAAAAAAAACGATGCACCAATCTACTTTTACATTTCAGTTGATTATATTATATTTTTAAATTATTCCTGTTACTTTACACTTATTAATATTAAGTACATCATTAGAGTAAACGTAACAGTTGGAAGAAAAAATTAAATAATTCTTAAGAATTTATATCCACACACAGTGGTTCCAAAACGCTCTTTTTGAATATAATTCTGTAACTTGTAATCCGTTAAAAATAACTGAACAAAATTTGACATGGCCGGAGACGAGATGTTTTCGAGTTAACTTGGAGGAGAACAGTACCCTATTGTGTCAGTGAGGTAGTGGGTGGGCCTCCAAAGTTGGTCATCTGGTTGTGTAAATTAAAAAAATCGTCAAAATTTTATTTATGATTTTTTTGTAAAGAAATTTTAAATATAGATAGTCCTTGTAAATCTCTACAAAAATACGTTTGCATGTGCAAGTTATCTCTTTTGTTTTAAGAGATATTTAGGTCGAAATAAATTTTCCCCATTTTTTTTTATTGATCTGTTGTTCTAATATTTTTTTTTTTTTTGTTTACGCAAATTTGCCACATTTGCCGATTTTTGTTTATGCACATTTGCCAAATTACAAAATAACATTTTTTTTTGCTCTCCTGAAAACCTAATAGAAAACACATATCTGAATTTGTTGCAACAGCAACATTATAACATTACTTATTCATTAATACTTAATCGAATTACCCACTATATCACCACTTTTAGATCCCGGGGTGTCAATAGACCTCCTTCTAGGACATGCCCATATTAAAGTAAAGTAGGTAGTAAAGTAAACAGTTAAAAAAGAATTTCCACAAATTGACTTTTTCGAACTACTCATTATCACTTTTTGGTTCTTAGGTGCAAATAGGTGGAGGTGCCAATTGCCATTTTACTGACCACTTGGTAGTCGTTGAGCTGATTGTGTGTGCAGAGATGTGACACACGTAGTCGTGGAGGTGGCAACAGACTGACCACTTTTTTAAATTTGAAACTAAAAACTCCGGAGAATTTATAAATAAATTAAAACTGTTAGGAACTGAGGCTAATGATAAAATGAACAACTATTTAAAACATTAAATTACGAATCATTTTGGTCCGGATTGGAAAAATTAAAAAACAGATCCGATGAATTTCTAAATTATCACTAATGAAAAATAAATTATCCAGCAGACTTAAGGTCAACACTTGTGAATCCATGCTTTCAGTTCTAAATGTGTTAGACAGGGATTTGGAAGACTGGAATCCGAGTGAAGACCTCGTACAAAAGTATAGTATAAACTGTTTCTAAAAAAAACAAGAAAAAGTTTTCAATTATTTTCAACAATGCATAAAGAGTTGACTGTTAAATAGCTTGTGTAATACGATATTATTTTTAATTGCTATAAATGTTCTGTTGGTATATGTGACGTATACAGCATACTACACCTCCGTTTTACGGAAGAATGTTTATACAACTGGAGTTGTATGCACATTTTTCTGCAATATATCGAATGAAACTTACATCTACTTCATAAAGTTAATTATAATTTTATGTATATTTTCTATAATTTTATTGAACTGAATGCATTCAAATTTCAAGTATAAACTTATATATATATATTAATTATTAATAAAAATTTTGAGTCTGTTCTTATGAACAATTTGTTCTTTGTTAGTTTTCTTATTAACTAGTTATATTATTTCTTAAATCTATATTTTTGATCTCATAAGATCCTTTGTATTACTGTTCTAATTTTTGACCTATCTAATTTTTGACTAAAACTATATCTTCTAATTTTAAGTTATAATCTAGCAATGTTTTTTCATAATTTAATTTCTGTTTTAGCTTATACCTATTTAACATTCCCTTGGACATCTTATGTGCTACTTCTAACCTAAATCTGACCTCCCTACCATAATATCATACATCATATATATGTTATAAAGTGGCGTAATTGATTTCAATTGTTGAAACCCATTCGGAAGTTTCCCAAAAACTAACACATGTACTGACGTAGGCGTGGTATGTAAAATACTTAATCCATTCATCACAATCGCATTTGTCAACGGATATGTATGATCTTACATATTCGTAACGTTTGAACCATAAGTAAGAAAAAAATGTTCAAATGTCGCTTTCGTAACTGATTTTGCTCTTTTATCTTGTATATGGGCCGTTACAAGATATTTTGTTATGTCACATACTATTCCGATAGCATACTCATTTCCTTTGTATGTTTTGAGTAGTGGACCTATCGTGTCCACGTATACCGTATCAAATGGTTTTTGTGTGTTTTATTATTTTAGCTGATTGGCATTTTTGGCACACCTTTACGTATTTTGAAACATCTCTCGTCATATTTTTATAATATAAATATCTTTTAATTTTATTAAGAGTTTATGAAACACCGGAATGTCCATCCTCTGCTGGTCTATCGTGGTATCGTCTTATTATCTCTTCTATTCTTTTTACATCATTATTTATGTGTATCACCTCATTAAATAGCTCTACTTCTAATAATTTCAATAATTTATGACCCGTTTCTTTAAATTCATTAATAGAAACAAATTCGAAAATTTTCTCACTAGGTGCCACTTGTAATTTGTTAATCTTTAGTTTACCGGCCACTTCTTCGAGCCTTGGGAAAAATTGGCCTAAGTCAAATTTCCCATTGATAATCTTTCATTCATTTAGATATACGAAAGTATAAATTTACCACGCTTAATATAACATTTAGCTGGTGTAATCTTTAACTTACAATATTTTCTGACGTCAGTATTTATTATTGGTACTGTAGTGTGTTTGACTAGTCGAAGTTGCATGCCTTCTGCATGTAACTTAATACTTCTACATTGTTGAAGTATTTTGTCCACACTGAACAGCATGTACCCTTGCAAGCATTTAGTGAATTCTTTTTCGAAATAGCTCACTTCTTCGCCACTCTTAGAAGTTTAATAGAAGATTTCTCTCAATTTTCGAACAACAAAATGTATTAGTATACGAATTTAATCTTGTAAATGTAACTTCTTTAATCACTATTAGAAGTTGTTTGGATAACAGTTACAATTATCCAAAAACGAAAACACTATTTTTCAACACCTTTGCTAGCATTTGGAAGAGTGTTTTTTAACAATCCACATAATCTGTCGAATTTGGCACTCTAAGATGATTGATAGTAGAACGTGCAAAACTTTACAAAAACAACACACATTAGGTTCGAAATTTTATCATAAAATCATGATTTTGACGATTGTTTACATTTCATAATGGGAAAAAGAACAAGCAAAAACAATATAATTTTGCTTAGTAAAAATATAAGTTTTGAATTGATTAGAGTGAAAAAATATTGACACTAACTAAAATTATTTATGTTAGCTGATAGTGAAACAAAAAATTCATAAGTTTTACTTATAAAAGGAAAATTAAGAAAATAAGGTGAGCGTTTATCAAAATTAAAAAGAAATTATTAATATTTCAACTAGTTCTGGGCAAGCGAATAAATTTAGGAAAACTTTTTCTATAATATTAAAATATATTATTAACAATTTGAGGGCCAGAACATGGACAGAAAATTTTGTTTTATATAAAATTCTTGATAACTTAAACAACATTTTTTAAAAGTGAGGGAGTTTGACTTATGTATGACATGCCCGCAGCAAAAGTCGCTAATTTTCAGAATAATTTTCTACAGAACAAAAAATTGAGAATATATTAAAAAATCGATTTTACAAGTCTATTCTGTGGAAGATTAAAATTTGTATATGCAGCAATCAAAATTTTGAGAATGCATTACATTAGAGTATCCAGTAATATTTTAGCAGAGCTGAATTTTTGCACTTTAAATTTGAATTTAAAAAATTTTAAATTAAAATTTTAAAAGAATTCAAACATTGTTCTTGTTATTAAATATTTTCAAGAAATTGTTTTGTTGTTGTAATGCTTGAAATGTGTAGAGTAGATTGCGGTAATTTTTGGATAAGTAGCGGTATATTTCTAAGTTTCAAAAATCTTAAATATTGACAAAAATGATTGAAAAAACATTAATGGCCAAGATGAGATTTAAATAATGATTTAAAATGATACATCATCATTAAAATTTGTAATAGAGTATGGAAATGGTTAAAATACCATGTAATCTTTAATAAAGAGAATCCCCTTTATAAAAATGGAAACATTTGAAATAGAAATTAGAGAAAATTTGTTATAAATATTTTTTCAAATATTTCCAAAATTCTTAATAGTCAGCTAATTGTTCGAGAAAGTATGATTTTAAGAAACTATATGGTGTTCGCCTTGTAAAAAGTGTAATTATTCTTCTGTAGAAAAACTGGCGATTTTAGAAAAAAATTAATTAAAAAATTTTATTTATTTTAATTACATAGAAAATTCAATACATAATTAAAATAAATAATAATGTAGTTTTGTAATATTTAGAAATCGTATATTATATTACTGAAAAACATTTTGGAAATATTGAATTACACATTTTATAATGCGAACATCATAACCTTTCTAAAAATCATACATTGTCGCCGAACATACTAATAACTGCAGAAATTTTTTAAAATTTTTCTAATAGATGTTAAATGTTCATTTGAATTAAAAATTTTTTGTGCAATTAATTTCATTGTTTTCTATAATAAATACAAGGAAGAGTTATTTTGGTTATTTAAAAAATAAATTAGATTTAATAATTATTTTTATTTTATTATATATATGTACCTACTTTATTAAATTTGAAAGAAACAAATATTCTTTTCTAATTTTGTACTTAAAATATCTCTTAGTATTCTTTTATTTTTTTATGTTAATTTGAATTTAAAATGTAAGTATTACTGGCAGTATTATTTTAAAAATTTTATGCAAAATAGTTTTAAAATTCTGCAAATATTTTCTATCGAAAGTTTAACTACATCGGCACACCGGGAAGTTTGTATGTATCGCTTTTACTATCGAATTCTGATATAGTTAGAGATAGCATCTTTTGAGTAACGCTTTAGTGGGAATTGGAAGATTCGAATTAGGATTTTTTATTATACACTTTTTACTGCGTTCCCTGCCAGCAATTAGGTGATAGTTTTATCCACTATCATAAAAATGACTCTTTCTAGTATTCTCAAGATGTTATTTTTCTATTAGTAAACAATTTTACAAAAACAAATAACATTAATTTCGATTTTTGATCTACTTATTCTACATTTCTTACTAAAACAAATAATATTAATTTCGATTTTCGACCTTCTGAAGGTAAAAAACCATTACATTGTTTTTAAATTAAAAACAAAAAATGTGAAGAAGACGATGGTACTTAGTTGGCGTGTTACTTTCAAAGGCAAGTAATCGATTTTTTTTCGCACTAGCGGCTGTCCCTAAAAACTAAATAAATCTTTAAATTAATACAAGAAATATTTAAATTATTACATGCCCATCCTGCCAGTGCAAAAAAAAAACAAAGAAAAACGATTTTTTTTTAACAAGTGATTAAAATATAAAATTTTTTAAAAAAAATATTCAAATTCAAAATTCAACAAGTAATAAATATATAAAGTTTTTAAATAACATTTTTTTGAAACTATTCAAATTAAAAAAAAAAAAAATCAACAAGTAAATTAGATACAAAATTTTTAAGTATCAAAAACTTAATCAACGAAAGCAATTGAAAATTGGATCATTGCTATAGTCACCAGAGCTTCGAAATAGAAGTTCACAGCACAACAGAAACGTCAACAAGTTACACCAACAAATCGACAATTATAAACATTAAACAGCGACAACACAACAACAAAAATGTAAAGATTAAAATGGTATATGAATATCTGTAAGTATAGTGTAGAAATTTAGTGGAAATAGTAACAACAACTCTACTCCTTGTAACTATTACGAAAATGAGCATAAAAGACAAAGTTACAGTCTTTTTTAATGAACCCTGCTTTCTTAGGCTCTTAAGCATCTTATATTTTAGTAGAGCAAATAAGCTTTTATTTATAAACAGATATCTCAAAAAAAACTCTTCGGATATATAGAAAACAAGAAAATAAGAAATAACAAAAAGAAATTACTTGAATTATTATTAATATAAACAAAAATACGTAGTAGCATGTATAATTCATTCATTAGAATCCAATGTTAAAACCACAAACAAAACCACCAATTATAAAAACAAACTACTCATTTTTATTTTAAAAATGATGTTTTTATGTAAATATATATTTAAAAAATATGATTAAAAAATAAGGAGAATTCTTCCATAATTGGAAAACAAACAACTTTTAAAATAGTCAGAAAAGAAGAAATTATTTTGTATGTAAGAAATGTAGTACCTATTTTTTATAAATTATTTCACAACAATTATTTTTATCTTAAGTAATTCATTGTTTACATAAATTTAATGTAAATAAGTAATAAAAAATCGTATTAGAAATAGAATATTTATTAAGGAAGATGATAAATACCAAAAATAATAATATTGATTAAGTTAAAATAGACATTTTTTGTTTGTTTTGTTATTTTAAATTCATTAATAGAAGTATATGAATGCTTAGAAAAGGATAAAGATTTACTTAAATTTGGGAAATGTTGCAACCCTATTAAAAATAAAAAATATTTATTAATTATTTTTATAAAAATATTTTGTGTATAGATATTAGTAAAAGTATACAGAAATATTCATAATTTTCAAAGTAATTATTCACGCAAAACTAAAGGCAAAAGTTGCAAGTTTGTAAAAATATAGTCATATATACAATAAATTGGAAATATAAAAGTTTAAAGGCGCATATTCCTGAAATGTGGCATGATATTGACTTAAATCTTATATATGCTAAAGGATGAGCTTAATTGGGATTATATATTTTTAAAATTTCTTTCGATATTTAGAAATAAAGCAAACAAAGGGCCCAATTTGGGGTTTTTGGAGAAAATAAAAAATTTTTAATTGTAATAACATATTTGTTTATAAAGATACCTTAATGAAATATGCAGGAAATGTGGATCTTATTAATATAAATAAAAGCGCGTTAATCAAATTTCAATCAGGGGTAGGAATTTCCTGAATTCCCAAATAAACTAATCAAAATTCCCAAAACGGGATTTTTAAAATTTTTGGCTATAGAAACCACATTTTTCCGAAGTCCCGTAGATATTGATTTAAAACCTTTAACAACATATTTAAGATTCCAATTGAGTTATTGGGCTTGTTTTTTATCTTAAAGTCATCTCTGTGAAGTTACCTTTCAGAAAAGTGCAAAATTATTATATATTGCTAAAGAAAATTTTATTTTAGATAAAAAAGAGTGTAGATATTTTTTCGGCTAAAAAACACAAAAAGACGTCTTTTTTGCAATTTTCAAATTCAAAATCGTTTATTTTTGGTCTCGGTAAAGATATCGACTTCAATTTTTTTTATTCAATAGATAATTTTGTTCTTTAACTAGTTAAGAAAAAAACTAATAAAATCGGTAGGAAATACTAGGATATATATGAAAAAAACTGGACCAAGAACATGCAAAATTATGGTGCTTAAAAATTCAAACGGAAATAACTCGAAAACTATAAGAAATAAATAGGACATGTAAGCATGTTTTTTATAGGCCATATCAGGGCCTACACTAATATATAAAAATATTTGAAATAGGACTAGAAACAAAAATTTTGCAAGCGATTAAAAATTTTTTTATATCAGAGGTACCTAACTTTGAGCCCCCTTAGCTCCGCCCCTGGGGGGATTGTTGTGACCCCCTTCCAAACATAACATTGTACACTCCTCTGCTACGCTTATTTCATGAAAATCCAACCGGCCGATCAGAAGTTACAGATTTATTTCCAAAAAATTTCGATTCTGCCCCACTGTGCATTATTAATGTGATAATTAAACTCTGAAAAAAAATGTTTATAAAATGTTTATATGTGCAAGATTTTTATGGACAAAAAGCCAGCCAGACGGAAGAACTGACATCGTTATATCGAATCAAGAAACGATGTTAAGTTGAACGGTATACTTTAAAATGAACGATGCACCAATTTATTTATATAAAAAATCCAGACCTGATAGAAAAACACTGAAAGCAGATTTTAGCACATCAAAATCCATGTAGTATAACTATTTGTCTTTAAGAAAAGTTTTTTTTGCCGACCAATGTAATTTAAAATTTTTCATAAACAACTGAAATTGTTGAGATTCGTCCAAATTTCTTTCAATTTTTTGCCTTTTACGTTATTTTTTGCCTGCAGAAACTCCCTTATTTTCATGAAATGTTCCAGCTAGTTATGAACGCTTTTTTTGAAAATAATTCTGTATTTCGTGAACCATTGATATCTAAATAAAAATGGTCAGAGTTAAGGAGTTTCCCAATAGATTTGGAGGAGCACAGATTCCTAGCGGATCTGCGGGGTAGTGGGAAGACCTTCATAGCTGGTCAGCTCGGGTATGTATTTTTTAATCGCCAAAAGTTCATTTATGATTAGAATGTAAAAAAAATTATATGTAGATAGATAGACCTTGTAAATCTCTACAAAAAATATGCTTACATCCCGTTTATATATTTCTTTTAGTTTAAAAGATATTTAGGTCGAAGTATATTTTTCTTTTGTTTTGGGATTTTAAGTATTTTGGTACAAAAAAACAGGGAGTTTTATAATTTTCTGATTTTAAGAAAAGTTTATCTATACTCTATGGAATACTCCTTTTAACAAATATTAACATTATTAATAAAAAGTGATTTTTTTACATTGTAATCATAAATGAATTTTTGGGAAATTACTAAAATTTATCCAGTAAATGGCTAAATTGACAACAACAACTGGTGTAATTCAAACATCTGCTTCGCAAAATCAAAGTTTTTCTGAATAGGATGTAATTATTATGTAATTTTTCTATTTTCCATTGGACACTTTCAAAGTGTACACTATGACACATTTTTGTATGTCACAATGTTATTGGACATTATAACATGTACCTATATTATATAACTTTTCTCTATTCTTCTCAATTTTTGTTCGCTTGTATTGTCTTTTGGCGCTTATTCAGTGCTATATAATCTTAATGAACTTAGGAAATAAATTTTATTCCTTCTTGGTCACCGTGCATTTCTTAAATTTTTTCGCATTACAAATATTGAAACAGGGATTGATAATTGTTGCAATTATGCATATTTTGCGCTATATCCCGTTGTCAATGAGTCAATGAGGTATTATCAATAGTCAATGAGGTAGAGACAGTCTCAAAAGTCGGAAAATAAAAAAAATGTATTACAATTATTCAATGAACTGAAGCCGAACATGCAAAAATTCTAAAAAATCATCACAATATTAATTAGCATTTTTTTTAATAAACTTGAATAAAGTATATTTTCGCATAATATGTTGAAAAATTATTCGCAATGTTTTTAAAAGTCGTTTTTTTAGTATAAAGAAAATGAAAGAAAAAAATTTTCTAAACCTTAAAATATGCTACACTAATACAATTAAACATTGAAAATATCATAAGTTTTATTTGAAAAAGTTTAAGTTTGTAAAATTTCTTATATGCGCAACCCGCTATAGCAAAAAACCTTCACCAATATCTCGTAAACTAAAAGCAATAAGATATGCATGCGGCGATATAAAAATCTTTCAAATCGGTTCAGATATAAGGGATCATGATCATACTAGAGGTGTTCAACTTTGGGACTCTGTGGACATGTCCCTGGCCTACACCTCTACCATCACTATGTGAAATTTCATTTAAGTCGGACCAGACGTTCCGAAACTGCATAATTATTCCTATTTAATTTTTTGGGTCACACACTGCATATCAGTTTATACATATTTATAGAATAAGAAAAAGAAAAATAATAAATTAATTTAAAATTTAAATTTTAAATCATTACAAATTATCTGATGATGGTTGGCTATCTATGTAAACCTTGGAAACAAAGTTCAGGTCGTAATTTAGTAGAAAAACGTATATGTTTCTAAAAATTGTACACATTTTAATAAATGAATTTGGTTACAATTTTTTAGCCCAGCTTCCATACAAATATTCTCCCGAAATAGGAAGAAAATTCCAAGAAATTTCGCCAAGATTCATCTATAGTTGATAATACCTCCTATATAAATTTCAATCGAGAAAGTAATTATCACAATACTCCAATTAATATTAAACAGGAGATGAAATTTTGAATAAACAAGCTTCACACAAGTGTAGATCAGACTATCAAATTTATCAATAATCAATCCCATGCTGTCCATAGCTAATTACAATAATGGTACATACCAGGGCATTTACGACAAATTAAAATCATATAATGTTCGCTTAAATTGAAATCTTTAAGTTCGAGTAAAAATTTAATCGATTAAATTATGCCGATTAATCGAATAATTGGAATAAAAAATATTTGTTTTTAACTTTTTTTTAAATATGTTTCAATTTAAAATATAAAGGTTTTATTAGGCCTCCAAGTGACACTTCAATTTGAAATTATATTAAAAAATGTATTCAGTAAAAAGAGATGAATATGTGACTGTAATACCAGTCGTAATTGAATATAGGTGTTTTTTTAATTTTGGTTATTAGGAGATAAAAAAAAGTGTCACCCTTATATTCAATTTCCCGTAAGAAAGAAATTGGAAGATTTTGAACTTGATTTGGAAAAACATATACGTGCGAATGACAGTACAGCCGATATGTGTAAGGTAGATATATCAATAGAGTCTCAGCCTAGTTTAGAGAATATCATAGCTTGGATGAGACTTGTCATGCAGAAGGGAAAGAGAAGTAGTAAACTTATACTTTCTGTTAAGAATCGCTGAAATTCTTTATCTAAAATAATTCAGATTTTTTTTTGAATTTCGAAACAAATGTGCCTTGTTGAATTTTAATCTACCAATATTATGGATATCCGAACAATAACAATTTTAGGCCTATTTATTTATATATCAAAGAATTAAGTAAATATATAGAAACAAAAGATTTATATAAAACAAGAGAAAAATATATTTAAATTTGAATTACATATTATTTTTGAAAAGCTATTTCTGAAAGGCAATTTAAGCCTTTCTTGTAAATTAAGCGTTCCCAATTAATGTAAACATATTTTTGATATTTTAATAATTTGTATGTTTTAGAAGGTAAATACATAAAATAATACATATAATAAAACAGAATGCTTGTTTTAATTTTTAATAAACATTAAGAAACGAGCAAAATTTAAATTTAAAGTTATAATTTACTCGAATAACTCGAATAATTGAAAAGCTTTACTTGGTTATTCGATTAATTTAAAAAAAAAAGAAAAAAATCAAAATTTTGGTGGAAATTGGGGCGGGGACACGCCCACTTCCCATATATCTCGAAATATAAAAAATACAAAACAAGTTTGATAATAAGAGAAAAGGGATAGGAGAAAAAAACGATACAAAATCAAATTATTAATGAAATTTATTACATTACAAGTATTTATATATAAGTAGGCGAACAACATATTTCACTCATCACTATCACTCATATCAGTTTCCGATTCCTCCATCAATTCATGACTAGGTATTACACTTGTGCAAGTTCCTTCATCAATTACAAATAATTTTAAATCTCTGATATCACACTTTTTTAAAAACTGTTTCTGGCTATAAATTGAAATCAATGGTTCTGACTGAAGGATTAGATAAACTATTAGGTCCTTATTAGTGTCAATTCGGCTTCTTTTTCTAGTATGCCTTAACCTTGCATTTCTTATAATCTTGTGACATGATTCTATAGCCTCCTCTGATAACAAACCAATAGGAATAGTAGAATACTTAATGTAATAAATGCCATGAATTAAAATTTTGTATACTGTTGCTGGCATATAGTACCAAGAATACAATTTGAAATATAATTGTGCAGTTTCTTTTAAAATTATTTCAAAACTTGCCACATTTATATCAAAGCCACTGGACAGAGTTCTTAAGATAATGAAAAAATTTTGAATTAACTTTTTATCTACACCTGTTATTTGAGCAGAATGTTCTACATTTGAAAAGAAACGTCTAGCTGTATTCCCATCATTAAACGTTCCATAACCCGTTTTAACCTTATCCACTATCAGCCCCATTTCATTTTTAAATTGTTTTTGTATATGCCTTTTCCTCTCATCTACTTTGTCCTTCAGTTCTTTCCCGGTTACTCTCCATGTTTTAATGGGTTGCTTGTACGCAATGTGTAAAATACATTCAAAGCATTTTATCCATCCATGAAGTGTCGACATTCCATACTGGTAGCACTCCTCATTGACTACCCTTTCAAAAATTGATGTACAGTTCATTTCAGTCGGTTTTGCTCCACATAAAACTCAATTCGAACAACTTTTGTTGCCACCTAATACATTTAAAACCGCTCCGTCTATCATTGTCAATTTCATTTTATAATGAACGTTAAGATTTTTGTTTTTATAAAAACATGTGTCTAAGCCATCAATTTCACTTTGAATGCTTTCCCTTGCCGACCTAATTACATCTGGTCTCTCTTTAGTAAATAATATTTTTAGAGGTCTACATAACCTCTATCGTTTTGAAATACCACTTTCTCATCTGCCCAGTCTAACAAACGTAATGGAACAAATGAGGCAACAAATATAAATTTATCTGTAGCATCTTTGTTCTCAAATTTTTGTTTATAAATACTATGACCACTACTACCATCAAATCCCCATTTGCACTCAAGAATTAAATCGTTTTTGGTTTCAAAATCATACTTATTTAAAATGCTGATAGCTGTTTGGTCTAACATTTTTTGCAATGGGACTTCTGCTGAAGTTTCTTATATTTTAATATTATCCGGGATAAATTTCTTTTTAGCTTCTAAGATTGGATAATATGATGGGAAACAATTTTCGTGAATAGAGTTCACAACTTTCCTCATCATATTGTATTGCCTAACAGAGAGATCCAGATCAATATATAGGGCTAGAGCTTGCTCCACTGATAATTTTTTAACAATTTTTTCGTTAGATATTTTTCCTGCAGCTCTAGTTATAGCATCCGCAGAAGTTGATGCCACAAGTTCTTCAACTCTCCTCCTTTTAGTCCGTTCCGATGCTTCTTCGTAAGTTATATTGGGGCGTCCTCTACCGCAACTTGTACTTGGAACCTGATAGGATAAATTCAATTATATGTTTATCAATTAAATTCTTCACAATGTGAAAAATTACCCACATCACAAACTTCTTCATTAAATATTTCAGTGTCTAACCAGCAACTTAATTCAGCTTCGAATCTACATCTTGGGAGTGTTTATTCCAATAGTTATTGAATTTTAAAATCATAAAATTTATTTTCTGTTCCTCAGAATGTATTAATACCCCCTCCAAGTGATTTTCAACAAATTCTTTAATTTCATTTACCACACTAGATGTTTTATATTGTTTTAAAACAAGCCACTGTTCGAAAATATCACGAATATGAAGAGATGTTGACACTAAAAAAAATTCGCCAAAAAAATTCGGGCAAGTCGGGGCAGCTGAAACTTATATATGTTAATATACATACATGTAGCTTTAATATATAAAAAAATTGGAAAGGTATTTTTTATGTTTTTTTTTTAATTCACTATTGAATTTTAGTTTTGTTGAAAGAACTTGACTTTATATTGTAATTGTCTTTCTGCTAACGGTACATTTCATATGATCAAAAATTGTAAACAATAACAGTGTTGTATTTTCAACCAGATATCAGAGTTGCATTTGGAATCAATTTTTAAGCGACCGTTAACAAAAAAAATTTAAATTTACATTAGAAAAATGTTAAATTTCAGTAGAATTCTTTGAATTTACTATGTTACATTAAAAAGTCGTACTTTGAGTTGTTATAACTCGAAAGTTAATCAACATTTTTCATAAATATTTTGCATATAGACTAAATGAAGTGTTTTCTATTAAAATAACAAAAAATCAAATTTAAATTCTTACATCAATATAAACCATTTTTGGCCACGCTCGTTACATTGTGCGATGGGGCACAAAGAAGGGTACCTCTGACATAGAAAATTTTTAAACGTTTGCCAATTTTTTGTTTCCTATTAAATTTCAAATATTTTCACATCTTCTTAAAGCTATTTATCTATTATAGTTTTCGAGTTATTTGCATTTGAAATTTTAACTAACTCAATTTTGCAAGTTTTTGATCCATTTTTTCATATATATGCTAGTATTGCTGACTGATTTTATAATTTTTTTTCTAACTAATTAAAAGAAAAATTATCCAACGAATAAAGAAAATTCGAAGTCAATATCTTAACCGATTTTGAAATAAAAAATTGCAAAAATTGCGATTTTTTCTCTAAAGTGTAATTTCCTTTAATAAAGTATAATAATTTTATACTTTTCTGAATGATACCATCACAAGGGTAATTTTAAAATAGAAAATAATTCCAATAGCCCAAGAGTTCTAGATACACACCCTCCCAAATTTAATATATTTTATATGAAAGTTCTGACTTTAGTCTATATGTTCCAAAATCCCAAAGCATGAAGCAGTTTAATTTTTAATATCTTCTTAAGAATTTGCAATCGCTATCTCTGGGACATCGGGAAAATGTTGACTATGAGTGAAAAAGTGAGAAATCCCATTTTTTGGATTTCTGCGTTTTTTGGGAAATTGTGGGATTCCTTTTACAAAAATCTTAAAGTTTTTTACACTTTAAAATTCTAAATTTAAGTCTACAATCACCGAAAATTTCGTTGAAATAACTTAAATAACAAAGATCTTACTACGGATAAAACATTTATAGTTTCTCCAAAAACCAATTTTTTACAAACATTTGACTTTAATTGCAAAAATCGGAAAAAGTATGAACTTGATTTTTTCAAATAAATTATGTTGCCTAGCTGACATAGTTCTTCATTATATACAAAAATATTGAAGTCAATATCTTTTACAGAACCGAAATTACGCTACTTTAAATTTCAATATGTCACTGAAATTTTCAAAAATAATACTATTTTAAACGAAACCGGTTTTTTGATGGCGGTTAACCGGCTTTTTACTTTTTGTGTAATTTTACCCAGAAAAAGAGTCAAAAAAAGGAAAAAATAAAAATTACATGACGAACAATTTTTAGAAGTCTCATGTAACTTGCTAAATGCAATAAAAACAAGTAAGAAAGTTATAGTCGATCAAGCCCAACAAATATGATACCCTACTCTAATGCGTTTGTCCCTTAAAATGATGTTCGAGGTTTTCGGAAATGGACCTAATAATGGGCCTATGGCCATTTAAGGACCAATCCTTATGAAATTGTATACTATGCTTTTTGCTTAAATTAAACATATTTGTGTCAAATATTATGTTGATATTGACATTTAATAACGATTTGTGCGAGTTAAAGTGATTTTCAAAAGTAGGCCTTATATGGGAGCTATCCCTAATTGTGGATCGGTCTTCCTGACCGTATTCCAATTCACTCTGATATAAAACTTATTCGTACTAAATTTTATTGAAATAATGACATAAATAAGGCATTTGTACGTGTTAAAACTTATTCCGGGAAGTATTTTTATGAGGTCTAAGTGAAATAATGAAGCGGTAATAACCAATTTGGGTAAGCTTTGTGGTTATAATAAACATAATAT
The DNA here is from genome assembly GCA_932274085.1 of Protocalliphora azurea. NCBI lineage: Eukaryota > Metazoa > Arthropoda > Insecta > Diptera > Calliphoridae > Protocalliphora > Protocalliphora azurea. Next base: position 81,775,828 of record OW026519.1, read on the forward strand.
TAAACATATGTGCCAAATTTCAGACGAACAGATATCGATATGCATTCTGCGTCGATTGGTATTTAAGGTTGGTATATATTTATATGGAGCCAAATCAACCAAATTCTCCAAAACTCCGTTCAATTAAAAGGTATTGGGCCTTCTTCAAACAATATTTAAAGAATACTAAAAGCTTAAAAGTACACATTTCAACAAAAAAGTTGTTATTAGTATAATTTTTATAACCACAATTTCATTTTTTTCAATTACATTTCATTGTATTTCAATTACAAAATACATTTTATTTTACAAATACCAGGATTAGGAATAAAATATTAAAGAAAAGTAATTAAATAATTTATAATAATAATGTCCATTTCAAATTAAAAAAAAAAAAAAAAATAATAATAAACTTAAATTTGCACTTACAAATTAAGGTTTCTTTTTTTAATTATGTTTATTCTTAATAGTTTTTTAAGAATTGAAAACAACTAAAAGTTTTAAATTAAATATTTAATAATATAAAAAATGGACACTGCGAAAACTCCGAGTAAAATAAAACACGACCGGAAGGTTGAGTATATACTTTGCAAGTAAGTTCTTTATTTGCTTTTATGTTTAATAAAAGTATACTTTTTAAATATATAATGTTTTCAGCCAACCACGTTACTTTTAACATTACACATTGGGGCAGAATCGATTTTTTGAAAATAAATCTGTAACTTCTGATCGGCCGGTTATATTTTCATGAAATTTGGTGCAGGCGTAGCAGAGGAGTGTACAATGTTATGTTTGGAAGTGCGACATAACAATCCCCCAGGGGCGGAGCTACGGGGGCTCAAAGTTAGGTACCTCTGACATAAAAAAAGTTTTAATCGCTTGCAAAATTTTTGTTTCTAGTCCGATTTCAAATATTTTATATATTGTTGTAGGCCTTGATAAGACATATAAAAAACATGCTTACATGTCCTATTTATCTCTTATAGTTTTCGAGTTATTTGCGTTTGAATTTTTAAGCACCATAATTTTGCATGTTCTTGGTACAGTTTTTTTTCATATATATCCTAGTATTTCCGACCGATTTTATTAGTTTTTCTCTTAACTAATTAAAGAACAAAATTATCTATTGAATAAAAAAATTTGAAGACGATATCTTTACCGAGTCCAAAAATAAACGATTTTGAATTTAAAAATTGCAAAAAAGACGACTTTTTAATATTTTCTTTAGCAACATATAATAATTTTGCACTTTTCTGAAAGACAACTTCACAGAGATGACTATAAGATAAAAAACAAGCCCAATAACTTAATTGGTCATGGTACATACCCTCCCGAATTCGACCCATTTTATATGAAAGTTTTGAATTTAGACCATATTTTCTCAAATAACAAAACACGAATCGACAAGCGGAATATAGTTTAAGAATCCTCGATATGTTGTTAAAAGTTTTAAATCAAAATCTACGGGACTTCGGAAAAATGTGGATTCTATAGCTAAAAATGTAAAAATTCCATTTTTGGGAATTTTGATTAGTTTATTTGGGAATTCAGGAAAACCCTACCCCCTATTGAAATTTGGTTAAGGCGCTTTTATTTACAATAATATGATCCACATTGCCAGCAAATTTCATTAAGATATCTTTATAAACAAATATGTTATTACAATTAAAAAATTTTTATTTTCTCCAAAAACCTCAAATTGGGCCTTTTGTTTGGTTTATTTCTAAATAGCGAAAGAAATTTTGAAAATATGTATTCCAAATTAAGCTGATCTTTTAGCATATATAATTTCCGATCTTTTGTAGAAAGATTCAAGTCAATATCATGCCTCATTTCAGAAATATGTATATTTCTTGTATATTTCCAATTTATTGTATATATGACTATATTTTTACAAACTTGCAAGTTTTGCCTTTAGTTTTGCGTGAATAATTACTTAGAAAATTATGAATATTTCTGTATACTTTTAATAATATCTATATACAAAATATTTTTATAAAAACAATTAATAAATATTTTTTTATTTTTAATAGGGTTGCCACATTTCCCAAATTTAAGTAAATCTTTATCCTTTTCTAAGCATTCATATATTTCTATTAATGAATTTAAAATAACAAAGCCTAATACCTAACCTAAATAAAATAACAAAACCTAATACCTAACAGCAACATATAATATCAATGAATTCGGTATAGGTAATGAAAATTCACAGAATACCTGTAAGTATAAATACCTGTGCGATATATCTAATATATATATATATATATATATATATATATATGGAGTTTATTTAAAAATGATCTTAATCGTTTAGAAGCTATAGTGGAATTTATAAAAACTACATATCATGGAAAAGTCGACGTCATTGGTAATTTCAGATAGAGAGCTTTTTAAAGTTGTATGACGTAAAAATGAAGTCCTTGAATCAGCGTTCTAACAGATTAAACATTCCGATTGGATGGATACTGATACAGAAATATCGGCATGCAAAATATCAACTGGAGCGCCCTGCAAGACATATAATGACTTAAGTCAGAAGAAGAGTCTGGCCCATAAGCTTTCTATAATTTCGAGTGAAGAAGTTTCTGATACATTCAAAGAAATGTTAAAAAAGGAGAAGCAACCTAAGAGTGCAATTAATATTGCTGAAATACTGCCAACTGCATCACCAAAACGTCTTAAACGGATTGCCGAAAGTGATCCTACTCCAACATCACAATCCAATTTTACAGAGAAAGAAGCAATTGCTTTAATGCTTGAACTGGACCTCAGCCGAAACAAATATCAAATTTTAAGAAAAGCTCTGCTTGAAAAGGGACACTCAATTCTACCATCATAAAAGGATATTCAAGAAAAAAAGCAAACTATTATACCATCTATTTCCGTTATCGAAAAGGAAGCATGTGCAGAGCTATCTTCTTTGCTTGAGAATACAACTACAAGGACAGTTGTAGATTTTTCTGCAGATCAGTTGGAAAAAGTAAATAACAGCGACGTTGTATTAATCTGTAAGTGGGGATGTGACGGACTATCAGCCCTTTCTGAATACAAGCATGCTAGTGGAAGTAAGAAAATGGCGGATTATAAAAGCGTATTTATAGCATCTTTGGTGCCATTAAGAATGCGATCTTATTCCTTAAAGCAATCTTCATCAAAGTGTAAAAACTCATTTGAAGATATATGGCTTAATACCACTCCAGGATCAAAACATTTTTGCAGACCTATTTGGTTCGAATACACAAGGGTGTCGAAGACAACAACAAAGGATTTAGTGGAATATATTAAAGATGAAATAAATGATTTACAACCTCTTTCAAAGGACTAACATACTATTAATGGCAATTAATTGTAAGCACAAAATCAACTCTGCTCGATTTGGAGAATATGCAACAGAAATATCTAAACTAGTTGTTTCTCTATATCCATAGAAAGAAATGACACCAACAGTACATAAAGTATTGTGTCATGGCGAAATTATAATTGAACGAAATATTTTTCCACTTGGAAAGATTACAGAAGAGGCTCAAGAAGCAAGAAACATAGATTTTAAGCACGTTCAATTATTCAGCTCCAGGAAATGCTCCAGAACGTCACAAAATGAGAATATTTTGAATAGCTATTGTTATCATCAGACCCTGTACTATTATCAATGAGAAAACGTAGGATTTATTATGAGCCTTTATCAACGCAAAATACTGAAGACTTGAAGGACCTTTATTACCTTTTAGATATGTATACATATACAACAGATTATTTTATATAAATAAGTAGTATAAGTTTAAAATATTAGAAAAATTGGCTACATAAATTTAATGTAAATAAGTAATAAAAAATCGTATTAGAAATAGAATATTTATTAAGGAAGATGATAAATACCAAAAATTGAGTTGATTGAGTTAAAATAGACATTTTTTGTTTGTTTTGTTATTTTAAATTCATTATTAGAAATATATGAATGCTTAGAAAAGGATATAGAATTACTTAAATGTGGCAACCCTATTAAAAATAAAAAATATTTATTAATTATTTTTATAAAAATATTTTCTGTATAGATATTAGTAAAAGTATACAGAAATATTCATAATTTTCAAAGTAATTATTCACGCAAAACTAAAGGCAAAATTTTGCAAGTTTGTAAACATATAGTCATATATACAATAAATTGGAAATATAAAAGTTTAAAGGCGCATATTCCTGAAATGAGTCATGATATTGACTTGAATCTTTTTGCAAAAGATCGGAATTTATATATGCTAAAGGATAAGTTTAATTTGGAATAAATATTTTTAAAATTTATTTCTCTGTTTAGAAATAAACCAAACCAAAGGCCCAATTTGGGGTTTTTGGAGAAAATACAAATTTTTTAATTGTAATAACATATTTGTTTATAAAGATATCTTAATGAAATTTGCAGGAAATGAGGATCTTATTAATGTAAATAAAAGCGCGTTAACCAAATTTTAATCGGGGGTAGGGTTTTCCTGAATTCCCAAATAAACAAATCAAAATTGGCTATAGAATCCACATTTTTCCGAAGTCCCGTAGATTTTGATTTAAAACTTTTAACAACATATTTGAGATTCTTAAAATATATTCCGCTTGTCGATTCGTGCTTTGAGAATTGAGAAAATATGGTCTAAATTCAAAACTTTCATATAAAATGGGTCGAATTCGGGAGGGTATGTACCATGACCAATTGAGTTATTGGGCTTGTTTTTTATGTCATCTCTGTGAAGTTACCTTTCAGAAAAGTGCAAAATTATTATATGTTGCTAAAGAAAATTTTATTTTAGTTAAAAAAATGTGTAGATACTTTTTCGGCTAAAAAAAAACACAAAAAGTCGTCTTTTTTGCAATTTTCAAATTCAAAATCGTTTAGTTTAGGACTCGGTAAAGATATCGACTTCAAATTTTTTTTATTCAATAGATATTTTTGTTCTTTAACTAATTAAGAAAAAAACTAATAATATCGGTAGGAAATACTAGGGTATATATGAAAAAAACTGGACCAAGAACATGCAAAATTATGGTGCTTAAAAATTCAAACTCAAATAACTCGAAAACTATAATAGATAAATAGGACATGTAAGCTTGTTTTTTATAGGTCTTATTAGGGCCTACAAAAATATATGAAAATATTTGAAATCGGACGAGAGCCCCCATAGCTCCGCCCCTGGGGGGATTGTTGTGCCCCCCTTCCAAATATAACATTGTACACTCCTCTGCCATACCAAATTTCATGAAAATCCAACCGGTCGATCAGAAGTTACAGATTTATTTCCAAAAAATTTCGATTCTGCCCCACTGTGCATTATTAGCAACAGGGTTTCCTGCTATTACTTAAATCTAAACTGTGGTAAGTGTTATTATTTATTTATTTATTATTATTATTATTATTATTATTATTATTATTAATATTATAAAATTCATTTTATTTATTATTATTAAAAAAAGAAAAACAAAAAAAAAAAATTCAAAATTTTTAATAAAATAAATAAATAAAATAAAAAGTAGAAAAATGGCCAAACATTCCGGCCCCAGTGAAGGACTGAGGTCTTCACTCATCAGGTAGTGGAGCCAGTTTGTGGATTTGACGTCTAACTATGCCTCTTGTCGTCTTGACATCCGCAACCCTGACCTTGCCGTCTTTGTCTTCGACGAATCTGACGAACGGGGGTCTGTAGACCCCCTCTTAACAACAGGTGCACTGGAGTTAGCGCTTCCCCGTTGACGGCTGTTGAACGCCGCCTCTACTTCTGCGAGCATGGTTGCCATCTCTTCTTGGGTTATCTTCTTTTTAATCTGTCCAGAAATTAATACTCCCGATTTCAAAGCTTATCATAAAATTAATTCGAGTCCACAACTTAGCTCGTAGGCGTGCAGTGAATAATTCAAGTGTCGGAAGAGATTTAGTCTTAAGTGGAGCGACTTTAGATTTAGCTGTAAAAAGCCTTGAAACAATTTTATTTGAATCAGAACATCTAACATAAATGTAACAACCATACGCTCGAATAGAAGCATCAGTAAATCCATGAGTTTGGATTTTTGCTGTCGAAGTTGTTTGGACGAAACTTGGGATTTTAATTGAATCAATTTCCATTAAATTAAATTTAAAATTTTCCCATGATGTATTTAATCTCATAGGAATTCATTCATCAAAGTCAAGTTTTCGTATCGAAAGTTCTTGTAGTAACATTTTAAATTTTGCAACTATTGGGCACAAAAGTCCGAGAGGATCAAGCAAACGCGACGAAACTGATAAAATGTTTCTTTAAGTCGCTTTCAAATTTTGAAAATTGTCTTCCAAATGAAACTTAAATGAATCATTCTACGGAACACAATGTATACCAAGAGCTTTAGCTAAATCGGAATCACTATGGAGTAATTTTTCATTTCCTAATGAACTTATAAAGTCAGGATGATTTCAGAACCAGTTTGTTAGTTTAAAACCAGCTGAATTTAAAATTTCAGTGACCTGGTTGCGAACTATATTTAGGTGTTGGTAGTTAATAAATCATCCACGTAGAAATCACTGCGAACAACTTTTGAACCGATAGGTAAAGTTTCTTTGAATAAGTCGCTTAAATCAAACAAACATCTGATGGCTAAAAATGGCGCAGACGTTTAATTTAAAAATTAAATCAAATTTTCGCCAACTTAAACTTGACGATACATTTTTTAAATATCGGCAGTGATTGCATATTTATGTAATCGTAAACGGATCAATGTCGAATATAATTCCTCTTGTATTGCAGGACCAACCATTAACAAATCGTTAAGTGATACCTGTGAAGAAGTTCGACAAGAAGCACCACAAGCTACTCGTAGTTGTACTCTGAGGTCGCAAAATACATTAGTGTGGAATAAAATAGTGAGAAAAATGTTTGGGATTAAAGTAAAATTTTTGTAAAAAAAATTTTTGGAGGAACTATAAATGTTTTATCCGAAATAAAATCTTTGTTAGTTAAGATATCTCAACTAAACTTTCGGTGATTGTAGACTTGATCGTTTAAGATGATAAAAAAGATGCAAACAAAAAACGGTAAGATTTTTTTTTAAAGGAACCCCACAATTCCAAAAAAACACCGAAGATCCCAAATATGGGATTTTCACCCATAAAGTCCACATTTTCCCGATGGCCAAAAGATAGCGATTGCAAACTCTTAAGAAGACATTATAAATTCTGAGACTTAGGGGTTTCAGAACATGTAGACTAAAGTCAAAACTTTCACATAAAATAGGTCAAATTTGGGAGGGTGTGTACCTAGACCTATTGGGCTATTCGGATTGTTTCCTTGTGATTCAGAAAAGTATAAAATTATTATACGTTGTTAAAGTAAATTACAATTTAAAGAAAGAAAGAGTACACATTCGCAATTTTGGCGATTTTTAATTTCAAAATCGTTTATTTTTGGACTTAAATTTTTCTTTATTAAATAGATACCTTTTTTAAATCAGAAAAAACTAATAAAAGCGGCATATATATATATATATATATATATATATATATATATATATATATACAAGTAAGCATGTTTCTATAGGTCTCATTAAGAGCTTAAAATCAAATAAGGGCAAATGTTTAAACATTTTCTATGTCAAAGGTACCCTTTATGAAAATCCATCTATTTTACAGAATTATTTCTAAAAATTTTCGATTCTATCCCACTGTGCAATTTTGAGAACACCATTGATTGTATTTTACGGACCCTCTCAGAAATATTTATTTTCTCGCCTACTTCAAGAGATTTATTTGATTCTTCAATATTTCCTCTCAGAACAAAATTATATAGATTCAATTGATTGTTTGTTCTCATTTAGTTATTACTTTAACCATCCAAGTAAAAAAAAATGTATTTATCAATCGAACCTTTTAGCGCTCCCCCGGGAATAATTTGTCTACATAAGTGCAGCTGCTCTGACCGCCACCATTCTTTTAAAATATCTATACATATGTGCGATTTAGTGATGTTCATGTAAACATTATGAACATGGTACAAATTGCAACTTTGAAAAAATATTATTGAATTGAACCATTATTGACCATAGCTCATTGGTAAAAGGTCCTATTCCGATAATCCGTATAATATGCATATATGTCATGTACATATTTTTTTTTATAAAATTATAAATGTTTCTTTTAATTTCAAAACTTCAAGAAAATTATTTAAAATAACATTAATAATTATTTTAAATAACAGAAAGCTAACGAACTTCTCAATACTGTTAATAAAAGTATTTAATTTCTAGTTTAATATTAACCGGAAGTTAGATTTATTTATTTAATAGAAAAAGAATTTACAATTTCTTATAGGCTATCATACATATTATTCTTAACAGTATTTACAATAAAATGTCTTTCATAATCATTCAATAATAGTCTTATTATTTAACTAAGTTAAAAATACTCATCTTAATGCAGATTGGATTTACTGAGAAATCAATATATTGATAACAACTGTTGACATAATTGGTTCGAAAATATTTGATTTTTAAAGGAGTATGATTTCTAGTTGGACGATTTGGGATTACGGATTCGATCTTTCGAAGCAGGAACTCGGAAATAATTGAACCGTTTATTAAATTAATAACAAACAAAATCTTAACGTATTTTCTCCTACTTTCAAGAGTAGAAAGATCAATAAGCTATAATCGACTTTCATATGATGATAAATTAATATTAGGATTCTATGGAAGATTACGAAGAAAGTTGTTGCTGGACCGATTCAATTTTCTTTATATGAAATTCGCATTGAGACCAGAATTTTTTTACGAGAGATGTGAATAATGGTTTTGAAATGTAAGGATAATTCAATTCTCTCCCCAGCGCTTGAAATAACCTAAAACTTCTTTTGCCTTATTAACGATTTGCAAAACATGGAAATTAAAGGATAGTTTACAATAATATATCCATATCAAGAAATTATTGTACTAGATCAAGTTGACATTCATTTATTGTGTATCTACATAGTACTGGACTTCTTCTGTAGAACATCATATGTTTATACTTTCTTAAATTCAGATCTATTGGATTCATCAGACTCCAATCATAAAGGTTGGAATCGTAACCGATACCTCCACAAAAGGCCTAGCTCTGGGCCTTTGCAAGCTAGCTCATCGGCTATTTCATTGCCGAGAATGTCACTGTGACTAGGAACCCAACAGAGTCTTATTCTGTATGCATCCATTAGCCTACACTAGCCCCGAGGTCAATTATAGTTCTGTCATAATCCGTTTGGGAGTCTAAGGATTATGTCTGACCATCAAATCCGACTTTGTCAAGTATGCTAACATGCTCCGCTGTGAAGCTTCCTATTAATTCCATTTCCTTCAGTCTAAATAAACTCCGTACAGCCACTCCTCTCACGAACTCCTCAAGTTAGTCGTCTTACTCGCTTTGGGTAAGAAAATGACCCTTACCTATCTCCACCCCCTGGGAGTATATCTATATATATATATTCCCTAAATACCTCTACGAGTAGTGAGATGACCCTATCATTAACATCCTCTAACGTGGCTGGAAAAATGCCATCTGGGCCCGGTGACTTACATGGCCCAATTGAGTTTACCGCCCATCTTACCTGATCCGGACTGTACGTTATCACTGACACTACCTGCCATCCCATCAGATCCTATATGAAATCAGTCTCCATCAGTAATCTAAGGGGGCCAGACTCTGTCCACGAGTTGTCAGCACGTCGTAGTCTAAAACTAGCCAACTCGTTAACAGAGTCCACGGATTCATCCATGATATCCGTTTCGCCCGTGTTATGTCCCTCTTATACTTAATGAAGCTTTTCCTATAGCTGTCCCAATCAGCTTCACCCCTCCTTAGCTTTGCTCTGTTAAACAATCTCCTAACTGTAAACCGTTGGTCCCTAAGTTCCCTGGTCCACCATTTCTGACCCCGTTTGCTAGGATAAATCGCCGGGCAATTGAGCTCAAAGCTATTCCAAATTATATCCGTGAAATTACTCACGACTTCCTCGATACCCTCAGCAGAATTTCTCAAGCCCTCAGTATCCCTGGAATCCCTATCAGCTAACTCACCGAAGGACTTCCAATCCGTCCTTCTGGAGTTCTGATAGGGCTTTCCTTTTGGTTTCACAAAGTTAAGAATGAAGGATATCATGCTATGGTTCGAAAAGGAATAATCCATGGCTACCCACCAGTCCTTAACAAATTTACCCCTTGGTTTGCTAGTGTTACATCTATAATTGTTTCCCTATCTTTAGTTGTGAATATAGGAACATTACCTCTATTACAGATATGAAGATTATAACTAGTTATAAATTCAAATACTCACCTCTCTTGTTGATGTCCCTTCTTCCCCATTGGTAGTGGTGAGCATTCGCATCACATCCCAAAACCATGTACGCTCCTCCTGCTATGCTGCGACAAATACTACAGAGCGATGCCCGGTGGTTCAGCCGCCTCGTAGGGCATATACACGGATTCCACTATAAGCCTACTGCCTCCATTGGCCTTCCATTGGACAGCTGTAAGGTCTCCGCTGCTAAAAGAATGAAGAAAATTAATGTTCAAATCATTACTGGCCAATATACACGTTCGTACCTTCTCCAATGTGGACGATATGAACAAGTACCCCGTGACTCTTAGACCACATATGCTGGTGTTGTTAATCCAGGTTTCCTGGCTAAGTGCCACGTCCACTTTAGTGTCAATGAGGAGCTTTGTCAATTCGGTTGATAGCCTCTTTGGGTTTATCAGATTTAGAATATCTAAACCTGATCACTCCAATCCAAAATTGATAACTCCCCCCAGTGACTCCAGCTTCTTCAGAGACTCCTGATCCACTGAGAATCTGAAATCTCTGTATTGTACATTCTGATTTTCCAATACTAGAATACTAGAGGTTGAATAGAACGGTTATTTTAAACAGGGGCAACTCAGACGCCAGTATCACCTCAAGTTTCGCCTCCGGATAAAGAGTATCGCACTAAGCAACCGCGTTTTTGAGAAATTTAAAAGATTTCTTATTACCACAGTTGATAGTTTTAACAATGCCTTTGAAGAATAGCTTGAGCTCAATCTGTCGCCATTGCTCAACGCTGATTTTCCCATCTGGATCAACTTTGCCAATGACAGCAACTTGAAGACAGTTCTGCAACACTGATTCCTTCGTCTTTTTCGAGGGCTGTTGAGGGCTTCCTGACCCAGCTCTTTTAATAACCTTTTTGTGGGGACTCTTAACAGAGCTAGCTATCTGTTAAGGGCTATCTGATAAGGTCCTGACTATTGAAGTTTGCTAGTCATCCCCAGAACTGGCCCTTTGAATGACCCCCTTTTGGGGACCCTTAAAAGAGCCGTGTGGGTTTTGACCAATAACATTTGATGAAAAAGACTGCATGCTAAATGTTTTTACAACTCCACTAGTGGTGTCCTTGTGGTTTCCACCAGTAGAGCTGGCCGGCCTTCATCCTGACCATTCAGACCTAGCACCCCTGATAACCTTTTGCGAATTGCCAGATTTGCTGGATGGTATATGAACGGCCTTACCACCGGTAGATTTTGCTTGCCAATCTTCACCTGCTGGTCCAAGAGGGTTGCATATTTGGCTGATTCGCCACTACCCTTATTTAGCGCTCCTACACGAATCGTTGAGGATGTTGACTTTCCTACTGTGCTCTCATGAGACACCTCTGAAGTGCTGTCCACATTCTCACACAATCCTTCAGGATAAGACATTCCCAGAGTCATAAGCTAGCCCGTAAATCTGTTCGAATCTTTTAAGGTTCCTCTTGTGCTTTTCTGACGTCTTGCCGAACTAAATTGCTGCCAGACATATGACACTCTGAGCCCGGCGAGCCATCCCCCGCTCCGACCCCGCCTCGACGCTCCGGTTCCTCTCTTGACTCTGAGCGCGAGTTGAGATCAGAGTTATCTCATGCTCATCTTCAGATCCAAGAGAAAGATCCCCGAGCTTCTCTGTGACACTGGTCCGTCTCTGATAACAGGCCCAACAATTGACTTTCCTGTTATAGAATGTCTGGTTGAACCCCTATCATCACTAAATCGTCGTCCGTAATGTCCATATCTGTCCTGTCGCTATATCTGTTTGTCTTCTACACAAATGGAGTTTAAATTGAAATTCTCTCTCTTTTCCCACGAGTATACCAGTAAGAGGAGGACCATTTCGCGTGATGATGACATGTGCGGACTAGGCTAAAGTTTACAACCAACCCGTGCCATAGGCGTTGGAGGAGAGCTGTTAGTCTGTTTGAGCATCAACTAACCATTCAGGTCCTGGGCGCTGCTACGAACCACCTGACCTTAAACTGCGCTGCATTTATGTGATCCACGAGAGACTCTATGGAACTCTAGGATCGGAGATAATACATACGTCCGATACGAGTAAATGCAACGAAAGACTCCACACGCTCTTAGAATTTACAAACTGGTAAACAAATTTTGGATTATTTTTAAAGTTTCTTTTAACCTTAAAAAGATAATTATTGTAACATTGGGTATTTTCTGAATTTTAAACTGATCTTGATACGGAATACCTCAAATAATCAATAAATAAACCGAACTTTTTGTATTTTCTATAATGTTTGTTTTTCAAATTTTTCAAGTTAATGAGCTGCTTTGTATTCCAAGACAGTCCATGTGCAATTCTTTTTCTCGTCATTCGAATTGATTTCTTAAAACATTTAAATAAGTCAACATAGAATTTATTCAAAATGATGTCATTATTATGAGGGCATACTTTATTGTAAGGAATATATTCTAACCAATTTTCAGAAAATAGAAAACCAATTCATCATTTACATTGGATTATAATAGTATTTTTGTTTCGACGTATAATTTAATTGAAAATAAACTACTTTCTGTAAGTGCTACACTAGAACTAAAAACTTTATTGAAAAATGCATTCTTATAATTAAAGTGAAAAAGTCAATATTGCATACATTAATAAATTTTGTTTCTTAAGTAGTATTGCTTACGAGGGCGGATCAATAAGTCCATGACTTTTCGAAATTCCCTCGTAGTTATATGAAATGCAACACTATTCCCATCAAGTACCACCTGTTAATAGACTACTATCAAATTTTGAGCAAGTGTCGTCGTTTACTTTGCGTAAAAAATAGGATTTTTCAAGGTCCTTAAAATAGGCATTTGTTTGGTCAATAATTTCGTCGTTGGAGCTGAATCTCTTTCCACCGAGCCATTTCTTTAGGTTTAAAAATAGGAAGTAGTCACTAGGGGCTAAATACGGAGAATATGGCGGATGAGGTACCAATTCGTAGCCCAATTTATAGAGTTTTGCCATTGAGACAGCACACGTGTGCACCCGTGCATTATCTTGATGAAAAAGTACTTTTTTCTTGGCCATATGGGATCGTTTTCTTTTTAAATCCTCATTAAATCGGTCTAATAAGTTGGCATAATATTCGCCGTCTATTGTTTTTCCCTTTTGAAGGTAATCAATGTGGATTATCCCGCGTGCATCCCAAAAAACTGTCGCCATCACCTTATTGGCCGACAAAATTGCTTTAGCCTTCTTCGGAGCAGGTTCACCCGTTGTTTAGACTGTACACCAGCAGTCAATGTTTCATCCACAGTTACAAAACTCCGCAAAAATCATTCGTATTGTGGTTAAACAACTCCAAACAATCCTTTAAAGTTGTCACACGTCTACGTTTATGGTCAATTGAGAGCAAACGCGGCACCCATCTTGTAGACAACTTTCTTAAACCCAGCTAATCATTTAAAATCGAAACCACACTGCCATATGAAATGCCTATGGCATCGACAATCTCACGCGCTTTTACTCTTCGGTCGGTGAACACCATATCGTGAATTTTTTCGACATTTTCGGGTGTACTGGCCTCAATTGGCCGTCCAGAACGTTCAGCGTCATTTGTACTTGTGCGACCACAATGAAAGTCAGAAAACCACTTTTTTCCCATTGAAATCGATGGTGCAGCATCCCCATATTTATCGAGCTTTTCCATGGTTTGATTGACGGTTTTTTTTCGCAAAAAATAATGTTTAATGAGCACTCGAAATTCTCTTTTTTCCATTTTTAGAAAAATACACGAGGTTGTATGTTTTGCTGTTAAACACAAAGTAAATGACGACACTTGCTCAAAATTTGACAGTAGTCTACTAACAGGTGGTACTTGATGGGAATAGTGTTGAATTTTATATAACTATGAGGGAAGTTCGAAAAGTCACGGACTTGTTGACCCGCCCTCGTACAACAACAAAATTAATAAATTCGTTCTTACAACTAAAAATACAAAAATTAATTAAATGGTATTGATTACACTAGCAGCATTTTATTTCCTAAGTGGAGTTTCACCAAATGTGCAAATGAAATGTTTATGTGAACCACTTAAGATATTACTTAGGTTTACAAATTCAAAGAATAATGAGCTTTAACTTGTAAAACTGAAATAAAAGAAAATCAGAAATAAAAGAAAAAGAGTTTGTTGCATTAATTGTTCAAATTAAAAATAGGAAATTTGTGTAATTCTAAATGCTGCATAACTTTTAGATTTATCATCCCCGTCAGGAATGTTTTGTTTTGGTGAAAAAATGGTCAAATTATGATTTGTCTTTTGCAGACAATAATAATTGCAATTATTACAACAATAATTAATGAGTAACCTATTAGGTCAGACCATTTACTTTAAAGATCCAGAAGTGCAATCGCATTATTGTTGTTTATGTCCATCTCTTTGACTAACTCTAAAGTAAGAGCCTCTTTGATATGGGGATCATCTACTCTTGGTTGCACGGTCTCTTACCAATTGTTGAATGAATCGTATTGTTATATTCGTAGACTGGCTTGGCAAGAAGCTAAGGCAAGTCCCTACAAATTTCCTCAGTCTTTAGACATCTCATGATTTCTGACAAGGTAGAGTGAAACCTTTCAATCTGCCTGTTGACTGTGCTGGCATACGTGGGATGCGGAAAGTCTTAACATTGAATTGGTTCCCTATCATAAATGTTACGGCTTTTGAATTAAAAGACGTTCCATTGTCCATTACGACAATCTCTGGTATTCCGAAATTGCAGAGTATTTCGTATAATGGTTGGTTTAGATCTTCCGTGGCTCTTGACTTCAACACTCTTACTTGGGAATATTTATTAAGTTGTCTATTGCTGTTAAGACACATGTTTTCCCAGTGATATATATATCAATGTGCACTACTTGTCCAGGAAATTGTGGTATAGGGGTTTCCTGTATGGAAATATTATTGGGGTGTCGATCATATTTATTTTCTTCAAATTTTGCATAGTTTCACTATTCTGCCAATCTTCGTCCTCATTTGAGGAAAATAACATCTCTCCAAAAGTTGTGCTTTATTTTCGTCAGTACCTCTGTATGCTCTATTATGTTTGTTTATTATTTCCACATCCTATTCTGATTCGTTACGTTACCATTTGTGCCTCCAACGGTTCGTCATTCAAAACTATTTTCACATTTTATATTGGACATAATCTTTAACAAATCTGCGATAGAAGCCTAAGAATGATCTTAGTTCTTTTAGAGTTCTTGGGGCAGAGATGATATTAATTGCTTCTACATTTTTTTCATTGGCTCGTATATTATAAATCCAAGGAATTCCACTTGAGACTGGAGGAATTCACATCTATCGAGTTACATCTTCATATTGGCTCTTTCGAGAGTTCTAAATACTTCTGCAACGTTGTCAAAGTGAGACTGTTAATTTTTCCCAAATATGATAATGTCGTCAATATAGACATAACATATTTTTCCTACATGCTTCCTCAAGATATCATCTAAGCTCTTTCGAAAATTGATGGGGCGTTTTTAAGCTCAAAAGGTAATCGGGTAAACTCATATTTATTTTCTCTCAATTGAGAGAAAACTTCTTTAATTTCAG
Source organism: Protocalliphora azurea (assembly GCA_932274085.1). NCBI lineage: Eukaryota > Metazoa > Arthropoda > Insecta > Diptera > Calliphoridae > Protocalliphora > Protocalliphora azurea. The sequence goes on from OW026519.1 coordinate 81,791,688, forward strand.
AAATTGAATAACGGTCTGGAATGGTTATTGTATTTAATTTTCTATAGTCGATAAGGACTCGATATTTTTTGAGCCAGAAGCATCTATTTTTTTATTATTTTTTTTTTGTACGACCCAAACTGATGTATGGGGATTTTGAAGGTCTGATAATACCTTGTTCGAGTAGCTCTTTAATCTAGCTTTCGAATACTTCTTTAAGATGGATGGGTTTATGAACGTATGGTGTGTTATAAGGACTTTTCCTCCTGCTAAATTTGCGTAAAAATTGTTATCATTATGAATGGCTGATTTTATTAATGAGGTTTGAATGTAATCGACTAAGATTTTTAGAATATTTCCATCTTTCGTCTTTGCTTTGAATTGTTTATTCTAAAAAATGAATGTCCACAAATTCTTGTTATCCGACTAGTTCTGTTTTATATTTATATTCGTCCTTTGCAAAATCGTCGGAACGAGCTGTCAATTTCCATAGAAACAGGTTTATGTAACTCTTTAGGAGCGTTTGGTCGTGGTGGAGGTGGTGGTTTTGTAGGAAAGCAATTGTGGTATTGTCTTGGGATATTTTGAGATTGAGTTGGATTTGTATATATTTCCATGGTCAAAGTATTGATATCGGTTAGGATAACAAACAGAATATTGATTAGGAGTTCGCAATTGTTTTTGGTGATGCACAGGAGCCTTGAGAGGTCACCTCTCAACCCTCTTATGAAGGTATCTAAGGTTTTGTCTCTGTAAGTTTGAATCAGCACGCATATAGCTTCTTTTCCTACAGTTTTGTAATTGATGTTATTAATTATCAAAGATAGATGTGAATACACCTCTTGATAAAAGTCTTGTACCGAGAGGTTACCCTAAAAAAGCATTGTGAGTTAGTACTCAAGGGTACCTATATCCCTTTTATACACATAGTATATTGTCAGACAACATGAAATAGCCTGCCAACACAAAGGAGTATTATAAGATTGGAGTACCGAATCAGCAGCTCCAGTGATTTCATTTTTGATAATATTTAGAATTGCAAAATATTTGGGTGTCCTTTTTGTCTTTCATAAACATTCAAAACACGTTCCACACTCTTTTTCCAGCGGAGTGGAGTGGTTACCCGAAAAGTCTCTCAAGCAACGCTAAGAATATCCCTATATTGTTTCTCATTTGGTTTGTCGTCGTTATCTCTGAATTCGCATCCAAAATGTTTCCTACTAAATTCCTGCATTGTTCCCTGTACAATCGAGTAACCAAATTTGCTATTGCTACTTCCAAGCCCTGAGAAGCGTCAAATGGATTAGAAATATTGGGAGGTTTTACTGAACCGTAAGGTAAGGAATTATCTGGGATTGATGGTCGTATTAGGTTATTGGGAGTAAACATTCTAGTAAAGTGGTGTTTTACGCTAAGATTTTATTACCTTGTATTTAAATAATCTGGAGGTTCTAAAAAAATCACTTAGAATAACTATGTTCTTAATATATACTTTTTTTTGTATTTTACTTAGTTAAAAAGCTATTTAAAAATTTACTTCTCTTTTTTCACTTAGGATTTAAATTCTTATATTTTTTTATACAACGATTTCTTTCCACTATTAATAATAGAAAATTAATAGACTTACAAAAAATATGGTACTATATTCACTTCCATTGTTAAATGATGTAGGGTGTTTCTTCTTTTTTGTGTTGTTGAATTTTCCGCTGTTGTTGAGTTTTTTCTGTTTGTTGTTGTTAAAATTTGAGCTTCCTTCTGTTTGGTGCTATTGAATTTGTTGATTTTCTTTTTTTGGTGTTGTTAAATTTTCTGTTGTATTTGTTACTGTTGATTTTCTTCTGTTTAGTATTGGTAAATTTTGTTGTTACTGTTGATTTGACACTGCTTGAGGGTCCTTGTGTTAACGTTTTCTTTATTGTAATTTGTAAAACTTATTAGTTTTATTTTAACACTGTTCATTTCTTTTTATTAAAAATTATGGTGCTAATCTAGGACCTTTTTTATGCATAACCACTTTTTAATACCATTTAAGGACCTAGGTACTTTATTTTTGGCATTTCTTAAGGACCATCTTTTTCGTACTTCAATTAAAACTAATTTTTGGTGCTTCTTAACGATCTTTTTTTGTACACTTGTAACAATATTTGAAAATAAACTATTTTCTGAGCTACTTTAGAACTAAAAACTTTATTGAAAAATGCATTCTTATAACTAAAGTACATAAGTCAATATTGCTCACATTAATAATTTTTGTTTCATAAGTAGTATTGCTTACAATAACAAAATTAATAAATTCATGCTTACAATTAAAACTACAAAAATTAATTAAATGGTATTTTATTTCCTAAGTGGAGTTTCACCGCAATTACAAAAGAAATGTTTATTACCCACTTCAGATAATACTTTGGTTTACAGAATCAAAGTAAAATGAACTTAAACTTGTAATGCAGGGGACCGAAATAAAAGAAAATCGGAAATAAAAGAAAAAGTGTTTGTTGCATTAACTTATATGCTTATTTCAAGAGTGGGGTGTTAAGCATCTTCAAGTGTTAATAATGGATTAATGCGAAAAATATTAAATTCTTCAGGTTGATCAACAAATACAAGAGCAAGTAATTTGCCAAGTTTTTACTATATTATTTATTTAGAAGAGACCTAAATTAGAAATAGCATCCAGTAATTCAATAGATGTTTCCGATCTTATTGATGGGCTTAAAAAGCATGAATCAGGAGTTTCGCACCATTTAATATTTGGAATATTAAAATAATCTAGAACAGTGATGGTGTTTGGATTGATTATCTACAAATTTTATCGCGTTTGTCTCCCACCTTCTTTACCCACTCTCATGTCTCTAAATTTTAAATTTACTACACATTATTTCATTATTATAAATTTCGGAGCCACGTTTCAGTGAGTACAATGATATTATGCTCAATATCAAAGCTCTCTAAACAAAGGGATTTTAACTTTGTGCTGAGGAGTTGCAATATTTTTTTTTGAAAAATATTAATATTTAACGTATTATTTAATTCAATTAGTTTTTATTGGATTTAGATCAGAAGCCCTTGGAAGAATTACATTATTATAATCACGATAAATCAATTGTCGAACAATTGTATTTTTTGAACAAAATTGTAGATTAACAAGATGATCAAAATCACTCTCTATGACAATTATGTTAAATGAAGCTCTATTGCGCGTAGTTATCTTGTAAATTTGAACATCATTATAATCTTCAATGCCAAGGTTTTAATATAGAAATCAACATCATTTATAGTGTGTCTACTGAAAAACAACTAGAAAATATGGTTTTCCTTTGATCTATAATTTTTAAGGGCTTTGAAATTACTGTTGTAAATGGATTTAAAATTGAATTGTTGACGACATCTAAATTAGTTGGGAGGGAGTTAGTAAAAAAAAAACAATAATAAAAAATCGCCACGTAGTATTATTGTTGAAGAATGTTTTAAAATTATAATTGTCGTGTAGTATTATAAGACAAAGTTTTCCCTATAGCCCAGTTCTATATTTATACAGCTGTAAGGGGATCATCATAATTGAAAGCGTTCAAAGGAACTGCCAAAAGATGAGACTTCAAAAAAAAAAAAAGCCTTTAAATTTGTGAATTTAGAAAAAAGTTCACCGTATTTAGTTATTTTTCCTTGTAGAGAAGAAAAGTCTTTTTTAATTCCATCGAACTCAACTTTATAACTTTTGAAGAAATTGTAAAATTTAATGCCAATTACTCTGCAATTAGGAAAAGTCCACTGCAAGTTTTTGACATTGTCGGGAATGCGCCAGCATCACTACATTTCAAGTCGTAATTTCCCAATGATAACCAACAGGAAAAAATACGTTCTTAACCGGAAATACTACAGCTTTTATTCGACAGTCCATCTTGGAATACTATTAAAGACACACACCAAAGCAAATACTATCTAGGATTAAAACCAGTGATACGAAATTGAATAGCAGCACTGCTGATAATTGGTAAGGACAATAATTATAATATCCTAAAAATAGAAAACAGGGTGGTAATATTAAGAAAAATATAAAACAGAGTTGTTTTACCCGACAAGATCACAAATTTGACAAATAGAATTATACTAAATGTACGTTAATGAATATACAAAAACAATTTCATGCAAAAATAAGTCAAAGTATATATTTTATTATTATATAAAATATAATATAATAAATAATAATAAATAATATAATAAAATAAATAAAACAAATTTAATTAAGACTTAATTGAAAATAGAATTCAATGAACTCCAATACTCACTAATTAAGATATATATGTGGAATACTTATCTTAAATAAAATGATCAGAAAAGACAATTATAGATGGTGTTTTAAATTAAAAAGGTTCTATAAAATCGCAACACGAGAATTTTTACAGCCGAACTTTACAAGGTTGCCACACTTTTTCTGATAAATAGATAACTTGTTAAATTAAACTATACAGTACTTTGTGTTAACGGGCATTAATCATCTTACAAGTTCATTGAACGAACGTACAAATTATTTAAATTCAAGCAACATGTTCTTCTAATATTAAAAATATAAAAGTGTTCTTTAAATCAAATCAAAGAAGTTATTTACTTATTTTATTAAGGGTATTTATCATAACATTTCTATAAGGTATCAGATAGTTAAAGGTAAGATAAGCTAAACTGAGCAATAAAGTAAGCTTCTATTTGTGGTTATTACAACTTTATTTTAAAGTAAATTTTCTAATTTTGATATTACGGTAATATTAAATCAATAACCGATAACTTTTGGCTACTTAGCGTAGCGGCAACATGAACAATGAACGTAATGGCGTATATATATATATATATATATATATATATATATATATATATATAATATATATATATACAAATCAAAAATTAGTCATTTGCCTAAGTAATAAATTTAACGAATTTTTCCATCGTTATATATATATATATATATATATATATATATATATATATATACGATGAATATATATATATATATATATATATATATATACGATGAAAAAATTCGTTAAATTTATTACTTAGGCAAATGACTTTTGATTTGTGCGCGGAATTTGATACCGTGCTCTGTGCGTACGAATTCGTTGCTTTAAGGGAAATATTAATGAAATATTAATGAATATTAATGAAAATTAATGATTATATATATATATATATATATATATATATATATATAATAGTTTATATGTCTGAGTCTGATAACATTCCCATTTTAGTTATGTTGTGTTATTTAGTTATTTGGTATTCTTACAAGTTTTACACTGAGGCCCCAGTCTGCGTTATTAATGGCGACCAGAGAGTTGTGAAGAATCACTATTTTCCATATATTTACACATAGAAGGAAGTTAATCCTTAATAAAAAAGCAGTATTTTTGTACAGAGAAACGAAATTAAACTTATAGAAATTTTATTTTGATTTTCTAACTAAAAACAGACAATTTAATCCTTTTTCTCCAATGCCCTTTACACCTATTATTGACAATTATGAAGCTCCTTATAACATGAATTTTGTTAAACTTACAGTGAAAAATTACCTTTTGAAAAATAAATTATAGAAAATCAATAAATCAATATTTTTTTCAGCGACGCAAATCGAAATCATAACGACTCAAATTGAGGCCTGAATGTATTATAACTTGATTCAAAATAATAATTTTTCTCGAACTGTGTAATAACGGTAATGGTATTTTAGAAGTAACGATAATTTGTCTTATTTAGATAATCTGATAATGTTTGTGGTATTTTCAGTTATTTCTGTATCGGTATTTTAGCGGTAACGGTATTTCCAATTATTTCTGTAGAGTTATTGTAGGGGTAATGGTAGTCAAGTTTTATGTTTTTTTTTATAAACCCAACATTTAATCAAACTCCAAATAATTACTAAGAAATAAGAAAACTAATTTTTGTATTCATTATTTGCAAATTTATGCAAATATATTAATAAAGGCATTTTTTCAAGCGAAAAGCTTGATAAATTTGCCCTGTTTATAAGTTTAAGGTGTCTACTAAATTCTGAATTTTCTGAAGCATAAAATGTCTTCAAATGGCTTACTTATAGGCAAAAAAAAAAAATATATATATATATATATATATATATATAAACATCTCTGGGAACAAAATTTCTTTTATTTAATTTTTTAATAGGCATACTCGTCGGTCTAGTTTATTGTTTCTTATATATAGACTGTAACTGTCACACTTAAAAAAATAAATAAATAAAATCATAAAACATCTCTCTATTAACGGGTACATCTTATTAATGCGCCTTGCTCTAAGTTCTACATCACGAGATGAATTTGGTTACAGTATCTATACACATCACCAGAAAAAAACCTTACTTACCAATTAAGCCAACACATTACGTTCCCAAAAGGCGGTAACTACTTATAATTCTGCTTTTATCATTTTTGGATCTAATTTCCAATTAATCAACATCGAATAGAAGTGCTTTATAAGGGCGATCATTTTTGGTTGAGTATGTAAAATATTTGAATTTGTTTTATATATATATATATATATCCTTAATAATCATCTTCATTATTACAAAAAAAATTTGATTTTTTCTTTATATTCTCTTTAATGCATATTCAGTAATATTGTTTCTTTCACATAATTCTCTTATATTTTCAAACTTGGATTTTAAAATCGTAACGTTTATCTTTACATATGGAGTAACATTACTCTCTTCATCACTTTCAACATGTAATGTTTGTAAAGGTTGATAGTAATTAGTATTGTTTATTGCAATACCGTCATTATTTTTCTGTTTTTTCATCACGTTATTTTGTGAGTTGACACTAATCTCATTTTGTTTTCGTGTTCTTTTAATTGTTAATGATTTTATTTAAAATTTAAGTAAATTTAAACTTCAGATGAATTTATAGCACAAAAGACGGCAATTTGATTTATGACCACGATGTGCATAGAAAAATATCACAGCGTGAACTGACTTAGAGGAGGTTCTTGATATATTCGATGTAAAATAAGTTATACTGAAATAAATAAATATACTTTTATGTTTTTTATTAAGAATAGTTATTTTAAGCAATATAAACCTAAAGATAATAAATTACTAATATCAGAGGTGACCAATTTCGAAGGTCTTCGATAATAATACTATGTGAAATTTCATTGAAATATATTTAACGGTTCAAAAGTTACACAAAATTTTTTCAAAAAATAAAAACATGTTGAAACATTTATAAGATGCTGCAGTACACATTTATTTATTTATTAGTTTCAGTCTATGGATACAATATTATCCTTACAGACATCAATGATAACTTAATATACATAATTAAATTAATTATTTAAACAAACTGTTTAACAAATTTTTAAATTCAAGATTTGATATACTTAAGTCTAAATGCTAACCTGGATCTCACAAGGGATGTAAATAGAACTTTTTTTGTGTAATGATCAAAATTATTAGAATTACGGCATAAAAAGCTTGACATTGAATAAGCTTTAGGTATAATATAATTTAAGTGATTATTAAATGATAATGTTTTATCAAATAACACCCCTAAATCTATAATTTCATCCACGGATGATAGTAAATGTTAATGTATTCTATACTGGGATATAACAGTGTTATAACATCTATGATAAGTCATAGAAAAACATTTGTTTAAATTAAGAGGTAAACCATTGCGGACTGACCAAGAACTCACCCTATCTAAATCTTCCTGGAGATTAAAAACGTCATTGGCGTTAGAAATTGTTTTAAAATTTTTTAAATCATCAGCATACAATAAATAATGAGACTTTCTGAAACATAGGTCAATGTTATTAAGAAATATATTAAATAACAGAGGACCCAAAACACTACCTTGTGGAATACCAGAAGTAGGAATAAATGATGTAGAACAAACACCATCAAGAGAAACTACGGATTGTCTATCCGACAAGTAATAACGAAACCAAGATAACATTCGGGAATGAACGCCCAATTTATATAATTTTAATAATAAGAGTTCATGTGGTACTCGGTCAAATGCCTTAGCAAAGTCCATGCAAATCGCATCAATCTGCAATCGATCTTCAAAACTATCAACACAATACTTGGTAAAAACAGCCAAATTAGTACAGGTTGATCTTCCAGTCATAAATCCGTGTTGAGATAAAGAAATATGCCTCTTTACATTGAAGAAAAGCTTATGATAAACTATGTCTTTAAAGAATTTTTAAAATAATGGTTAATTTGGAAATTAGTCTATAATTAACGACATTCTTTTTCTCACCAGATTTATAAATAGACAAAATTGTAGTAAATTTCCACTTTTTAATAAATAAAGACTTATTAAAAATAATTTTTAATGGTAGACATAATGAAGAAGAACATTTCTTTATTAAAAAAGCTGGTAAGCCATCATTATCACCCTTAAATGAATTAGAAAGCCTAACAATACCTTCCACAATATCTTCTTCGGATAGTTGCAAATTACCGAAATCCATAATGGTGTTTATTTCATTTAAATCAAAATTATCATACTGTAAATTTTCATCATTAGAATTGGATTTAAAATAGAATGCGAACAAGTTCAGTGAATCAATTCGATTATTTGAAGTTAAGTTATTATAGTTCATACATAAAGGGATGTAAGAACAATTTCTTTTAGAATTTATAAAAGTCCAAAATCGTTTTGGATTGTACTTTAAGTCGTTACTAAGACTCATAATATACTGATTGTATAGAAATTTATTGAGAAAATTAAATTCTTTTTCGAATCGAAGAAACTTTTGTTTATAAACATTATTATTTGTGGAATTATATATTTTGTAATATTTATTTCTACGATTTTTTAATTTTTTGAGTCCTTCGGTATACCATGGAAGCTTATGTACCCTAAAGGAATATTATTTGGAAAAATATTAAAAACATTTGATAAAAAAAAACATCATAACATATACTAACAATTTTACTTTCTTATAAGTCAATCCAATTGACATTTTTAATAAGCATATTTAATGTAAAGTCACATTTATAATAATTATAACGTATACCATTATTGTTATAATTAGATAGATATTCATAGAACTCAATATTAATTTCTAATGGAAAATGGTGAGAAGTAGACGGTAGTAGTAGTATAGAAGTAGATAGATGTATATTACCGTAGAAATGAAGGAAAATGTGCAAATTTATCTGAAGGGGATCAAGTTTCAGTTAATTTTGAATCAAATGTGTAAACTATATATGCAAGTATTTGTTATCATTGGAAAGGCTATAACTTTAAAAATAATAACATATAAATTTATAAAATGCTAAATTTCTTCATTAAATTTATCAAAAAACGTAAAATTCTTTTCGAAACATAAAAAATTAAAAAAAAATCACAAAAAATCGCAAATTTTTTACTTCAAAATGATATATTCTTGCACGAAAATTATTTAGAATTTTGTTCGGAATCCAGAAAATATTTTAGAAAATTCAGCACGCCAAGCAAAAAAAAAAAATAGGCTAAAAAACATGTCCAAAAATGGTTCAAAATTTTACTTCGATCTAAATATCTATTAAAGTAAAAGAGATATCCAACATATGTAAGGATATTTTTTGTAGACAAATTATAAGGACTATCTATGTGTAAAAGTTACAGAATTATTAAAAAAAAAATCGTTTTGGGAAGACTGCGCGTAGCTAGTAAAGTAACCAGTTAAGAACTTTGTCAGGTAACCAACTAATTGTAACTAGTAAAAAAATCGACTTCTCACTTGGTAATCAAAGGTTGAATAAAGTGAACGATAGCAACATACACGTTTACCAAATGGTCAATAAAGTGTACAATAGCCACCTCCACGCTTACTAAAGAGTTCATAAAGTCTGCAATTAGCACCTCTAGTAAAGTAACCAGTATCTATTATGACTATCTCAAAGGGTTTAATGGAGTGTTTAACATATTTAGTCATATCTCTAGTCATGCCTTTCCAATAATAAAGAAGTCTAATTTTTCTTATCATGCGAGTGATTCCGATATGACCTCCGTTGACAGGCTCATCATGATATCTTTGCATGATAGACATTTTCTGTATCGGTAGTTATATTCTTCAATTTTGGAGTGAGTCAATATTTTTAAGAGACCATTACCTTTATTTTTAAAGGTTTCTATATCTATCCCCGGGATATTAAACAGACGGTCCCTTAATGAAAGTCGTATCATTGTCAGACCAATGTTTTCAAGCTTTGGAAAGAGGTGACCTAAGTCGACATTTCCATTAATAAGTAGGTTATGTAACATATATTCGGAAAGATTTCTCTTTCCTTTAAGGATAACTAATTTATTGTGGGTAAAATGTAATTGTGGCATTTTACGGTGCTCTTGGTCATTTATAGCCTCATATACCTTTAAACTAACCGATTCGTTCGATTGTGATTGATTCTTCATATTACAATCCTTTTAATATTTTTCCTGAAGTCTAGTTGTTACCTTCAGTAGTTATCTGACTTCTATATTTTTTATATCCGCAATTTCTAACCGCGATAAAGCATCAGCGGCATGATTATCTTTTCCCTTAAGATACCCGACTGTAAAGTCGTACTCCTCTAGATCCAAGCTCATAAGTGTTAGTTTAGATGATGGATTCTTTAATGAAAACAGGTAGGTGAGAGGTCTGTGATCATTTCTAATTACAAACTTTTTGCCATATATATATGGTCTGAAATATTGTATTGCCCAGTGAATAGCAGTGAGTTTCCGCTCAATCGTTGATTTGTTCCTTTCGCCTTTTGTTGGAATTCATGTTTTTCTTGGCTAAGAACAGCTACGCACGCAAATTTACTAGCGTCCGTTGTTATATAAAATTCTTGTTTGAAATCGGGATATTGTAGAATTTTTGGAATCAGTAATTGAAAAGTATCCTCTAGTAATGTAGCGTGACCGTTCTGCAAAGTTAGGAATGAATCTTCTGTAATAGTTGCAAAATACAACGAAGCGTTTAGCTTCATCACCATTCTTCTTAATTACCGAAAATTTGCTGTCGTCTGATAGTATACACTTGCCTGTACATTTGTGTCCTAAGAATGTCACTTCTTGACAGAACAACGAACATTCATCGGGATGTAACTAAAAGTTGTACTTTCTGCACAAACCAAATACATCTCTTAAATTTTGTAACATGTGTTCCGTAGAACAACCAATCACTATCAAATCGTCCATATAAATGAAAGATTGTGGGGGTGATAACCCACAAAGGCTAATGATATCATTCTTTGGAATCAGTTTGGGGCAATTTTTATATCATAAGGTAATCTTGAATCGAAAACAGTCTTTGTTGATTGAGAACGAAATAATGTCTCTTGAGTCCTCTTCCAATTCAATTTGATGAAAATCTGATATCAGATCCAAGCATGAAAAGTATTTTGCCCTACCTAATTGATCCAATATGTCATCTAATCGAGGTAGAGGAAATGTGTAAGCTATTAATTTTTTGTTGATTCCTGTATAATCAACTTCTGGTCTCCATGTCCTTTGATTAGACCTGGTATTGATTTTTTGGGTACTAAAATGATTGGGCTGTTATATTCTGAGATTCTACTATATCATCAGTGATAAGTTTATCAAACTGGTGGTTTACTTCATCGTTATGAGAATGAGGTATTCTGTAGTTTTTTTTTTTTTTTTTTTTTGTATAAACTGGTTGTTTATCATGAAGTCTCAGTTTCTGTTTATAAAAGTCATTTGCTGTTATTTTCTCAGACTCTAGTGCAAAAACATCTATGAATTCGGAACATAATGTTTCAAGCTCAGAATGTACAAATGCACGAAATTTTTTTCGTGGTTATCCAATCTTTTCCCTTTTCTTTTTGGGATCGCAACTTGGTTGGACAATTTTATAGTTATTTAGATTTTCAAATAATATGTGGACATTTTCAATGACTAAAACTTGATCAGTCGTGTTTATAATTTTGACTAAGGGTTGGGATTTGAATGTAATTGTGTTTGCTATGTATACACCACTATGAATAATTTGTTGCGGTATTAGAACATCTTCTTCAACTGATTCAAAGGTAATGGGTCTTATGACTTCTGATCTGGCTGGTACTGACATGGAATTTATTTTCGAAGCATTCATCAGTGTTATAGCTACATTATATGGAACATCACCCGTTTTAGTCATGATTATATAGTCCTGATTGCCTTGGTAGTCCAATATGCATCCATATTTTCTGATGAAGTCTATGCCTGTAATACCATCCACTTTAATGGGGAAGTCATCTCCTACTACATGAAATTCATGCGGTATTACGATGTCTTCTATCTTGAGATCAGTTTTAACTTTTCCCAATGTTGTAATGAATCCGCGTCCAATGCCATTTATATTGGTCTTTACTGGTTCTAAACGAACCAGTATACGTTTAGATGTTTGCATCTGCATCTACCAAAAAAAATAGATTTATTATCATTCAAAGTTGATCTAGATCTCATGTATGTTACAAGGGTCTTAGGGTTTTGTGTGTTTCCCGAATTATATTCGGTTAGGCAATGCATACTATTAGCACCTCTAGCATTACCGTTGACATTGTGTCTATTGAAGGAATTATTTCTTTGATAGGTTAAGCGATTTCCATTTCGATCGCTATTGTTTTGGATATTTCTTTGAGTGCTGACAATTGTTGTGTTATTTGTAGGATCGCCATGTGGTGTTATCGGTAGGATGACCATGTGGTGTGTCTATGAGGGTATGATCACTATGTAGTTTTATAGGTAGAGTTTCTTTTTATTTTCCTATAGCCCTTGGTTATTTTCAATAGCTGTCAGGGTTTCAACTGATTATAAGGCGTTCAAAAGAACTGCCGAATTAGATGAGCCTTTTCAATTAAAAAAACTTAGGCAGGTTATTTCCGGTTTAGCTTAATAATTTCAAGTCTGTTTTGTTTTGTTTATTGTAGGTGCTTATATACTAATTTACAAAATTAATCCTAGCTTTTCTAACTTATTCTATTTTATTAAAATATTACATCTGTCTCGTTCGGTTTCATGGAGTTGGCAATAATATCAAGTAACTTTCGTTCCTTGACCAATCACAACATTTTCTATTTGAAGTGCACTCAATTATAAGTGTGTCACTTAATTATGTTTATGATTAGTCTGCATTAAATATAGAACAATGTATGTAGTAATTTGATATCTATTTAAATGTTATTTGCTTTATGCATTGTTCATACATGCAGACTTGTGTGGTACACTATGTGTTTATATTATATTATATTATTGTTATTGTTAGATCGGCTAATTTGCCATCTATTAAAATTTATATTTTGTCCGTCCAATTTGCGGAATGTGGGTTTTTGGGTAGAACTATACGAAAGGACGGTGTTTGGTTGACCGTAATCCTCAGTACAACTGCTTATAAATTTTGACAACAACTCATTAAGATTAGTGAAAGTTCCTGATTCTATTATCAGTTTCACTCTTTCATTGGAAGCATTCTTAATTATTGCTTTTGTAGCTGATTTAGTAGCATATGTTGTTGCTACAGGAGTTGGAAGTCCATCGTTTATATATCTGTTTCTAATTTTTTAGTTAAATCTTCAATTTCCTTAGCATATGTATTGGCTGTTTTACCCTGCTGACGTACATTCATCAATTTTGCTGTAACTACGTCAACAGATTCATCCTTGATGGAAATCCGAAGTTTTGTTATTATATCTTGGAGTGTTATCTCCGTCGAAATTAAGTTACGGGCTGACCCTTTTAGTTTGGTCTTAAAGAAGATAACAGCTACTGCCGCTTGAGTATCTGTTATATAGTCAACAAGACTCAAAGCATCCAGAAAGCTCTGCAGATTCTCTACTGTGTAGTCAAAATTTGGGATGAGTCTTGAGGTAGTATTGAGGAATTCTACAACCGTTTGAGGCGTGGTTGTAATTATTTCAGGAATAACGTCCTGTAAAGGTTTAAAAACAATTTTCTTTTGTAGTGATTTAGGTAAATCTATTTAATTCAGCTGCAGTTCTATGTGCCTGCTCGAGTTTTATCATAAGTGTGTTAATATGCCTGTATATTGTTTCTGGCCTTGTTTCTCGGTCAGTATTAATACATTTGTAGGATTTAAAAAAATCCTCTTTTATGATTCGAGCTTTCAGAATTATTAATTAAGGGTTTAAACAACCGGGCATTCAATAAGGAAGCTAAGTGGTGTTGGTCACACTTTAAGATGTTAACACATTTAAATCAAAAATTCAGTTTGATGCAATCAAAAAAATAAAAAAATAAAAAATAAAAAAATAAAATAATAATAATATTTTTATTATTATTTATATTATATTTATTAATAATATTATTATTATAATAACAATAATAATAATAATAATATTAATAATAATATTAATAATAATAATAATAATAATAATAATAATATTAATAATAATAATAATAAAAATAATAGTAATAATAATAATAATAATAATAATAATAATAATAATAATAATAATAGTAAAAATTTGTGTTAATATTATGGTTATTATTATGCCAAGGTGTACTATAGGATATGAAATTTTAACTGTGATTTCGTTAATCACGTTTGCATTTGGGTTATCTATTTTAGAATCGTGATTACCCGTTTAATAATACAGTATGGTATTCATTCATTAAATGAAGAAATAAAAAAGCATTTATGTTAAGTCGTTAATTATAAAACAAAGACAAAACAAATCATATGTAAAAATAAAAAAATATGAGGCTTGTCCGATGTCGTAATGAAGTCCTTAAGTCTGGGTCATTCGACAAAAATTAAAAAAAATGAATATATCTCGTGCGCAGCGTTTCATATACTCTAACTACCAATTAGCAACTGTAGGGTTTCAATAATAAGTAAGCTTTATCAAAAATAAAATATTTATTCAATAAAATTTAATTTAAAGATCCTGTTAATGTTCTCTCTTATGGGGCTGTTATGTTATTTGCGCGCTCGCACGAAACGGTATTTGTTATCAAAATTAATTAATCATTTATAATTAAAAAAACTAATTTGTTGTCAAAGTTAATTATTCAATTACAATTAAATAAAGTAATTTTTACATAGAACAACTAGTGTTATGCTTTGGCGCATATGATAGCGCCCTAATTCAAATTTTTGAAAGGAACAGGTTGAAAACCCCTTAACTGTGAGAGACAAATTCATAAAAATATAAACAGAGTGATAAAAGACTAAAAAAATTTTATTTTATAAGGCTTTATTTTATATTTTAAGGCTTTATTTTGATGGCTTTTTATGGGTTGTTACCTTTGTTTCCACTTGGTGTTACGAAAGGATGGATGCAGGAGTAGAGTTGTTATTACTGTTGTTGCTGTTGATGTTGTTGATCATGCCCCATGTTATTAAGATTTTGGTTATTGTAATCTTCTGCGTTCTTCTTGTTTATTTTTGGTTGTTAAAAATAATTTTTTAGTTATTCTTTTTTTATGGATTTTAAAGTGTTTCTTTCTTTGCTTTTTTAAATAAATTTATACTTTTTTTGTTTTAATGTTGGTTGGTCTTTTCAAATAGTTTTCTATTATATCGGTTTGTTTAATACTATTTTTATGCCAAATTTTTATTTATCTCTTTTTTATAATTTCAATTAAACTACATATTTTTAATATAATTTTTTAAATATTTGTTATTTAAATCTTATTTTATTAATCATTTTTGTTTAAAGAATTGTTTCTTTAAACTTCTGTATTAAACATTTTTTTTAAATTTTAAATTAATTTATTTTTTATAAAGTTTAGAACAATGTTTATTGTTTGAATTAATAATTTAAACTTCGTAGCTTTTAATATACTTTTTTTTTAATAATTGTTGGTTTGTTTAACACAAAATTTGTTCACTGTTTCTTCAAGGATCGCCATGTTATATTCTGACCACAAATATAATTTAAACACAAATTAATTTTTTTGGACAGCCGCTTGTGCGACTGTTCCCTTTTAATGTTACTTTATTAATCATTTCAACAAAGTTAAAGCTAGTCTTAACATAGCTTATTCCATTGAAAGCGGGAAACTATTTAAAAATGGAAAGATATCTTAATACAAAACATAACAAATTAAATACAAAAGTAAAGATATATATTTTTTTCTAAAATGAGTTCTTTTAAGAATCGACTAGCACTAGCTGCAAGAAAAGCCAGTCAAGAAATCCGTTTTATGGGTAAAAATATTATGCTTGATAAAGTATACAATGATCAAATAAAGAAAGTGACGATGTCCCATGACACAATATAGAGAAAAATTTATGATGAGGCTGGGAAAACAATTAATTAACAGATAAATAGTTCACTTTAATTTGATAAAACTATCGATTTTTCACATGGAACCCTACTCTTATTTTTTGTAAATAAGTATATAATGCCAAGAACTTTTTTATAAAGCCGTTTCAATTCCCTTTTTGACTTTTAACCATGCAATAACATCCTGTGGAATAAGATTGTTAAAATTTTAGTTGATATATAGCAAAGTTTATCCGTTTGTTGGCTCCGAAGCTTTAAATCTTCATCAGCATCTTAGTCAACATCTTCATCAACATACATTTTTATGTGAAACTATTTTTTTCACTCTTTTATCCATCAAAACAAAGAATCGATTTTTTGTGGGCGCAGATAATGACATTAGATAATATGCATCATCCGAAAAAGTCTTGAGAAAACCCTTTTTTAAAGGATAATTTTGGTCGTTTTTTGCTTTCTTTACATCACCCACAGGTGTGCTGAATTCACACATCATATGTATGTGAAAGGTGGAGACTTGTTGTAGAAATAAAAAAGGGAGTTAGTTTCTTTACAAGTTCCTTACACTATGCTATGTTCAGAAAAAAAAGTAATTCGTTTGCTTTATTCATAATAAAATTAAACATCTTCAATGGTACATAAAACTAATTTTCCAAACAAAATTAGTTTTATTAAAATTTTATTTTGAATAATGCAGATATCGATTAATTAAATCGAAATATTAGAACTATAAAATATTTATTTGTAATTTTTATAACAGAATTTTCTGTTTTTTTTTTTCAACTCTAAGTTAAAAACCATTTTTATTGATTCTTATATTTGAGCTTCTGCATTTCCCGAATTAAAAGTAACACTGATGAACCCTAAAAAAATCTGCATATTTATATAATAAATAATTTATAAATTAATTATTTATAAAATGTTAATGGTAATCTCCACGACTACTTTGCTACAATAAATAGCAAAAACCTCCACGATTATCAAAGAGTCAATAAAAAAACAATCGCCACTTCCATGACTAGCAAGGAGTCAATAAAAAGACAATAGTCACTTTCACGACTAGCGAAAAATCAATCAAAAGACAATCTCCACTTATATATATTATTCATGTATACATATTTTTTGTTTATCTTCTATATTTATAAAAGAGTAACGTTACTGACTGAATGACTGACCAATTTATCATCCCACAGCCCAAACGCCTGAAGCTAGAGACACGAAATTTGTACTATTGGTTGGTCTGCCGCCAAATAGATCCACTAAAGCAGGATTTTTGGAAATTTGAATGTTTAGGGGGTAAAAACATCTAAAATCGGTATTCTTATATCTCCCAAACTATTATAGAAAAAATTAATGCCTATCGTTATTTGTTTAAAAAATAAGCGGACAGGTCTGATACTTTTTTAAAAATTGGCCTTTATAGGGAAAAACTGGTAAAAGCTGTATTTTGGTACATTTGTGGCACCATATGTATCTTCTAAACAAGTAAACATAAAAATAAAATTTGTATCGTATTCGTAACTTATCGAGAAATGTTAAATAGAAATTTGGTACCTTTTGGAATTTTGAATGTTTAAAGGGTACAAATTGTACTTTTTTCAAAAAACTTTTTTTCTTTATTTGCATATACATATGCGTATTTTAATATTGGATCCCACTACAATTTAGAAATTCATGGAATACAATTTAGTTACATCCATCGGGCAAAAAGAAGTTCCAAAAAGGAGGTAAAAGTGGGAAATTCAAATTTAATAATGAATTTTCTATTATATTAAACCTAGAAACATGAACTTAAGAATATGGTGGAACTTCGGGTAATGTGGACTATGCACCTAATGTAGGCCAGGGCCTTTACGGAGAAATTAAGGTAGGTAGGTTTACCCTTTAGTAGATATATATATGTATATATGTATCACAATATATATATATATATATATATATATATATGTATCACAAGTCGCTCTATTTACTTTTCGTTATGGTGTTATTCGATGATAAGTATTTTCGGCTTAGATACCATTTTTTAAAAAATTACGTGACAGATTTTAATGTTTAGTGATTTAATATAATGGATAATTCAAAATATTGTTGGATATTTAAATTCATTTAGTATAAAAGTTTAAAAAAAGTTTTTATTGCCATAACCTAAAATCGTGCAATGTGGATCAACCAATTAATTTTTAAATTAAAGTCTTTTAGGAAAAAATTTCCAAACACATTTGATTTTAATTATACTTTTTCACATTAAAGATAATTATTTTTAATGAAGCGTTTAATGTTTTATATAAAAAATTACTTTTATTTAGCTTTATTCAAAGAATACGGTATATTATGGCGAAGAAGCCATAATTTCTGGTTAAATTATAATAAAAAACATAATTATAACAAAAACGTACTTAATTTTTCTTCATTTAATTTAAATTTTAGTTTTGGGTAATGTGGAACGGGAATCCGTATCACCCACACATACTAGTCCACATTATCCGCATCACATATTGGGTGTACAGTTTTAAGGTTTCTTACATTAATTGCATAAAAAATTTGTATTTGTAAGTTGGTGAGAATTCTCATTTTCGTTCTTATAATGGTACTTTTTGAATCTTCTATAATATTTAACCTAGAAACATGAAATTAAACATACAAGGTCCTATGTAGGTAAGAATTCAAGAGGGAACACTTTTTGGTACTTTTTCGCAAAAATGTTGAACTTAAAAAAATTAAATTAAATATCGTGGTCCTAAGCAAGTGACAATACACAAGAAGAAAATTTTTGGTACTTTTTTTCAAATGAAATTTTTGTAATTAATTACTTAGAAACATGAAATTAAAGAATTAAGGTCCTAGTGGGTGAAAATCCACTACTTTGTGGTAGTTTTTGTACTTTTAATGGTACTTCTTTTGTTTTTTTTATAATAATTATCTTGAAACATTATATTAAACATACTTATATGTTTTTATGTGAGTAATAATCCTTAAGAAGGGACTTTTTGTTCTTAAATGGTACTTTTTGAATTTTTTGTAATAATTAACCTAGAAACATGTAGTTAAAGATATATGGTCCTGAACTTAAAAATTAAAAAATGTACATATATGGTCCTATGTGGGTAAGAATTTATACCCACATTTTGTAGTACTTTTTCGTTCTTCTTCATGAAAATAAAAAAACTTTCTATTTGGGTGAAAATCCGTAAGGGGGAACTTTGTGGCACTTTTTTGTTTTTATAATGGTACTTTTTGAAAATGGTTCTGAATGTCTGAGAATCCACATTTTACAACTTTATGGCACTTTACGATTATATTTTGCTAATGAACCAAGAAGCATAAAACCTTAACAATAAGTCGTGAATAAATAAACCTAAAAAAAGAAAAAAAAAAACGGTAGCAAAGTATGTAGAAAGAAAATTTGGTCCATACAGATTTTTGATAAATAAAGATAAAATTCTGACAATCATAATAAAATATTTTAAATCGTTTGTTTTTTGTGCATATTTGTTTAAACAATTGTCAAAACTTGCCAACAAATTTTTTTGTTCACCATATAGGTCTAATAGTAATTTTCTTCATATTGTAATAAAACGATTTTTAATTTTTAATATATAGGTATAAAAATGTTGAATTTTGGCTCATTTTCGAAATATTACAATACATATATAAAAGAGTAACTTTACTGACTGACTGATTCATCATCCCGGAGCCTAAACGCGGCAACCTTATATCTCCTAAACTAGTATGGGTACAAAAAAATTAATACCTATCGTTATTCATTTAAAAAATAAGCGGATATGTTTTAGGTACATTTTTGAAAATTGGCCCTTTTAGGGATAAAATGAGTAAAAACTGTATTTTGGCACCACATGTGTCTTCTAAACGAGTAAACATACACAAAATTTACATCATATTCGTAACTTAACGAAAAATTACGAATAAAAATTTGGCACTTTTTGGAAATTTTAGCGTTTAGGAGGTAAAAATCGTACATATTTTTGGTGCTTTTTAAAAAAAATATTTTTTTTATTTATTGACATATACATATATATATATTTTAATATGCGATCCCATTACAATTCAAAAATCCATTGGAATACAATTTTTGTTACATTCATAGTGGGGAAAATTACCAAAAAGGGCGTAAAACCGGGATATTACATTTAATTCGAATTCTATGATGAATTTTCTATAATACTAAGCCTAGAAACATATGTGGTCCTAAGTGAGTGAGAATTCACAAGAGGGATTTTGTAGTACTTTTTTGTTATACTAACGGTATTTTTTTTTTTTCAGAATGAAACTAAAAGTATGAAATAAAGACACATGCTTCTAAGTGGATACGAATTCACAAGGGGGACTTTGTGGTACTTTTTTGTTCAAAAAGGTGCAGTTACAACAAAAAAAAAAAAAAAAAATCTTATCGAGAAACCCTTGATAGGCAATCGTTTTGCTCGCTTGAGTGATGATGTGAATAATCAACAAGGAAAGGATAGTGTTATTATTAAAAATCCATCAAAACCCCCACCAATATACCTCCGTGGGCCCAGCTCCAATAGCTTGGTGAAGTCATTTATTGACTTTATCGTAAGAAAAGGTGGCGTGTAAGAGACGAAAATAGTAGTTTACACTGCGAATTGTTATAGAAAAATCTCTCATTACCTTAATGATAATAAGAAAAACTTCTATACTTATCAACTTAAGAGTAGTAAAAGATTGGTAGTAGTAATTAAAAGTTTAGAGTCGTGTGTGGAAACAAATGAAATCATGGATGCTATAGAAGAATTGGGCTATCAGATAAGAATTATAGTGAACATTTTTTATAGAGATAAAATTCCCCATCCCATGTTTAGGGCTAAGTTAGAGCCGCAAGAACGTAAATTGAAAAAGAATGAGACACACTCAATATACTCCTTGCAATACCTATTGAATCAGAGAGTAAGTATAGATGAACCTCTTAATATACCTGCCCAATGTGGTAATTGCCAGGAGTTTGGACATACTAAAAATTATTGTACTTTGTATGTATGTGTTGCATGCGGAGACTTTCATGCTTCGTCCCAATATGATATTAAAGAGAAAGGTCTCAAAAGGAAATGTGGTAACTGCAGTGGCAATTTTTCAGCCAATTATCGCGATTGTCCAGTATATAAAAAATTATTCAAGAGATTGAAAGAGAAACAAAGGAAAGGAAGAGTTGGAGTTGTTGAACTGTCATCTAATCCAGTAAATCCTGAGGTTACCATCATTAATGAGGATGCGGCTTCAGTTAAACCAACTATCCAATTTAATAAAGCAAGTTAACCAGACCTAGCAATAGCTCCTATTCCATTGTTTTAAGAATAGGTTTCCAGCAGCCTAATGTCCCCAAAACTTGGAAGGGTTTGAAACTTTTATGCAAACACTTACGCAGAATATTACATCTTTTAATCAGAATATGACAAATTTTATGTCATCCATGCAAACCACAATAAAAGAGCTTTTAACAGCGCAGAACCAAATGATTCAAATCCTCTTAGCGAGAAATTCAGTTATTTGAGAATATGTTTCTGGAACGCAAATGGCTTAAACCAACACAAATCTGAAGTATCATATTTCAAGCAAAAACAAAATATTGATGTGATGCTAGTCTCAGTCTCATTTCACTAATAGATATAATTTTTATATTTCAGATTATTCATTTCATTGTACAAACCATCCGGACGGTAAGGCACTTGGTGGTATTGATATACTAACTAGAAACCTATTACAACATTACGCCCTAGACGAATTCTTGAATGACTATATGCAGACAACATCCGTTCACTTTAAATCTTTTTCTGAGTATTTAACTCTAAGCTCAATTTATTGCCCACCACGATTTTCAATGACAAAAGAAAATTTGGAAAAATTCTTTAATACACTAGGAGATTGTTTCCTGGCATGTACGGACTACAACACGAAACACACTTATTGGGGTTCCAAATTGATGAATCCCAGTAGTAGGAAGATGTATAAAGTTCTAGTTGATCCTAAAAATAGCTTAGTTTATAAACGAATGTGTGAACTATTTAAGCAAATATAATTGGATAATATTATTGGAAAGGTTATAACTTGAAAAATAATATACAAATAGTAAAGTATTAGAACTAAATTTCTTCATTAAATTTATCAAAAAACTTAAAATTTTGATGTTTAGTGTTATTTTGTAAAAAAAAATTAATATTTGAACTTAAATGAAATCTGTATAAATAAAGCTATCATTAGGAAATTTTAGTATAATGAAAAAAGAGTTGTCCTTAAAACAAAAACAAAAATAGATTCCCACTTTTTTATTCTGAAATACCTAAATCCTAGTTCGGGAAAACTTATGTTAAAAATTGTCTTTTTTTCAGTAAAATGTCGTTATCAAATGCGTGGTTTATTAGATATTTTTTGTGCGTTTAGCGAACATATGTAGGTATGTAATCAAGGCGTTTTTTTTAAATTTCAGATTTGATATTTTTGAGCTCCACCAATAAATAAAAATTAAAATTAACGAATTTTTGATAGGGCTAACGGGAAGACTGTTACCCCAAATGCCCTCGGACTTACTTTACATGCATTTACGTTAAGCATTCCTTTAGAAACGTAAAAAATGTATGGTTCAGAGGAAAATAATGGATTATAAAGTGAAAAAATATCATCACTTTTTTAAGAAAAATCACAAAAAATTAAAATGTTTAAAAATTTTCTACTTCAAAATAATAAAACTTCTTATCGGAACAACATACATAAATGATTCTTGCACGAAGATTATTTAGAATTTTATACAGAATGCAGAAAATATTTTGAAAAAAATTTAGGACTCAAATTGAGCCCCCAAAGTTAAAAAACATGTCTAAAAATGGGTCAAAATTTTACTTCAGTTTAAATATCTCTTAAGTATGTAAGCATATTTCTTGTAGAGAATTATAATGACTATCTATGTATAAATTTTTTTTTCAATCAAATCGTAAATGAAATTTTGGCGATTTAAAAAAAAAAATTTTATAACCAAGGTGACCACCTTTGGAGGTCCACCCCAATTCCAAATCAATTGGAATACATTTCAGGATTGGCCACGTGAAATTTCATTCAAATACATCTAGTAGTCTTAAGCTACAGAATTATTTCCAAAAAATCGTTTTTGGACCAGTGTCGTTTGTTGAATACACCTTGACTTTTTAAAAAAATGTAAGTAAATAAAATTACTTCTTTGGCAAAAAAAAGCGATTATTACAAAATTTTGGATTTAAAATTTTTTTTTATTTGCATCATTTAGACAATTATCAGGAATTTCACTATAGAGGCCAAAAAGACTTTAAAGTCGGTTCAAATTTGTAAAAGTTTGCGACGTTTGTGTAACTCATATCGATATACCAAGTTTATGAACATAATTTCAGTATTTTAGAATATCTATATTTATTACCATTTATTTCGCGATTGTCCATAATGCGCACTTCATTTAATTAATCTTTTTTTGGTTGAATATCCTTAGTGCTTGCAATTTTGGTGGTAAAATTTTTGACGTATGCGCAGATTATTTAAGATAACTTCAGTATTTTATATTAATATTATCTAGATTTATTACCGCGATTTTCCTTATCGTGCACTTCATTTTATTAATATCTTTTGGTTGAATATGCTTAGTACTTGTAATTTTTATTGAAGAATCAAGTAACTTTATTAATAAATTTATTTTATATCCAATTACAATTTTTATTATTTATACTACAATTCTCCATACTATAAGATTTTCAAATAAATCACTGAAAATAGTATACTATATATATATATATATATATATATATATATATATATATATATATATACATTAATTTTTAATCATATATAAACTTGTTATACATAGATATTTTATAAATAATATAGAGTAAATTACATGAATTATTCTCAGTCTTATATGTGAAAAGCCAACTTTTTCAACTCCAATATATTGAAAACGATTCTATTTAATTGAAAGATATTTTACCGAGAGAAAAAAATCTAAAACAGCAATAAATTATTAGTAAATATATCCTAGCCAATCATAAATATATGTATTTGAAAGTTGTCTATGTATATTTATAATTATTAAAATTTATATGTTTTAACTTCTAAACTAAATTTCTGCAATTATCAAAATTCTTTAATTTTTGAAGAATTTTGCTATTACCGACATAGTTTGATCAATTTGTTGTTCCGTTCCCAAAGCGAGTTCAAAAAAATTTTTATATACGAAATTTTACATTTCAGGCTCGAGAACTACTTATTAAAAAATAATATGCTGCATATTATTAAATGCCTTATAGCACTGTAAATAATGAGTCTTTCTAGCTGTGAGGGAAATAAAAGATAATATGAACATGCATCCAGACCAGTATTAGAGACCAATCATAATAATAACATAATCTGCCTAAAGCTACTTTTACAGAATAATTTTTTGTATTTAAATTCTTATTGTATTGCGAGGCTTGAATACTAAAGAAAAAGTTTTTGTTGGCAAGGCTACACATGCTGGAACTGTTTTTATGTTTGAAAAATTTCTGGAACTAACGTCATAATGCTGTAGAATATTGGATAACAAAATAAAGCCGAAACCTCGTACAAGATTTTGTCCAATACACGTACGCTTGCCTATACTGAAGGGCAAAAAGTGAGGTATATTTTTTTTAAGTTGCACCTTCTCTCGGCGCCAATGTTTAACCCTAGTTGAATTTTTAGACTTTGTTATTCGATTTAGAACAGAACTTTCCGAAAGTGACGTACTTATAGCTAAGACATCTTTATCGTATTCTATACCAGAGTCGGAGCCTTCCGAGTTGCGACGTTTCGTTTCAATAATTGTGTCAATGTTTTTAGTACATGTTCTTAAGTTTTGCGTGTTACCAAACGCTATCTCGTCCAGTGTTTCTAAAAATCGTTCTGGTTGGAAAAGTTCGGGATTTTGCCAATATTGGGAGCTTGTATTTAATTTATAGTTATTAATAAAAACTACTGTACCCTCAGTTACTCCGTATCCAGCAACAACGGTATCTTCTGTTGCCACATGTGGCACAATAGGAGATGAAGAATAACGTAAGACTTCGAAGATTGTAGCCATTGTATATGGCATATTTTCCATGTCGTAAAGGTTAATTTTCCTTTGGCCTCTGCTGGACACTACATCAATTTCAAACTGTATTTTCTTCCTAATTGATGGATTTTTTGCAATATATCCTAATGATATCATAACTAGATTACCCACCGCCGAGTGACCACCAATAAAATCTTCCAGCATATAAATTATAGTATCTCGAGAAACATTACTATTTTGGTTAAGGCTCTTTAAAAGTGCATCTGTAAAATCTCTCTCAGTTTCATCAATATCTAAATTTTGTTCCCGTTCGTTAATAATACGTTCCAATATAAACTTTCGAATCTTGGTAGACCATCGCACGAGAGTTTTTGTATGTTTTCTGTAAAAAGGTGAAAGCCACGGTAGAAAATCCAAAGCGTAGCCCTGGTTAATTTCCCAAAATATTTCATCGAAATATTTGACAATAAGTTGAAAATCTTGGTCATCATAGTCAAAGCGTATCGAACACATGTATTGTGTAAACATGTTTGCACAAGCCTGTTGAATTAGAGGCTTAATTTCAAACTCGACTCCTGGAGATATTTTTTCTCTTATTTTTTCAATTAGTTCACTAACTTCAAAAGAACCCACAGCCGACATTTTGGAAAAATATGAAGAAGAGTTTCTAGGTGAACAATGACGACGTGCAAGATTACGTCGTTTTTGTTGAAGCGTCGACCAATCACATAATGCCAGAGCTTAAAAGATATAATAAATAATAATGATATTCATATGTATACGTATATATATATATATATATATATATATACGTATACATAGTCATTTTTTAGTATCTTGAAAATTTTTGTATTTTTTTTTTCTTCCAAAGCAACGCATAGAAAATGTGCCATCATTTGAAAGATATTTGGAAGTCGCATCCATTGTCCAAGAATGACCTCAATATTTTTATATTTCACAAAATATCCTATTTTTAAAGATTTTCTCAAAATATTGTTTGTTATTTTAATAAAAATTCTAATTTAAAGACTTCTACTTGTTGTAAATATAAATTGTTGATGACTTTTTATTAAATTTTCTTGCGATATCTCGATTTATGAGGCAGTCAATCTGATATAAAAATTTTCATAAATATAGCCAGTATGGATTGAATTAAAATATATGCGAAAATAGCAAAAAATACTATTAAAAAGAAGAAATAACATTAGTAGTTAATTTAAGAATTACAAAACAGGATTAAATTATATAACAAATTAATGTACTGAAAATGTTCATTGATTGTAAAACGTTAAACAATGTGACAAATTGCAATTGTATTCCCGCCAACGCTTGAAAGAGCTCCATTATTTTAAGGAAATTTGTAAAATATCAGGTAAAAGAATACTTATCAGGTTTTAAAGGACTCAATTTAGATTATTTAGTCTATATAGCAAATAAAGTTAAATAGCACAGGCGCAAAAACATTTTTTTTTTTTTTTTTGTAAAAAATTACTTATGTTTTTTACAACCCCTGAAAATATTTTTGTAATTTTCGTAATTATTTTAATTCAAAGGGTTATTTCTTATCAAAAGAAGAATTTTTTAGTCAATATGGGTGACCTTGGAAAATGGGACATTTCGTGGAATATTAAAATTTAAAGGTCACTCTTGGATATGTTTTATATACTATTGGACGCGCCTTCTAATACCTTTCAAATAATACCACATTTTATATGCGTTAGTTACTTTTGAAGAAAATACAAAAATTTTAAAAAATCTAAAAAAAAAAATACATTTTTTACAAATAATATTTTGGGGAATATCATAAAACATACCAACTATAATTATATATATACTATTATACATGCACCTATATACTTACAGTTATTACGATTTCCTCCAAAAAGTTTATGATATCTTAAAAAATCTGGGCGTCCTCCGAAGAATTTCCCATTTTGGTTGAGGACTTCCCGTATAAGTTCTAAGTTATTAACCACCAAACAGCGTGTAGATCCTAGTGTTAAAGTGTAAATATCACCAAGTTCTTTTGACAACTCCGTAAATCCTTCAAAGGGGACCCTAAAACGTGCCAATAACGGCAAATTTCCGATAATCGGCCAAGGAATAGGGCCAGGCGCTTGTTTATACTCTTTTATAATAATTTTATTTTCTTTACTAGTATTATCAACAATGCGCACTTTTCGACCATATTTGTATAAAATACGAAGGTACAATCCCATAACAATCGACGATAAAATAATAACAAGTATGAGATATATATGTAACATTTTATCAAAATATTTAAATTATACTTGAATTACACGCAATATATTTTTCCTAAAATGTTTTGTCTTGTTGACTTGGCGAGGAAGCTATTTTGAAAAGTAAAAATTCTTAACTGAGCGTTATTCATTTTCAACCTTAGCTTTTATACGTGTACGTTAAGCTATACTACTTACTGGATATAATTGTATATATATGTACATGTACACATGAATGTATTACATTGTCTTTCTATTCGCAAATGATGTTTAAAACTTATTCGATATCTTCAATTTCAATTGGCTGCACTCATCAATAAAGCACAAACAAAACTGAATAAATAATAGCTTTTACTCTTTAATTTTCAATATCCCCTCAATCGTGCATAAATATGTTCTACCTAATTTCTCAAAAAAAGTAAAAGAAATAAAAATAAGAAGGCAAATATACATGTCTACATACACACACATATATATTTATATATACAGTCACGGACAAAAAATAGGTTCAAGTATAGTTATTTTACATTGTTTGAGCTTTCGACAAAATTTTATGCAAAACAATAATTTTTTTGTGCCAAATCATTATGAATACATTGAGTTATAAACCTATACAAAAATAATATCCTTTAACATTATCCCAATAATGGTACATCGTCTCGAGCGCAAATAGTAATTTTTCAGTACAGACAAAAAATAGGGTAAATAGCAGTAAATTCGTAAAATTTTTTATTTTTTTTTAAACTTTAATTCTTTTAAATCTCAATAACGACATTAACAATTAAAAAAGGATAAACATTTTTAATGCCGAGAACTATTCGTATCAAAAAGGGTCTATAGATTAAAAGCCCTAAAAATATGGGGAAAATGAAAGGTCCAAGCAAATGTTAAGTACCAAAATCGATCGTTATAGTTAAATAATTTTATTTTCATAAAAGCATTTTAAAAGGGTTTAATGTAAAAAAAGTTCTTCCGGAACAGAAAATCATGTCAGGAACTTTTAATTCCATTGAGTCTGTTACAAATCTACTAGGAACATAAATTTCTTCTGGGAATGTAAGAAGACAATTAGAGGAAACATAATTTCTTTGGAAGTTCATTCCAGAGTTCATTGATGTTTAGATTTCGACCTGACAATTTGCTATTAATAGCCCACACTGTTATGATTAATTGAACAAATGATACAAAGTATTCCCAATACTGTATTTTTTGTACCCCTGCGAATGCTTTGCGATTAAATTCTATTTTTATAGTTCATCTATAAAACAAATAGTTCTTTTTTACTTGATATTACATAATTTTTGTACTTTTGGGTACATGAAGATACTATTTGAGACCCTTCCAGGTCTGTTCTATGAGAATGGGGCTTTCCGGGATGGTATTTTGAATAAACTATGTTTCCACAAATTGTTTTCTCATATTCTGATGAGAAATTTATGTTCTTACCGAATTTTGGATCGATTTAATTGCAATGAAGGTCTCGCTTAATCAAATTTTTTGGTGGTTTTTTCCCCGAAGTACTTTTTTTACCCAGAACCTTTTCAAATTACTTCCGAGTGCTGCCTATTATTTGAAAATAAAATTACCTAACTATATCGATCAATTTCAGTGCTTAGTATTTGTTTGGATCCTTGATTTTGCCCATATTTTTAAAGTCTTTAATCTACATATCCTTTTTGATACAAATGGTACTCCTTATCCTTTTTCAGTTTTAATTGTTTATATCGTTATTGTGATTTAAAAAAAGTAAAGTTTCGAAAAATTTAACAAAATATTTAAAAAAATTTTGGCGAATTTATTGCTGATCCTATTTTTTGCCCGCATTGAAAGATGATCTTGAGACGATGTACCATTATTGAGATAATGTTAAAGGATATAAATTTTGTTGAAAACTCAGAATATGTAAAATAAATATACTTGACCCTATTTTTTTGTCCGTAACTATATATATATATATATATTTAATTCAGAGTATGATTTTGAAAGCGATATATGTGTCACAAAATACGTTGTTCTTTTAACATGACGCGTATTATGCCGACAATCACCTCTCCAACAGTAATATGTTAATGATGCATAAACTACGTGTACACAGTGGGGTCAAACGCAAATTTTTTACTCATCTAAGTTATCTCTTACAGTTAAAAAGATATTTACGCTTGAATTTTGAATTTTTGATTTTTTGGCTCGACTTTCTTTCGTTTTTCGGGAATAAGTCCGGAGATATATGAGGTAAAAATTTTTTAAAAATATTCTGTAATTTGCTACATATTTCAAAATAATATGCTGAAAGAATTTGTGGATTATCTCAATTCGTTTAGACGTGAAAAATTTCAGTCAGCACTCTGAAATTGGCATGAAAAATGGCTATTTTTTTACAAAAATATAATACAATTCATTCACTTTTTTCTCAAAGTTCCGTTAATAAAAAAATTTTGTCCTTATTAATTTCAAAAGATAAGGCTTCATAAATGGTTAATAAAGAAATTTTGAATTGATTTAAGTTTGCACCCTACATCCAGCATTGGCCGAAAATTGTCAATTTTAAAAAATAGTTTCATTTTTATCGATTAATAAAAAAAATGTCACGCGAGCTTTTTTAAATTTGGTACCCATATTTTTTATAGAAATAGATTTAGAATGATTTAACACTAAACTGCTTCCCGCCCGACTAAAAACGAATGCAGGAGTGGAGATTTTATGTTAAAAGTCAGTTTTTTTAACGACTATTTTTAAAAGCATATTAAAAGCATATTAGCATAACATTTTTAATATTATTTCTTATGTAGTGTGTAAAACACAAATCAAGCTTTCATTCCTAAAAAAATCAATAAAATAGCTCCAATAACCTATTTTTGGTAATTTTTCAAAAATAAATTTTTTTTCAAAAAATAGCTGAAAATCCAAAAAAATTTAATTTTTTTAATACAACTCCACTAATTTTGCAAATACTTTAAAAATGTTAAAAGAATATAAAAATAGACTTATTTATCAATTCAACGATATATAAAATGTTGATATAGGTCATTTAATAATAGTAATATAATGGCCTCAAAACTACCAAGTCACGTCAAAAGTTGCAAAATTCACTATTTTGTTCCGTATTTCCATATGTGTGTATACGTAACACTCAACTGCATTGCTTATTTTTGTTACGAGATAATAATATTTATTAATGAATTTATTTAAAGTGTTCATAATTTTTTTTTTCTACTGAAAAGGTTTTTAAAATTACCTAAGTACATAAATAAGTATATTTTCCTTCGTTTTTTATTAAATTTTTTTAAGTTTTTAAATAATTTACCTAGCTACTTAATTAATGTATTATAACGAAAATGATTTTTTTACAATCGCATAGGTACATTTTTTGACGTACCTGTTTAACACTACAGGTTATAAAAATATACTGAATGAAATTGGGGGTTTTGAGCAAAAATTAAAATTTTTTAATTCATTTTTGCCTGTCACCATTTACCTGATATAAATATTCTTTTTCTATATATAAGTATCCTTATAAATATGCAGATTTATTAGTGAATTTGCCATTATGGAGATTGCATTAAAACACTTTTCTATTTGCAAAGTAATCTGGGATAATCTATCTGATATTATAAATCGTCCAGAAAAAATAAGAAAACTCATTGATACAGCAGTATCTTTTGGTTTAACTTTTATTGCAGAAGACAGTTTAAAGCTCGAAAATTTTTATAAATCATTCGAAAAAAGGATGCAAGCTTCAGATATCAATACCAAAGTTCAAGAAGAAAAATGAAGAGTGGTTGGAGGGAGAAATACCAATTTTCATCGGAAAGCAGAAAAAGGGTCGACCAAAAAAAAGTTACGATGAAGTTCAGCTAAGAACAAAGAGGACCAAACAGGAATCTATTCTAAATTCACATACGAATGCCGAAATAAAAGATACATTTAAAGCTTTGGTAACAAGTACGCAACCAAAGGAAGTAGAAAAAGTTATAGATGTGTTACCAACAGCTTCTCCCAATCGATTACATCGGATAATCCAAAGCATAGTGACACCGAAATCAACATCGTCCTTTACCTCTGAAGATGCTTTAGCTCTAATATTAAATTTAGGATTATCAAGAAACCAATACGAGATTTTGAGGAAATCTGTTAGCGAAAAAGGATATGATATCTTTCCCAGTAGCAAATCAGTGAGAGAAGCGAAAAGTAATATTTTACAGCCTATGGAGCACCCGGTTAATGCTTCTGTTAAAAGTGCTAAAGTTAATATATTGCAATTATTTGAAAATACTGCCTCTAGAATTATATCTACCTTCAGCAATGATAACATTGAAAAATGCAAAGACTCTGAACTTATTTTAATATTCAAATGGGGCTGCGATGGAACATCAGGATTTTCGGAATACAAACAACTGGATGGAAGTAATTCTGGAAATAATTATTCCTCGCTGTTTATAGCGTCTCTGGTACCACTTCGAATGCGCTTAAATAAGCCTTCCTCATCGACAAGAAATGACTCGCTTTTGATGATATATGGATAAATTTAACTCCAGGTTCCAAATTTTTGTGCCGTCCAATCCTTTTTGATTACACAAAAGATACCACGGTTACAATAAACAGCATTGTCAACCAATTGGAAGAAGAAATTAAAGCATTGCCCCCAATATATGTAAAACTATCAAACAGAACTATTAAAGTTACATTTCAACAACAATTAACGATGATTGATGGAAAAGTTGCAAACGCTATAGCAGATACCACATCTACATGGAAATGTAATATATGTGGAAAAATAAGTTCACAATTTCAGGATAATTCTGAAGTACTTGTTAATAAAAATTCTTTAAAATTTGGAATATCACCACTCCACGCAAAGATAAGATTTTTGGAGTTCTACTTACATCTTGCATATGATATGAAGTACAGAAATATTCCCGGGCAGGAAAATGCTACAGTAAAATCAATTTGGAACTTCACGAATTACGAAAAGAGGAGAAGAAAAGAATTCAATTAGAATTCAAAGAACAATTCGGATTAATAATTGATAAACCTCTACATGGCTATGGAAGCTCAAATGATGGAAATACAGCAAGACGTTTCTTTGAAAATCCGGAACTCACATCTTCAATCACAGGCATTGGCTTAAATATTTTGAAGCGTTTTAAGATTATATTGGCAGCCATTAATAGCAAAAAACAAATTAATGCGGACAAATTTAAAATTTTTGCTTACGAAACTAAAGAACTACTTAACATTACATACCCCTGGAAATCAATGACTCCAACAATTCACAAAGTATTGGCTCATGGTAAAGAAATAATAGAAAATAGTATTTTGCCATTGGGAGAGCTAACAGAGGAAGCACAGGAAGCCCGAAATAAAGATGTTAAACATTTCCGACTCTTCAATACCCGAAAATGTTCGAAAATAGCGCAAAATATGGACTTAATGGAATATTTATTAATATCATCAGATCCAGTTATATATATTCTATAAGAACACGATGACTACCAAAAATCACTCTTGAAATAGAAAAAGAGGATTCCGAAGCTAAGGAAGTTAAAAATTTGCTAACGTTTCATGTTTCTGATTATTTTCAAGAAAATCTCTAATAATATCTTCGATAATATATTCTTAATAAAATAAATATACGGGATATATGTATAATAAGTATGTAAATATGTAGAACAAATTAAATAAACATTACTCAAATAAAGAATTTACTACTTTATAATAACCTACATATACCTACATAATACATTAGAAAACTAAAATGTTACGTATACACACATATGGAAATACGGAACAAAATAGTGAATTTTGCAACTTTTGACGTGACTTGGTAGTTTTGAGGCCATTATATTACTATTATTAAATGACCTATATCAACATTTTATATATCATTGAATTGTAAATAAGTCTATTTTTATATTCTTTTAACACTTTTAAAGTATTTGCAAAATTAGTGGAGTTGTATTAAAAAAATTAAATTTTTTTGGATTTTCAGCTATTTAAAAAAAAAAAAATTTATTTTTGAAAAATTACCAAAAATAGTTTATTGGAGCTATTTTATTGATTTTTTTAGGAATAAAAGCTTGATTTGTGTTTTATACATTACATAAGAAATAATATTAAAAGTCTTATGCTAATATGCTTTTAATATGCTTTTAAAAATAGTCGTTAAAAAAACTGACTTTTAACATAAAATCTCCACTCCTGCATTCGTTTTTGGCCGGGCGGGAAGCAGTTTAGTGTTAAATCATTCTAAATCTATTTCTATAAAAAATATGGGTACCAAATTTAAAAAAGCTCGCGTGACATTTTTTTATTAATCGATAAAAATGAAACTATTTTTTAAAATTGACAATTTTCGGCCAATGCTGGATGTAGGGTGCAAACTTAAAACAATTCAAAATTTCTTTATTAACCATTTATGAAGCCTCATCTTTTGAAATTAATAAGGAAAAAATTTTTTTATTAACGGAACTTTGAGAAAAAAGTGAATGAATTGTACTATATTTTTGTAAAAAAATAGCCATTTTTCATGCCAATTTCAGAGTGCTGCCTTTGAATATTTTTCACGTCTAAACGAATTGAAATAATCCACAAATTCTTTCAGCATATTATTTTGAAATATGTAGCAAATTACAGAATATTTTTAAAAAATTTTTACCTCATATATCTCCGGACTTATTCCCGAAAAACGAAAGAAAGTCGAGCCAAAAAATCAAAAAATCAAAATTCAAGCGTAAATATCTTTTTAACTGTAAGAGATAACTTAGATGAGTAAGCTTATTTTTTCTTTATCTTATCAAGCACTTTCCAGAAATATAAAAATCTTTAAAATCGGACTTCATTTGTACAAGTTACGATTTTTTTTAACTTTTACATACTCGAGGTAGTCAACTTTGACACCCTGTAGCTTATCTCGTGTTATCACAGGGTGACTACAAGATAATTTTTCTGAAAGCTTAGGTCCTCCTCTATAACTCTTCCATACATTTGAATTTGATCCGACCAGTAGTTTAGGAGATTCAGATTTATTACCAAAAAATTTGCGTTTGACCCCACTGTGCGTGTGTAAGTTTTGTTCTTATTCACCCTGGAGGCAAAAAAAAGGTCTTGTTTATTAATCTTGTACTATTTTATGTTACGAATCTTATTATTCATAAATAAATGTGTATTTTAAAAGTGCTTTTAGAAGAGCCAAAACACTTATTACAACTCGAACATATTATAAAGAATTTTCAAAAATAATTTTAGAATTACCACTTTTTGTAATACATCATTTCGATACAATTCAAAATACAAATTTTAAAATCAACCGGTAGTTTGTCTGTTATATTTTCATTGAATGTATATTAATGAACCAACTGGACTTAATTTCTCAGAACTAGAATTTTTTCCCGGGATTTCCCAATTTTTATTACCCGTTTTATTGAGATTTAATATGGGAATTTCCGGGAATTTTTTTTGTTACTTTCTACTCCAGTTCGTAAAACTTTGGTTACAAAACAAAATTATTGTACTAGATAAAATGATTTGTGTTTTATAGTAAATTAGACTGGCCGTAGAAGCAATGTCTAGACGTAATACTTTACGTAATAGTTTATTAGCATCGGATGCCATTGTGTTTACAATGTGTAACAAAATAAAATCCATTCCTTCATTACTGGGATATAAAATGTTTCAGGATTTACGCGAAATAGTTGATTTTATAACAAATCCTATGTCAAGAATATATTTCCAATATTTAATAAAATACTCCATCATTGGATATGCTGAAAATCTGGAAATTGTCATTAAAGAAGTTGAAGGCGATGTATGCAATTGCTGCTTTTCGCGAAAAAATAAACTTTGAAGAAACCTTAAAAGCTACAATTGAAAAAGAAAATATGGTTTTCAAATATATCCATAAAAGTACAGAGAAAAGTTTTTTGAAGCGAGTGGAAAAAAAACATTAAATAGTGTCATTTTATATGGTGAATTAATAATAATTCATCCCACATCTGTGGAAAGCGAAATGATTTTTTCCACAGCATTTTATAAATTAAATAAGAAAATATTTATCCGATGAAATAATTAATGCCTTAATTGTTTAGAGATACATTTTTAAAAAATAAGTGATATTTTTTATTGATTTAATTTTACTGTTAAACCAGCATTTAATCTGCTACTGCGTTTAACTATGACTACTAACTCCCATGGGAATAGTTATAATGTTGGTGCCTTCAGAGAAAGAATAACATACATCTCAATCACACCTTCTAATGATTCCAATTTCATGCCTCCAGGTTTATATTTAAATAAGGAATACCGAAGGATTGGGATATCGTACCACTTCATAACCTTTTATGAGTTTATCATTAAATAACGGGGGGTACAAACAAACTACAGCGGACAAAAAAATTATTCGATATCGAATAGTACAATTTTCTCAGATTTTGTAAATAAAAAAATGGTTTGCAGTTTACTAGAACATAGAAATTTCAATTCTGCATAAATTTTACAGTTAATACAAATAAAAGTTATTTTAAAAAGCCATTTACATGATGACATTAAAACTCAAGGCAAAAAGTATCCAACATCATACTTTATTCTTTGAAATAACTCAGAAATTAAATTTTTTAATACCACGTAGCTTTTTATTTTCACTTCTTAACTGTGTGATTTGAGTTATTATCCTGGTAAAAATAAATCGGTTGGAAATTCCTAATTTCTCAGCACTTCCATGTAAATTTTATTTTAAAATGTCTTTATAATACAGATAATCCATTATTTCAGCTATAAATGTTAATAATACAGAACTTTTTCGACTTTCCTCTTAAAAATTCTAATCTCACTTTTATATCATGTGAGCTTCTGTATACTAGACCTGGCTCTAAAATTATATATTTTTTTAATATCTCTAAATTTCTATAATGCAGTGCGTATTCCCAAGTACTTTTCACTATCTTCAGCCATGTTCGATGCATTCAGTTTGTGATTTTGTTTCACTTTCACGACCAGCTTTTGTAAACCAGTGAATTTTCGTTTTTTTTTTTATATTTTCTATAATATAGTAAGACGTTTTTCTTCGCATTTACGCTTTTTCTACAATTAAATTTTCCGATTTTTCTTGCTAAAAGTGATTAATTATAAAGTTTTTGGCTTCAACTGAAGTTTATTTTTTTTGCGTCCTTTATTTACACAAAATCATATTAAAATGATGTAAAATTATTTAAAACGCAAGTAACTGTTGTCCTAGTTGTAAAACCAAAAAAAAAAGAAAAAATTAATACAGTTATAGGAAATGGACAAATATACAACATGTGGAATTCTTTTTTTGCGTTTGAATTCGTGTACTGTTGAAAAAATGGCAGCGCTCAATAAAGTTCCGTGCATTTAGGAGCAAATATTATTAAAACATATTTCAAATAAATATTTGTCGATTTATTCGAAATAATTCAACAAGTATATAAATTATAACTAAATGAAATGTTATGTCGAATACTTATTTTGGTCACTGTACATATGAGCCGCTTATTTTGGAAGTGGCCTAAGACCCTTCATAAAAAAATCGTGTTAATTTATTTTTACGGAATAGTATTATTCTAATTTACTCCTTTATTTTATAAATCGCTTCACCTCACTTTAAAAAATTTTCAATGGTAATTTTGAAAAACATTATAACAAAAATGTTTAAAATTGAAGTAAAGTGTTTTTCAAAATTGGGCCCTTAATTTTTTTCTTTATTCATTGAGAAATATTGGCAAGTTTTAATATAAAGCAAAAAAAATAAAAAATAAAAATGTATATATTTTCATAGCTAACTTCACCGCCTTTATGGATGAACTTAGGCCACTTTCAAAATAAACGGCATATTTATATATCACCTAATTAAAAAATCAGATTTCATAAAATTTGAAGCTTTTTTTTGAGTTGAAAAGAAAAACTACTTAAATTTTGTTCCTATATTAAACAGTCTAGGAAATGTATTCTAGATGCTTTTACCTCCAAGACTCCAAATTTGTAAAGATGTTGCGGGGGAGATTCTAGATTACATTATCTATAGGACATTGTGTCGGCAGTACCAAGAATAAAAATACTTGTTAAAAAAGTACCCAAAAGTAAAATAAAATTAATTAGCTTATAGTTTCTTTTGTGGAACTTTTTTTTATAATTTTTTAGAATTTTTGTATTTCGGTTTAAGTTCATTGAATAATTGTAGAAGAATACATTGTTAAAGTTTTATTGGACACTCGGCACAATTTAATGCATTTTCTAGTCCGCCACGACCGTCATCAGTACTCTTCAGCGTCCCACCGTGATATTCTCTGTAAACATCATCTATTTAACTTACAACTTTTCGGGAAATGGAATCCGTAACTTTTATTTTCCCTATATCTTATTAAGTAATAAACTAAAGCCGAAATACAAAAACTCTAAAAAACTATAAAAAAGTTAAAAAAAAAAAACTGTAAATTAATTAACTCAACATAAGGCACGGTATAAAAAAATGTTACTTGACTCCACTATTAAGTATTTATAAAAATAGAAAACAAACAGATCAAATAATAACACCATTGTTCATTGCTACTTAATAAGTGGCTAAACAATAACAATTATACATTGCTTGATGATTTACTACCTAATAACTGCACGAAATTTACCATAATTACATAATTAGGTGGTATTTGTAATGCTTAACGGAAATGTAGAGGCGGGTCAAAATATTTCGAAAGATATAAATTTTATGCACCAAAACAAAATTACTTGGATTAAAAAGGATCACAATATTAAATTGCATTTCTTTGTAATAAACTCTAATAAAATATATTTTCGAATAATAATATGAAGAAATTATTTTTATTCGATTTGCATTTTTCGAAAATTTTTTAAAAATCGCGATTTTAGCATAAATAAATTTTTTTAAATTTTACTAGAGACAACAAAACTTTTACGAGATAACACCTTTTTTCGGGAATATACATTCACCAGACGGATATAAAATTCAATACTGCAAAAATTATTTATAGGTTTCTATAAATAACTGAACACAAATTTATACAGACTAAACAACAAATGGAAGGGAGAAGTCTTATTCACAAAGCCTGTAGAGCAACTTAACGAAGGACCAATTATATCCAGATCCCGTCTAATAAAGATATTACGGGCACAAAATAGATTCACTTATCCTTCCGAAGACTGGGATATAATCCATTTGGAAACTCCAACTCAGTTTGGACATGCCATAATCCTAAATGTGAACGAAGAGAAAATGAAACGTTTGGAGACAAACTAGTACAGATTAAGTGTTGGTCTAAGCAGCGTAGTAGTGAAATCTGTTACTAGGTGAATTGAAAACATACCTCGGGTGAGTCAAAGGTCCTAAATTTCTACAGATCAATTTCCATCACTCTATAGAGGCAATAATAATAGACTCTTAAATGAAATTGATAGTAGCGTAGTTGTGAAACGCACGTCGTAAATGCAAGAGTTAATGAAATAGAAACAGTATTTTCGGAATTAAACTACTAAAAGATGAAAGTAAAACCTTAAAATTACAAATGTAAAGACAGGAAAATCTTGCTCTCTTATGATCTTCGCATTAATGGCATTCCGTATATACCTAATAAAAACTTAAACAGTATTTTGGCATTTGTTATATTTTTAATATATCCACCCCGGCTTATAAATCAATTTTCCGTCTCCAAAATAAAAGTAATAAAGAACAGAATTCGCCGGAGGCAGTTATACTTGTAAAATTACTTTCTGCCTATGATAAAAATTTTGTATTAAATTCATTGGCTTTATTCCGAAAGAAATCGCAAAGCATATTGGCTTTAAGTCATATAAGAATCAACACATGAAAATATTCACGTTCACCAATTTCAAAATATTTAAAGCATCCATGGATCTACGTATTATTTCCATATTTTCATTAAGAGGACTTTAATATTTTATTATCTAGTTACTTTGTCATTTATTTTTAACATATTTTTATTCCCTAAAAAACTTATATACAATTTATTTTATGTATGTTACTCTAACATTATCTATAATTCCTTTTATGCATTGTCTATTAAATAATAAACATTTCCGTAATGACTGATATTGGTTTAGGTTCTAATGACTGTACTTGGAATATGATTAGAATCCTGGCAAAACATAATGGTCTTTATATATGTCATATAAACGCCCAAAGCCCAAATGGACGTAATATGGGTATCTGAAACATGGTTTAACACTATACTACCTGACAGCCTGTTTAAAGTTGATGGATTCAATCTAATAAGAAATGGCAGATTATCATATGGTGAAGTCGCTATTTATATTAAGCAACACATCCATTACAAAATAATAGGTCAATCTACTGTCAACGATAAAATCGAAAATATATTCATAGAAATTTACAACCGTGATTGGAAAATGTTGCTTTGCTGTGTTTATCGACCGAATAAAAATATTTGCTATGATAATTTTTTACACTTTCTTGAATCTTTGACTGTTAAGTATGCAGATATCACTATTGCTAGTGATTTTAACTCGGAACATTTTAGCAGAGTCTAGTTTTTAAAAACTCATTGTTGAGTATAGGATTACTTATTGCGAATATCTCGTTACCCACACATTTTACATCCTCTAACTGCAGTCTGCTCGACATCTTTATTACAAGTAGTAAAAATAATGTACTTCTCTTCGATCAAATAAGTGCACCTTGCTTTTCAAAACACGATTTCATATTCATTTCATACAATTTTCTAGTACAAGATGACAACAGTCCTACAACATAACGATTTTGATGTCTTAATTCAACTCACACTTGGTACAAACAGGAATGATATATATTGCATGACTACACCGGACGATCAATTGCACTTTTTAAACTCAAATATAAAACGAATATATGAACTCACCGCCCCAATTCGTACTTACAGGACAAAAAACGATAATCTTTACTGGTCTAACAATACTTATCAAACAAAGGGTTGAAATATATACACGTTGAAAAATATTTCGTATGGTTGAAATGTATAACGAATATCGATGTTGTCGTCAAGCTGTTGGCAAAAATATTAGAAAAGCCAATTCACTATGTTATGAAACTTGATTCAAAAACGCAATTAACTCCAAAAAGAAATGGAAAATAATTAAGGAAATTGGAATTGAAAATAATAGGAAACGTATAAACAAAGACGTTAATGTTGAAAGTTTAAAAATGCATTTTTCAACTATTCCCATAGTTACTGTTCCTGTAGAACAATCTACTGCGTACTATAGCAATCACTCTTTTTCATCTTCATCCAACACAAGTCAGAGACAATTTTCTTTTGATTGTACAATACCATCTGATGTTTTATCTTGTTGCTTTAATGCTATCGGATCCGATGATATACACCCAAAGTTCCTTAAATTGCTACTCCGTATAATTTTACAAAATATTACTCATATATTTAACACAATTATCACTACCAGTTCATATCCTAGTTTTTAGAAATATGCCCTGGTTATTCCTATACCAAAAGCATCGCATGAGTTTTGTCCTATTGCAATTCTACAATATCTTTAGAAAGTATTATACACCGGCAAATAACTAGTTATTTGGATACATGTTCCCTCCTTAGTGTCCACCAAACTGGCTTCATACATAAGCACAGCTGTGTTACAACCCTAATCAACGTATTTCTTAATATTTCTTAATAATGCCACTTCGCCAATGATTACATATCTATCAGATCGTCATCAGTCTGTAAAAGTAGGGTATAATGTGTTAGCCCCTTTACCTGTGAAAAATGGCGTTCCTCTATCCCGGGACCATTGCTTTTTTCGCTTTATATTAATGACTTTCCACTACAACTTTCGTATTATAATATACATATGTATGCGGATGATGTTCAGTTGTATATAAGCTGCCAAAAGAACCAAATTATAGATTTCGTATCAAGGATGAATATATATACCGTATATTCATGGGCCACTGCTATGGAATACATCTTAACCCCAAAAAATCTAAATGTGTGTTATAATTAAAAAGCCTCAAAAACATAAATGACTTAATGAAGATACGGTCCTGTTTCTACTACATAAAATAATCTATATCAAAGAACCAACTTATTTATATTATCGTATACGATTTGCCAGGTCAAACAGAGGAATGAAATTGATATTACATCGACATCGCAGTTTAATATCAGATTGGCATATTCTAATCTATTCCATACGTCTATGGAACTCTTTACCCCCCAACATCCAATTCATCGGCAATGCATTGAAGTTTAAACAAAAATTATTTTATGTTTTTAGTTAAATGTTTAAATCAAATAAAATTGCTATGCTATATATTTTTATGTATTATTCAAAGTTATTATTATTATAAAAATTCGTAAAATGTGTACTGTGATAATATCACATACTGTAATTAAAAAGATTTTTATCTAAATCCCTAATAACCGGAATTTAACAAACACGGAAATAGACCTTCATATAGATAGATTAAATAACATTATAACTTCAACGATTCATTAAATGGTTCCAAAATATAAAATAGAAAATTCGTTTAAAAGTATAACTAACCCAACTGTGAGAATGCTATATCGGGAAAAAAGTAGAGTGTTGAATATCATAAAAAGGCATAATAGATTGGAGCAATCATTATCGATTATGGAATTTTCTTTGACAAAGATTAGGTTGAAGTTGATAAAAAATCTCATAAACGAAAATTTCGTTTTAATTTTTAACAAACGTATCAAAATACCCTTAAATCTTCAAGAACTAAAAATTCCGGAAAATTCTGAATCCTTGCTTAACAAAGCGGGAATAAACCCGCAATTTTTAAGGAAAGATGACTTAAATAACTACATAGTTGATGAAAAAATCCAAATGCTAGATACAATAGGAGCATATTTCGAGTCAATCCACGAAAATAAGGAAACTAATCCGAATAACGT
Organism: Protocalliphora azurea; assembly: GCA_932274085.1. Classification (NCBI taxonomy): domain Eukaryota; kingdom Metazoa; phylum Arthropoda; class Insecta; order Diptera; family Calliphoridae; genus Protocalliphora; species Protocalliphora azurea. The sequence continues at coordinate 81,834,111 of OW026519.1, forward strand.
TATACACCAACAAGTCAATCAATCCTTCAATAATTTTTTAGAAGCTAAAAAGAATTACGAGAGAGATAAAGAAACGTTGATTAACTTTAATGATACATTTCTATCAGACAATTTGGATGAAGTACAAACTCAAGATTTTTTTATAACTAAGAATAATTTATTAAATATTTTTAAAAGTTTAAGTAATAAATTATCGGCAGGTATTGACAACATACCAAATATTGTTCTGAAAAATATATCTGAAACAATGGTCTATGATTATTGTAAATTATTCAACAATATGCTTAATAACTCATATTTCCCAAGTACCTGGAAAATGGCTAAGATTGTTATCCTTCCAAAGAAAGGTAAAGAACCAAATAGTCCCAAAAATTTACGCCCTAATAGCTTATTACCTAATATAAGCAAAATATATGAAATATGTATTAGTAATACAATAAACAATTTTTGCAATAAAAAAAGAATTAATATTGAAAAGCAATTCGGGTTTAAATTTAAGCATTCCACGGTAAACGCTATATAAAAACTTACTTCTGATATTAACTGGAATTGGCATAGAAATTACTGCACAGGAGCGTGTCTCATTGATATTGAGAAGGCTTTCGAAAGCATATGGATTGCTGGTCTAATATACAAATTAATTCAATATAAGCTTCGAACTTATCAAATTATGTTAATATATATATGTGATAAAAATTTCTTCATTTATTATCAGAATGACAAAAGCCACAAATCCTTTAAAGTTATCAATGGATTACAGCAAGGAACTGTAAATTCTCCAATTCTGTTTAATTTATATATTTTAGACCTATTAAAACATATCGAAAATATAATTTCCTTTGCAGATGATATAGTTTTTAACGCAGATGATATAGGTTTTAACGGCTGGTTTAAATCTTTCTCAATGCTTCTAGGCATTTCCGTTTATGTTAACAGCAGTTAACATAGCTGTAAAAATTATTAAAATAGTTCTAAACGTACAACATTGAATAAAAAGCTTTCACCATTGTTTTTTGGTATGGCAACACTAAATGATTAAGCTGCTAACATTAACATTAAAAGCTCTAGTTTGTCCGTTAAGAACATTGTAGAAAGAAATAGAGCTTTCAAGAAGCATCTAGTAGGTAATACAGTGCATATAAATTGGCCGTGAGAACACCATTGAGTCAGTCTAATTGGAAGCGTCGTTAAGTAAAGACAAATTAACTGCCTTGGCTGTATAATCTTGTACATTATTAAAGTGTGTTGTATAAACTGTGTAATTTAAGTGTGTGTTTATATTAGAACGCAAGTGACTATTTAAACTGATATAGTTGTACATTTTTAAATAAAATAAAGAGTCGTTACAACTTTTAAACTACTAAACTGCTGTTATTTGCAATCAAAGTACAAGTTTATTTAAAGGAAATAAACAACCGTTTTTAAAAGGTAAAAACGTAACAATTTGTGTCAGAAGTGGGATTGCAAAACAATAAGCAGTCATGAAGTTTGAAGAGCTAAAAGTGGAGCAACTCAAGAGGGAATTGAATAAGTTGGAGTTACCTACAGCTGGTAATAAAGCAGATTTACAAAAGAGGCTGATAGATGAAGTCAAGCGGCGTAATATTGACATCGGAACTTACGAATTCGAGTATAAAGAAGAAATGGAAGCTTCTACCCGTACAAAAACAAGCATGGATTTATCCACAATGTTTGCTGCTTTGATGAAGCAATTTAAAGAAGTTAAAGAAGAAAATAAAATAATGGAAATGAAATTTCAAGAAACTTCTAAAGAACTTCTTGCTGAAGTTCAAGAAACTTCTAAAGCTAATAACGAGAAACTTCTTGCTGAAGTTCAAGAAACTTCTAAAGTAAATAACGAGAAACTTCTTGCTGAAGTCAAAGAAGAAAATAAAATAATGGAAATGAAATTTCAAGAAACTTCTAGAGCGACAGATGAAAAACTTCAGCAAGTTTCGGAAGTTATAAACAGCAGTGTGGATGGCATTGATAAAAAGGTGTCCGACTTAGAGAGCTGTCTAGATATACAAGCCAACGTCGTTGATAAAAAGCTGACCGACTTAGAGAGCTGTCTAGATATACAAGCCAAAGTCGTTGATAAAGTTGATAAAAAGCTGTCCGACTTAGAGAGCTGCCTGTCCGATTTACAGAATGAAATATCCAAAAGTGTTGATAAAAAACTACATGATCTAAAAATAAAGATGAATAATCTTCAATGCCAAGATGGACAGGTGCGAATTATTCCAGAATCCTCTAGTAGAATAAAAGTCCCTAGTTTTGATGGCACCACACCATTTAATGTGTTCAAGTTCCAGTTTGATACAATTGCCATTAGAAACATGTGGAACGACGAAGAAAAAGCTATAGAGTTGATATTGGCCTTAAAAGGAAATGCAGCAGTAGTTCTTGAAAGCGTGCCTGCATGTAACAGAAACAGTTATGATGATATAATGGAGGCGCTACAACGTAAGTACGCTGGTGAACATAAAAAGGAACTATACCGAATGGAATTGCATGGTAGAGTGCAGAAGCCCAATGAGACGCTACAAGACTTTGCGTTGGAAATCGAACGTTTGCTGCAGCTTACTTATCCAGGGGAAAACAGCCCGTTTTTGGACCATTTCAAGATAGAGGCATTTGTTAATGGCATTCGCGATCCTGAAATAAAACACGCGGTTTGTGCCACACCTAAACCATCATTTACTGAAACCGTATCATTCGCACTGGCGCAAGAAACGGCGAAAATAATTTAAAAGCCGCAAATATGCAAGGTGCGAAATGTTGAAGTTGTTGCTGATAATGAGAGGAATATAGTCGACGAATTAAAAAAAGTTTTGGAGGCGTTTAATGATAAGCAAAGTAAAGTTAGAGTAAGATGTTATAACTGTGGTAAATCGGGTCATATTCAGCGAAACTGCAAAGCACCGAGAAAACAAACCAGATCTGCCTCGCCTCAAGGAAATAACCGGCAGTCAAATCATCAATCATCACAAGAATCACCTTTAAACTAGAACGAGCTGGCACTATGGGGCAAGAGCTAGCTCCCACATCTGAGGGCCCCACCATCTCCATATCCGTAATGCAACAGAAAAATAGCAATCTTACTGCTTCGGGGTACATCAACGGTCAGAAGCACGTTTTTACTGTAGACACCGGGCCATCACAGTCTATCGTCAGGCCAGATTTAGCCAAGAAAACAATTGAACCATTATGTGGGGTAAGCCTGCGCACAGCTACTGGGGAGCCGGCCACGGTCTATGGTAAAGTAAATGTGAAATTAACCATTGCCAACGTTACCGTCAATCATGTATTCATTGTTGCCGACATTGTGGACGAAGTCATCATTGGTGCTGATTTCATGATTAGCCATGGCATTACTTTGGATATGGGACAAATAGTTATGATTTGGCGAAATATGGAGATACCTCTTGACGTCGGATATGAAAATAGGACTCAAGTAAGAAAGCTAGTTACCGTCGAGCATCAGAAGCTACCACCACAGTCAGAAACTTTAGTATGGGCTCGTATGGAGGGAGATTGTGAGGACAACAGTTTGTGGGTGGTAGAACCAGCAGAAATAACAAGTGATCTTGTAACAGCAAAAGCTCTCGTTAAACCCTGCAACAACAAAATAGTTCCTGTAAGAATGCTTAACCTGTCCAGCTATGAAAAAGTCGTTAAGCCAAATTCCGAAATAGGTCAATGCACTTCAGCAGAGGCAGTAATCAATTGCGAGAAAAACCCGCAACCTGCCAATAAACCCACCAAAGAACACGAGCTACTAGCGGAATATGTGGGAAAATGGGTAGAAGGATTAGCGCTTCCAGACAGAAATAAGGCCAAACAGATTCTGAAGAAATATAGCTCCGTCTTCGCCATAAAAAGTCAAAGCCATGGTAGAACGGCAATTGTGAAGCATCAAATAAATACTGGCGAAGCGAGGCCAATAAAGCAGGCGCCCAGAAGTGTTCCTCTAGCAAAACGAAGTGAAGTGAAGGAGTTGGTCAATGAAATGGAGCGGAACGGTATAATCGAACCATCTTAAAGTCCTTGGAGCTCGCCTGTTGTTTTAGTTAAGAAGAAAGACGGCAGCACTAGATTTTGCGTCGATTATAGAAAACTGAATGACTTCACCAAGAAAGACAGCTACCCACTACCAAGAATTGACGACACCCTGGATACACTAGCTGGAACACAATGGTTCTCCATATTGGACTTGCAAAGTGGTTATTGGCAGGTAGAGATTTCAGAAAAAGACAAGGAAAAAACCGCCTTTACCGCGAGTGATGGGTTATGTCAGTTTAATGTGATGCCATTTGGACTCTGCAATGCTCCAGCCACATTCGAGCGTTTAATGGAACAGGTATTGAAAGGACTTCATGGGAAGACATGCTTGGTGTACCTCGATGATATAATTGTCATGGGTAAGACTTTTGATGAACATCTGAATAACCTTGAAGAAGTCCTTAAACGAATATCAGCGGCTGGACTCAAACTCAGTGTAAAGAAGTGTGCGTTGTTTCAGAAAGAAGTCAAATATTTGGGACATCGCGTAACAGCAGACGTAATATCTACAGATGAGGATAAGATAATTGCTGTAAAGAACTGGCCACGTCCGAGAAATCTCCACGAATTGAGTAGTTTTCTTGGCCTTTGCACATATTACAGACGATATGTCCCGAATTTCGCCAATGTAGCCGCAAGCTTACATGGGCTGACCAAGAAGTCACAATCATTTCAATGGTGTGAAGCACAAGAACTAGCATTTCAGAAGCCAATTGGGTAGCCAATTGTTCACAATGCATAGCAGCGAAGGGCCCAGTAAGAAGAAGTCGTGGAAAACTTCAGCAATATAACAAAGGCGCGCCTTTCGAGCGGGTTGCAATGGATGTAGCAGGCCCTTTCGCCGTCAGTGATGCTGCCGGAAATCGTTACGTTCTAGTGGTTATGGATTATTTCAGCAAATGGCCAGAGGTATATGCCATACCTGATCAAGAAGCTAAAACGGTTATAAGTGTATTTGTGAACAACTGGGTGTGCCGCTATGGTGTTCCACTGGAGTTGCATTCTGATCAGGGTAGAAATTTTGAATCTGCCGTATTCAAGGAAATGTGCGATTTATACGGAATAAGAAAAACCAGAACAACGCCACTGCATCCTCAATCTGATGGCATGGTCGAAAGATTCAATCGCACTCTGGAGGAATATTTAAGAAAAGTGGTCAGTGCACATCAGAAGGACTGGGATGAACACATACCGAAATTTCTATTGGCATACAGCTGTTCATGATTCAACCTCTCGAACACCTGTAAAAATTGTCTTCGGGACAGAACTCAAGTTGCCTGGTGATTTAGAATTCGGTATTAAGCCCTCATCAACAAATAAGGAAAACACTTCCCAAGAGCAAGATGTCCTGAACGAACTACATGAATTCGTACGCAGACGAACAAAAATGACCAGCGATAAAATGAAAGCCAGATACGATCGAGCAGCGAATTCTGAAGGATTTAACGAAGGCCAGCTTGTACTGTTGTATAACCCACAACGTAAGAAAGGACTGTCTCCCAAACTACAAACCCATTGGGATGGACCATACAAAGTGATTAAGAAATTAAACGACGTGGTGTACAGAATACAGAAAGAAAAGAGCCCGAGATCTAAAATGAAGGTCGTACATCTAGAACGACTAGCTGCTTATGGGAAAAGTGAATTCGTGCCTATTCGGAACCAACAGGCTTAAGCGGGGGGCAGTGTTACGAAATTGTACTTGAATTCAAATATAACGGTTTTAACGGCTGGCTTAAATCTTTCTCAATGCTTCTAGGCATTTCCGTTTATGTTAACAGCAGTTAACATAGCTGTAAAAATTATTAACATAGTTCTAAACGTACAACATTGAATAAAAAGCTTTCACCATTGTTTTTAAGTATGGCATTGTAGAAAGAAATAGAGCTTTCAAGAAGCATCTAGTAGGTAATACAGTGCATATAAATTGGCCGTGAGAACACCATTAAGTCAGTCTAATTGGAAGCGTCGTTAAGTAAAGACAAATTAACTGCCTTGGCTGTATAATCTTGTACATTATTAAAGTGTGTTGTATAAACTGTGTAATTTAAGTGTGTGTTTATATTAGAACGCAAGTGACTATTTAAACTGATATAGTTGTACATTTTTAAATAAAATAAAGAGTCGTTACAACTTTTAAACTACTAAACTGCTGTTATTTGCAATCAAAGTACAAGTTTATTTAAAGGAAATAAACAACCGTTTTTAAAAGGTAAAAACGTAACAATATGGACACATTTCTTTACTTTAATCAACATGTCAAAGAAACCCTTACAAAAGCAAGAGAAGCTTTCATTTTATTCAAAGTATATTCAAAGTATATAGAAAAAAAGGGTTAAGATAATAATGTATCAATTTGGTTCAACATATCACCCTCAAATATGAAAAAGTTTAGAGCTTTTGAAAGGAAATGTTTAAGAGCTTGCACCTCGCTTTATAGAAACCCATAAAGTGGTTATTTAAAATACATTTCAATTAAAAAGCTGTATAATAATTCAAACATTATACGTATAGACAATTTTATATTCAATTTAATTAGAAATTATATCGTAAGGTGCTCACAGTGTATAGATAATAACCTTATAATGGCTCCTTTTTATACGAACGAATAATATATAGTAGAATCCTTAGTTAAAGGATTTGTTCCCGCTGAAGCCTTTCTTTACCTTGATAGCAAAAGCATTATTCAAGCTGAAAATGACACTCCAGTCTTTTACCATAACCATAGACGTGCTAATATTAAAGCGGTTTACGGCAATTTAGATCAAATGGATATACGATTTAGTACAAGTATTTCCAACAAAGATTTGCACTTAGTGCAAAAGTATACGAAGTCCAAAAAATTTTGGTGGTTACTCAAATAATTAATAAAATGTCTTTTCTTTTTTTTCTATAATTTTTATCTCTTGATAACGTTTGCAGAAAAAAAAATTTTTTTCTTTTATTTTTTTTTTCTTATAAAAACAATGTTTTTTTAATATTTTCATTGCAATTAAGACTGTTAATATAACATATTATCCTTTTTAATAAAAAATTAATTCACATTTGTAAAAACCAAATTATAATTATATCAAAAATACTAGAGCGCTCGATTAGAGACAGTGTATATATGTATACAAAATGTTATTGTTAACTAGTGTTTATTTTAGTATTAATATCTATTTTTGCTGGCCAATAAACAAGTTTAAAAAAAAAAGATTTTTATCTTGTTGTATGTGTCATCAATAAATTAATAATAAATAAAAAAAAAAAAATAATAATAATAAATAAATAAACACAACGACCAAAGAAAATATCCTCCCCTGAGGAGTTTTTAAGTTATATATATTTTTAAAGTAAGAGGTAATACAAGTTAGCCATTCATGTTTTATAGACAAAAAATGTTGCAAAAAAAAATACACATATCTCGTAGATTGTTTCATTTCAAATTTTACTCTATATATAATCCAAGGAAAAACAAGTAAGAAAGATACAGTCGGTCAAGCCCGACCATATGATACCCCACACCACTGTGTATGTCCATCAAAGGAGACATGTGGAAGTGATTTTCGGAAGAGGGTTTTATATGGGAGCTATGGTCAATTATGGAGCGATCTTCATGAAATTTGGCACAAAGATTTTTACTTATACAAAACTTCCTTACGCCAAATTTTATTAAAATATTGCATTTATGATCGTTAAACCCCTATTCCGGGAGGACATTTGCATGGGTGCTATGTGAAAAAATGGACCGATCATAACCAATTTTAATAGACTTCGTCTATTAAAATTGTCTATTCTTTTATCTACTTTGTTATTTTAAACTTTTGATATCTATACATTTCTTGTCAGTGCGATTTTACAAATTTTACCATTTTTTCGATCTACGATCGTGTGCTGTTACATCAAATTTCCCCATTACACTTACTCCTTACACTTCAGTTTTCCATGGTTTCATAATGGTTAATTGAGAAAATGAGTGAATAATTTGCTCTACCTATTTCCTAGAAAATTATATAACCTAACAACTTTTCAGGGAAGCATATTTTCCTCGGTCGTCAATGGGTTAAAAGTGTGATGTGATGGAAAAGTTTAATTTACCTTTCTACATCATATCAAGTCTAAGGAATAATAATTTTCTTATTCTCGATATACATTTCTTTTGTGATTTTGTTGACCTGTGTGATCGAGCACCGAAAATTTAACTATGGAAAATTATATTTATTTAACTTTATCTGCTGATATGTATTTTTTTTTTTATCTCGTCACGTTCATACCAAAGAAATATTTTGTTTGTTAAATTTTTACTGGCTTATTCATAATTTAAATTTACCAAGCTTTATAAGAAATGTTTCCATACAAATTTGATCAATAAAATGTTTATAAATTTAAAATTTCTACTATGAGTAAGACCTTAAGTTTAAAAATTTTAAATATAAACTTTTTTTTTTGTTTGATTTCAGAATTTTCGATTTCTATAAGATCATATGATTATAATAAAGATTTTTTATATATTTATTTTTATTTTACAAAGCTTTGCTAATGTTTTATTTAATGAGCTTCTTAAACTCGTCTTTTGCCAATGGTACCTCTAAGTGCCGTCACGGTCCTAAGAATTTTGATTGGGCCCTCTGCACAATATCAATACTCGTATTAGTGGCTGTCCCCTATAATTGGATGCCATATGTCCAAATTGGTTTCAATACGTTTTTATATAAGATAACTTTATTTGATACGCAGTCTATTGGCTTCTATATGAAGACGCCAAGTTAGTCGTCATCTAAATGAATACCAAGGTATGTAACATGATCTGAATGGGACGTATTTATATCACTAAGTTTAACAGGAGGACCGCTTCCTCTTCTCATGATTGCTTTTTAATTCATTTACTCGTATCCGGCAGTTTTTCAACCATGCCTACACACGTCGGAGGTAAATATCTAGTTGACTAGTTGCTATGTGTGGTTTTTTATGGGAACTAAGTATTGCTGTGTAGCAAATGTAGATATAGTCAAGTCGTAAGAGTAAATTAAATAAAGGGTTGGTCAGTAGATGGGTAATGGTGAAGCACCAAATCAAAGGATGCCGCCGCCGCTTTTCCAATTGGAATGCGTATCGATGACATAGTAAGTATACATGTAATAGGCATTTCCAATTGGAATGTGTGTGTTGTGAGAGTGAGAGAGAATAGTTATTTGGTGTGAGAGAGTATTGTCAGGTGGATCTGTGTGTGTTAAGGTTTTGAGGATTGATTTTGTGTGTGATGGAAGAAAACCAGTTTTAGTGTATAGATAGAAAATAGGTAACTATTGTGTTTTTAAAGATCAAGGTGTTTGAAATGCTATGATAGAGATATTTTTATATTTTTGTTGGTGTTTTGGTGTTAATTATTCTACGATTGTTTACTAGCTATAGATTTTTCTTTTCTGGATGGGAATATTTAAAATATTTTGTTAGAGGAATTTTTGAATTTTCTACTTGTATGTGAAGGTATAATAAGCAGCAGTGAATTTCATTGACTTTGATATTTTTAGGAAATATTTATTAAATCGTTTGTGAAATGTGTATGCGGTGGATTAGTATCTATGAGTTTCATTGGTTTTAGTTGGTATTTTTCAAAAATTAATGTAAGTAATTGGGATTTTTGTAATTTTTTTGTAAGAGAAATGAATAGCATTTTGTAACTTTAAAAAAGACAATGGTTTTCAGCTTTATTTATTTATTTTATTAAAAAAAAAAAAATTATAATATGTTTCTATTAGATGTATTACACAAAATGTTTGATGTACAATCGCAAATGTTGCATATCGTAGGGCAGTTGATAAAATCTTTTCCATGAACAGAGGTAATTAACTCCATATTTTCATATTCGTCTAGCATTCCCTTAAAATAGCTTATCATGTATAAATGTTCATCAAATATGCTGCCTTGAAAATCATATGAAAATTTCTCTATTATATTTCTATATGTCATTTTCTTTAAAAAGATGTTCCTCCTCTTTATTCTTTCTTGTCTTCTCATTTTCAACTGCTTTTATCCGACTTGTATGCTACTATTTAAACAATTTCATTATAGATCCTAAAACATGAATGATTATGATTTTTGTTTTTATAAAATGAGCCAGTTTATGAGTGGAATAATTAATTCAAAGACCAAAAAAAAAGTTTAAGCATGTCCATTCTTCTTTGTATTATTATTCTTTGTATTATCTGAAACACGTACATACATACATAAGTATTGATCATATAAAATATGTTGACATGACATTTCAAGACAACAAACCAAACACCTCAAGGTGAAAAAAGGTAAATACTATTTTTTACAAGATTTATGAAAATTAAAAAAAGGGTTTCATAATTAAACATTTTATCTTGTATACCATAAAAAGCAAACCACGAAACAAATAAATGAATAAATGTATTTTAGTATTTTAGTCATGTGTAGTATTATTTAAGCGCTCTATGTAAACTTTTTCTAACCTACCCAAGAATATTACTATTTTCCCCCAATTAGTATATTATACCATTCCGTGGTGTCAATATATGTAAAAAATTCAAAAATAAATTAAACCCGAAGTTTTATTTCATTGCGCATTCAAATATTAAACCAAAGTTAAAAAAAAGTCTTAGTCAATTATACGAAAAATAATTGAAATTTTAATAAAAAAAGAAATAATAATAAAAAACAAGAAATAATAATGGCTCCAGTATCCTGCTCAATTTGTGGAGTCAAATCCATCAACGCCAATATGCTCAAGGCTCATCGCTCCCTTCATTGTGACATATGCAAAAACTGAAGGAACACATGAATGTGGAACACGGAACCTCAATAGAAAATTCCGTTAGCGATCAGCATGTCCAATTTGCGAAAAAAGGATTTAAAAAAACAAATTTGAAGGCCCACATAAACCTACATTGTCCCATTCGTGCCAAAGTTTTCATGAATTCAAGAAAACTTATTGAGCATAAAGATACCCACAACAACCCCACTCCTTCTACATCATCAACACATAGACATTGCAAGGAATGTAATGAAATGATTCCAATTTCCTCTTACAGCTCTTACATAAGATCAAATCAAACAGAAAGGAGGAACTGCTGATGCCAGAGGAATTTTTCAATTCCGCAAAAGATGTTGTTATTGATCAAATGAGGGAATGTATTGCAAAACATACTATCTTTAAAAGTAATATGGAGTTATTATGTGACTACATGAAGACAATTAATGATGACATAATAATAGCACCAATGACTCATATCTCAAAAATGAGTTTGGTAACTATGGCCGATGAGATTACAGAAATATTTGCAAAGCATGCAGAGGAAATTGTCACAAAAATGGAAGAATTCCAAGAGAGAGATAGTGGATGGACACTAATAAGAATAAATTCTCTGGAAATCAACATAAATAAAGTGAGTGTAATAAGAGGATCCCAATTCATCCCACTACCAAAGAAAATAAGTAAAAAGGGAGCACGCATTAATGTAGAAAACAGAGATGTTTACTGTTTCAAATGGACTTTGGTTGCAGTTTTATATGAGGGATTGAATATGAGGCAAAGGAAAAATTGTAATGGGTACATCATTCATATTGAGAGCTCCATAATATCTATTGGTGAGCACATACTAAATTTTGAGGGATTAGAATTCCCACTATCTTTAAAAATTAAAAAAAAAAATTCGGTGAGCGTCAATATTTTCGGCTTCGATGGCACATCCATTGTGGGACCATATTACATAACAATAGAGGAAAAATCTACACATGTGAACATGCTCTTGCTACACTCTGATGAGAAATATCATTATGTTCTCATAACTGATCTCTCAAGGTAAGTTTTTTTTATATTTTTATGGTTCTAATTTAATATTTATTTTTTTTCCTTTTAGACTAATTCGATCCAGTATAACATTGCATGACAAAAAAATTTTAATTTGCAATATGTGTTTATATTACACACACAATGAGCATTTGCTCAATGAGCACAAAAAGAAAGATTGTGGGGAAAAAGTTGTGGAAATGCCCAAGCCTGAGAATGCTGAAATAAAATTCACAAACCACCAAAAACAAATCGATGTCTCATTCGTCATTTATGCTGATTTCCATTTTGGAGAAAACAAATGATATAGTGAGTAGAAATATAGTAAATATATAAAAGAATATTCCATGTGCTTTTAGTTATAATATTAAGTGTAGTTTTAAGAAGAAAAATAATAAGATGAAGTATTATTTAGGGGAAAATGCCTCTAAAAATGTTGTTGAGCAAATAGTTACAGATTCAACTAACATTTATATTAACCATTTGTCAAAAGTGAAGCTGATGATAATGACACCAGAAGAAATTGACGTTTTCAATAAGTCAATAATGTGTCACATTTGTCAAAAACTTTTAAATAATGATAAAGTTAGAGACCACAGTCATCTCACTGGTAATTTCCGTGGAGCTGCTCATAATGAGTGTAATTTAAAGTGTAAGACTCCAAAATTTGTACCAGTAATTTTTCGTAACCTTTCTGCAAATGATATACACCTGTTTTGTAAAGATCTTTCCACAAAAAAAATGCGACCATAAAAGTTATTCCACAAAATAAAGAAAGATACATTTCCCTATCTGTATTTGTTAAAATAGATAGTCATAGAAGCTTTGAGATAAGATTTTTAGATTCTGTTAGGTTTATGGCTTCCAGTTTAGACACCTTAGCTAAAAATTTCGATACAAAAGATTTTAAGAGTGTTCAAGAACATTTCAATAACGAGGATAAATTTAATCTCATTAGAAGAAAGGGGTATTTCCATATTCATATATGGATTCTTTTGCTAAATTCAATGAAAGAAAATTGCCTAGCAGAGAACACTTCTTTAATATTTTAAATAATGAAGAATGTAGTGAGGTTGAATATGAGCATTCGCAAAGAGTATGGAGAGATTTGGATTGTAAGACTCTCCTTGACTACACCGAGCTTTATCTGAAATCAGATGTACTTCTTCTAACAGATATTTTTGAAAATTTTAGAAAGTCTTGTAAAAGCATTTGTTGTAAAACAACAAAAATCTCACTAGAATTATTTACAGATAGGGAAATGTATCTTTTTATACAAAATGAAATAAAAGGTGGTTTAGTTCAATGTTCTAAAAGGTATTCCAAATCAAACCATAAACATGTGGACAATTTTGATGAGCAGAAGCTATCAGAATATTTAATGTGCCAATGTCCGAATACCTTCCTTATGGAGATTTTCAATGAGTACATTTTGAGAACTTTGATAAGTTTGATGTTTCAAGTGTATCAGATTTATCAGAATGTGGATACATTTTAGAAGTAGATTTAGAATGACCTTCCATTTTGTCCACAAAACAAATTCCGAGTGTAAAAAATTAATTGCAGATTTATATAATAAGTATAATTATGCGATACACTATAGAGTTTTAAAGCAATGCATTGCAAATGGTCTAGTTTTAAAAAAGATTCATAGAATTTTACAATTTAGACAATCTGCATGGTTAAAAACATATATATATTTGAATACTATCCATAGAACAAATGCTAAAAATAATTTTGAGAAAGCTTTTTTCAAATTATTAAACAATGCTGTTTACGGGAAGACAATGGAGTGTGTTAACAAAAGAAAAGATATTCGTATTGCTATAGAGTGGGAAAATACAAATAAAAATCATTTAGGCCTTCGATGATTAATATCCAAAACCAAATTTTCGAAGGTTATCAAAATTTAATGATACAATGTACGCTATTGAGTTGAAGAAAATGAATCCCTTTTATAGTAAACCCATTTACATTGGGTTTACAGTGTTACAGCTATCAAAATGGAAGATGTATGATTTCCATTACAGCTACATGAAACCCAAATTTAGGGAAACCTCTCCCTCAACTATATGGACACAGATTCATTTATTTATTCGATTCAAATTTTGATACTTCAGAGTATTCTCCTAATAATGAATTTAATTTACCACAGATGAATAAAAAAGTATTGATGAAGGATGAAAATAAGGGCGGCACACAGTGGGGTCAAACGCAAATTTTTTGGTAATAAATCTGAATCTCCTAAACTACTGGTCGGATCAAATTGAAATGTATGGAAGAGTTATAGAGGAGGACCTAAGCTTTCAGAAAAATTATCTTGTAGTCACCCTGTGATAACACGATATAAGCTACAGGGTGTCAAAGTTGACTACCTCGAGTATGTAAAAGTTAAAAAAATCGTAACTTGTACAAATGAAGTCCGATTTTAAAGATTTTTATATTTCTGGAAAGTGCTTGGCAAGATAAAGAAAAAATAAGCTTACTCATCTAAGTTATCTCTTACAGTTAAAACGATATTTACGCTTGAATTTTGAATTTTTGATTTTTTGGCTCGACTTTCTTTCGTTTTTCGGGAATAAGTCCGGAGATATATGAGGTAAAAATTTTTTAAAAATATTCTGTAATTTGCTACATATTTCCAAATAATATGCTGAAAGAATTTTTGGATTATCTCAATTCGTCTAGACGTGAAAAATATTCAAAGTCAGCACTCTGAAATTGGCATGAAAAATGGCTATTTTTTTACAAAAATATAGTATAATTCATTCACTTTTTTCTCAAAGTTCCGTTAATAAAAAAATTTTTTCCTTATTAATTTCAAAAGATAAGGCTTCATAAATGGTTAATAAAGAAATTTTGAATTGATTTAGGTTTGCACCCTACATCCAGCATTGGCCGAAAATTGTCAATTTTAAAAAATAGTTTCATTTTTATCGATTAATAAAAAAATGTCACGCGAGCTTTTTTAAATTTGGTACCTATATTTTTTATAGAAATAGATTTAGAATGATTTAACACTAAACTGCTTCCCGCTCGGCCAAAAACGAATGCAGGAGTGGAGATTTTATGTTAAAAGTCAGTTTTTTTAACGACTATTTTTAAAAGCATATTAAAAGCATATTAGCATAACAATTTTAATATTATTTCTTATGTAATGTATAAAACACAAATCAAGCTTTCATTCCTAAAAAAATCAATAAAATAGCTCCAATAACCTATTTTTGGTAATTTTTCAAAAATCAATTTTTTTCAAAAAAATAGCTGAAAATCCAAAAAATTTAATTTTTTTAATACAACTCCACTAATTTTGCAAATACTTTAAAAATGTTAAAAGAATATAAAAATAGACTTATTTACCAATTCAACGATATATAAAATGTTGATATAGGTCATTTAATAATAGTAATATAATGGCCTCAAAACTACCAAGTCACGTCAAAAGTTGCAAAATTCACTATTTTGTTCCGTATTTCCATATGTGTATATACGTAACACTCAACTGCATTGCTTATTTTTGTTACGAGATAATAATATTTATTAATGAATTTATTTAAAGTGTTCATAATTTTTTTTTTTCTACTGAAAAGGTTTTTAAAATTACCTAAGTACATAAATAAGTATATTTTCCTTCGTTTTTTATTACATTTTTTAAAGTTTTTAAATAATTTACCTAGCTACTTAATACATTTTTAAAGTATTTGCAAAATTAGTGGAGTTGTATTAAAAAAATTAAATTTTTTTGGATTTTCAGCTATTTTTTGAAAAAAAATTTATTTTTGAAAAATTACCAAAAATAGGTTATTGGAGCTATTTTATTGATTTTTTTAGGAATGAAAGCTTGATTTGTGTTTTATACATTACATAAGAAATAATATTAAAATTATTATGCTAATATGCTTTTAATATGCTTTTAAAAATAGTCGTTAAAAAAACTGACTTTTAACATAAAATCTCCACTCCTGCATTCGTTTTTGGCCGGGCGGGAAGCAGTTTAGTGTTAAATCATTCTAAATCTATTTCTATAAAAAATATGGGTACCAAATTTAAAAAAGCTCGCGTGAAAATGAAACTATTTTTTAAAATTGACAATTTTCGGCCAATGCTGGATGTAGGGTGCAAACTTAAATCAATTCAAAATTTCTTTATTAACCATTTATCAAGGCTTATCTTTTGAAATTAATTAGGAAAAAAATTTTTTTATTAACGGAACTTTGAGAAAAAAGTGAATGAATTGTACTATATTTTTGTAAAAAAATAGCCATTTTTCATGCCAATTTCAGAGTGCTGACTTTTTCACGTCTAGACGAATTGAGATAATCCAAAAATTCTTTCAGCATATTATTTTGAAATATGTAGCAAATTACAGAATATTTTTAAAAAATTTTTACCTCATATATCTCCGGACTTATTCCCGAAAAACGAAAGAAAGTCGAGCCAAAAAATCAAAAATTCAAAATTCAAGCGTAAATATCGTTTTAACTGTAAGAGATAACTTAGATGAGTAAGCTTATTTTTTCTTTATCATGCCAAGCACTTTCCAGAAATATAAAAATCTTTAAAATCGGACTTCATTTGTACAAGTTACGATTTTTTTAACTTTTACATACTCGAGGAAGTCAACTTTGACACCCTGTAGCTTATCTCGTGTTATCACAGGGTGACTACAAGATGATTTTTCTGAAAGCTTAGGTCCTCCTCTACAACTCTTCCATACATTTCAATTTGATCCGACCAGTAGTTCAGGAGATTCAGATTAATTACCAAAAAATTTGCGTTTGACCCCACTGTGCGGCATGATGACAGAATTTGTAGGTTTACGATCTAAAATGTACTCACTTCCGACTATTAATACGGCAGAGATTAAAAAATGAAAAGGTGTTAAAAAATCTGTTATAAAAAGACTTACATTAAACTATTATAAAGATTTGAACAAAAAATTGTTACAGATGAAATGGTATTGTTTAGATCAAAAGCTCATCAGTTGTACACAGAAAAATTACATAAGGTAGTACTCACCCATACAGATGATAAAAGAAATATTATGGCAGATCGAGTACAAATTCGTACTTGGGGTCATTACAGAGATGGAATTAATTCTGATATGGAAATTGACTAGCTAAAGAAATGATATTGGTAATTGTATGTGAGATGACAGTGGACGAGAATATAAATGAAAGAAAAACAACTTGTAAATATTGATATAAAATTTTGTTTATTTTATTTCATAAATTTTTTAAATTTAAGAAATTTTGTAATATATCTATTTAATTTAAACATAAGATAAAATAGCAAGTATATATATTTTAATTTATTTTTAAGTATAAGAAAAAAAATGTGATATATGTAATAAGAAAATTATTAATAAAATAAACAAAAAAATTATATATATATTTTATTATTTCAAGAAGGGTTTTATTTTTATTATTTCAAACAGGATTTTCTTTTTCAAGTAAAATAGCATTTCTTAATGCACAAACTCCACGGTTATGATAGCTACAACAAATGGTTTCGGGGTATTTCATCTCCAATTGTCGAAAATTAATACATCCATAATCTTCAATGTTAAATACTTCTTGCTCTAGTATTTTTTCCAACCAGATTTTCTTTTCAGCACCTTTAACATATACATCAGAATATTTTGCATTCGATCTTAAAAATTTACGAACACTTTTAAATGATATGAATCCATCATTCCAATTAAGATGATGGAAATGTTTCATTAACCAGTTAGCTTGCTTTTGTTTCTATGGTGAGAGAGACTTAAAAGGGAATGGCGGTTTTATGATGAAATTAATATACTCCGTACAATTGAAAACCATTGCAATTTCTTTTGGAATAAAATTGTTAGAATTGAATTTGAGTCCTTGCAAGTCAATGAAAATTTTGTTTGTCATTGTTTATATTTTATATGAATTCTCGAATTTCTCCTCGAAGTGGTGTGTATTCAATTATTCTATCATAAATAAGAATACAATAAGCTTATGTGTTTGCTTTAATATTTGTAGCAGTTTCAAATTCAATTTTTATATCAACTGGTCCGCTATTGACACTTTCATTTTGATGATTAACATCAACTACTATTATGGGAGCATTATTTTTAAACTCTTGTTCATTGAGAAGAGGTTGAGAATCTTTCATATAATAGTTTTGTTGAAATCTTACATACATATCATATAGAATAGCATAAGGTTCATTTTTTAATTTAATATTAAGGTCGTCATTTGGATAAGACTCTGAGTTTAAATGCACTTTTAAATTAGTTAGATCACAATGAACAAATTTCTTTTCATTTTGAAAAGCAATCAAAACGAAACGAGGGCGCTCTCGATTTGCAGCTAGTTTAACATTCCATACATGAGTACTTCCTGTATTTAGTTGTGGATTAATATGACAATCCCAACTTCGAAATGCTATTAGTATAGAAGCACCACTGTTTATTATTTTTATCATATTCAATTTACTAAAATCAGATAGTTGGACATGAGGAATTCTCCAAGATATATTGGAAATTGTCATTTTCGCCTTTTCAGTAGAAACAGTTGAATAAACAAGATTTTCATCATTCTTATTGCGCAACAGTATCAGCTCATATTTTCCATTTAATATGATTTTATTATAGTCCTCAGCAAATCCCAAAAATATTTTAAGTGGTACATAAAAATTAAAATAACCATCTACGAGATCTATGTCATCAATTTTGTTCCAACCAGCATTTTGCATTACACTACTATCAGTTGGTGATAAAGAAATAAAATTTTTTATAGTACTTGAGGTTCCAAAGTGTCTTGTATGATAAATTTCAATGCCATTTAGTTCATAACGAATTTCATCACATAGGTCTGCAACAAAATTATTTTCTAATTTGAAGTTGGATGTAGAAGGAACTAATTTTGTGATATTGGCATCTTTCACAAATCCTTCAACATAAATGAAACTTTCAGCGGGTAATATATACAAATCCTGGTTTTGTATTGAAATTCGACTTTCATCGTTGTTATTGTAGGATTGTAGATATGGAGTGTATGTGTGGTAATCTTTTTTAATTGTATTCTCATTTGATACAGGTTTTTCCAGAACATCTATTATTGAACTCATGGTCTCTTCAATTTAAAATTCAATGATTTTAGAAATTCTTTATTTGCTGATGTTAATTTTAAATGTTGAAACGATTTACTCTTGTTTACTTTAGTTTTCTCCGATGTGTTGGAATTATGTGATATTTTATTTTTAGATATATTATTGCTATAAATTATCATTATTTGGACGGTTTCAAATGTATTCGAATTGTAATTTCCTCTCCTCGGAAATTGATTAAATCTCCGTGCTGATCAACTACACTTAGAGTGAGAGAACTTATCTCTCGACAGTTGATTGGCAAATAAATGAGATTCCTGGGATTCTCATCAATTTTATACCCAGGAGGGACATTAATTGCAAACTCGTGCAAAGTGTGTGACTGAGAATTATTAATGTAAGTGTTGACCGTAATATTATCTTCAACACGCAAGATATTTACTTTAAAAATATTTACTGGAAGGTCTGAGTAGTGATCTTCATTAGGAGATAGAGTCTTTTTATTAAATCCTAATAATGTTCCAATTGTATTCTCCCTATTAAAGTGTATATGATCTTTTGAGCTATATATTTTTACTTACATTGTATTATAATTTGTTTCTATAATAATTTTATTTTTGGAACTCTACCCAATTTTAAAATACTATCCATTGCTTTTGCAACTTCAAGTGCAGTTTTATCTTAAGTGCTACAGCCCAAACAAACTTAAAAAATGTGTCAATGATATTTAATAAATATCTGCAATTTTTATTAGATTTTGAATAATTTCCCATCTCAACGAAATCTGCTTGCCAAAAGTCATCGACTTCTTTCATTACAACTCTTCTACGATTGAAATTTTTTCTGGCTTGCTCTTGTGGTTCATTTACTAAGTCTCTTTTTGTAGTCATTATTATTAATTTTTATGATCACTTCCGCTGGATGTTTACAGTTGAAGCACCTTCATCTATTGTTACTACATTTAAATGTTCAAATTTATAAATTTTTTCACGTATCATTCTTATTTCTTCTTCAAATATTATTTTCATATTTAATAATATTTCACGAATTTCTTTAATATTCTCTTCTAAAAGATCTATTATCTCCTTCTTTGATTTCTCAATCATTCGCTTCCAAAGCATTTGAAACATTTCTGATTCTCTTGTTCTGGACGTCAATGTGGTTATCTCCATCCATAAAGAAGCCCAACAATTTAGGTGCATCTTTTATTGAAATTATACCGCTTGTATCGTTAAAATAGTGACCTTTTGATTGATATTATTCTATAATATTAGCTTCATGTAATTCTTCAATGATTGATACAATTTCATTATTATGTTTGGTATGACCAGAAGCTTGTGATGCGAGCAGTAGTCTACGATCTACCAACTCATTTGGATCATCCCAATATATATAATTGGGTTTATGAAAGCTTAAATTTATCACTCCACTACCCATATAATTATTTTTTTCAGTATTTGGAGATGATGTTGCTAATATTGCGGAATTTGTTTAAGATTTTTCCTTGAATAGTTTTCCAATAATATTTCTATATTTATATGCTCTGGTTCCCTTTTCTTGACCATCAGATTTATTATCTCTTTTGTACGCATTTGTGTTAATGAGAATTTATAAATTTGTAATTCTGTTTTATCATAGTTCTTTGGTATTTTATGGAACGTCAGTGAAAATCAGTTAGAGCCCATATTTGATTTCCAATAAGAATCTTATTTTCATAGAATTTAATGTTACTATTTCCAAACTTACATTCATTATTAGAATCTTTATGTAGACCATAAAGGGTATCTAATTTATTTTTAATTTCCAAAAGTGATAAATTAGGATAACTTTCATTACTATTCTCTAGAGTATCTGACTGAGAGTAAAAATCATCACCTTCATCATCGTGAAATGATTTGTTTTTGTTAAACAATGTTTCTTCTACAAGCTTCTTAGGAGTGCTGGCTTCTAAGTTCTTCGGTGGGTTGTTCGTAAAACTATTAATTTCGTTTTCTAATTTAGGTTTATATTTTCCAATTTGTTTGTTATTTTTTGTTCTATTAATAAAATCTTTCAAAGGTTCTGCTATAGGTTTAAATGTCTCCTTGAGTTGCTCACGTGTATCTGATTCACCAATTTTTATACTACGTATTTTTTTCTTTAAAACATTTCTTTTAAAATTTTCTCATTCATTTTAGTTAGATTTGGTTTTCTAACAACAACAACAGGATCTATTATCAGGTCTGATATTAGTTATCAGGTCTGGTATCAGCTATCTGGTCGGATATCACTAGTCAGGTCTGATATCAGCTATGAGGTCTAGTTTCAGCTATCAGATCGGTTATTAGTTATCAGGTCAGCTATCAGGTTTAGTTTCAGCTATCGGATCGGTTATTAGTTATTAGGTCTGGTATCAAGTAATTTTTGTAATGGAAAAGTGTATACTGATCTGGTTGGTTGGTTTACGTAGTAGCCTGTAACCTTACGGGCAATCAATTAGACTCGTTAGAATCCGTTTTGATGGGACCACACTACTCGTCAGGTGAATGAGTTGTACTGAGTCTGAAATTAGATAGAAGTATTGGAAAGAACAATGAGAACATAAATTAATTAGATCCAGCCTGTAGCATTGAGATATTTAATAATGTCACTGAGTCTAGTGTCAGATATCTCACAGAGGTTGTCTAATTGGTACCTTCCCAGAAATTTATGTCTGATTGTGTTCAAGGTTAGGCATTAACATATAAGATGATATATGATGACAATATTCATTGTAAGGGAGACCAGACAATGCTATTAGTCTCTCACGTTTGTAGTCAATGAGTTGCATTGAGCGTTTTTCGTTGTAGGTAGGCCACGTTTCTTTCGCGACTCTACATTTGTCCAGATTTCGCCATCTATTTTTCGCCTTTTCTAGAAAGTGTTTTTTGATTCTGCTTTTGACTGTTCCTAACGGGATTGCGACAGAAACCGATAAGGAGGCATTCATAGCAGAGCCTGCCCAGGCTAATTCATCTGCCCGTTCATTACCATAGTAATCCCTATGCGAAGGAACCCAGACTATAGTAATATCATACAGTCGACTTAGTCCTAGCAGTTCCTCTTTACACTGTCTGACTAGAATAGAGGTAGTTTTAGGTGATTTGAGCGATAGTATTGCCGCTTGACTGTCGACAAATAAACCAATATTCCCTTGAATATTTCTATCGCGAATTAGTTTACACGCTTCCCTGACCGCTAGTATTTCCGCTTGGAATACGCTTGCCTCGTCAGGGAGTCTATATGAGTGTCTAATTCCAAGATAGTTAGAGAAGACACCAGAGCCGACACCGCAGTTCATCTTTGAGCCGTCAGTGTGTATCCTCGTTCCATATTGTTCAAGAAGATTTCCCCTTCTCCATTCACTCCTGGTGGGGAATAGGACTTTTATAGTATTTCCGAAGTCCATCTGGGGAATCATATAGTCAGTAAATTGATTGAATTGCGGGGGTATTAAACTAAATATCCTCGCGTGCCCATACATTCTTGATCTCCAGCTTTCCGTTGCAGATAATCTTATCGCACTATTGACTGCTGATTCAATAACGTGTAGTTCTATAGATGTTAGGAGCAATATAGTGTTCAGAGCTTCTGATGAACTAGTACGTAATGCACCTGTAATGCTAATGGAAGCGGATCTTTGTATCCTGTAGAGTTGCTCCACCACGTATCTTTTACTAGTAGCGGTCCACCAAACAAGAGATCCATATACAAGAATGGACTGTACTATTGCAGTGTATAGCCATTTTGTCAATTTTGGACTCAAACCCCATTTCACACTGAACATCTTTCTACAGGTGTAGTATGCTACCGTAGCCTTACTACCCCTATGTTGAATGTTTGGCTTCCATGAAAGCTTGGAGTCCAAAATAATGCCCAAGTACTTTGCATTGTCCGACAAAGTGAGTTCACAGTTTTCTAACCGTGTCTGAAGCTCGGAATCTTGGTCTTTGTGGTGAAAAGTACCAGCTCTGTCTTGCCCGGATTCACTCCTAGTCCACAATCTTTGGCCCAGTAGCTGAGTGTAGTCAGAGCAGTTGACATGATATGGTATTAATGACAATAAGCCATAACAGCGGAGAAATCACACCTCCTTGTGGAGTCTTAACACTTTTGCCTAAATTCGCAATGACGATTCTTGTCTCTAGCATTGACACCAGTCAGTTGGTGATATAATCTTCAACTTCTAGCTCGTGCAGAGCTCTCTGAATCGCCATAGTCGTGACATTGTTAAAAGCGCCTTCTATGTCCAAAAAGGCAGCCATAGCGTATTGTTTAAATTCAAAGGATCGCTCAATGACCCTTACGACCTCATGAAGAGCCATCTACGTGGACCGACCTTTAATGTAGGAATGTTGACTTCCTGAGAGTCGAGTTGTACCCTCTAGACGCTGCCTTATATGTAAATCAATGAGTCTTTCCAAGGTTTTCAGCTGAAAAGATGAGATGCATTCTCATGACTTCTTTTTCCGGTTTTTGGAATGAACACTACCTTCACTCTCCTCCAATTCCGGGGAACATAGTTGAGGGTTAGGCAGAGTTTAAAGATTCTATGTAACCAGGGTATGATGTATACCTTTGCACTTTGTAGCATCCTTGGTATAATGTCCAAGGATTCCGCCGACGATTCTTTGCCATCCATCCCTTTAATATAGGATGGATTATTATGACCATTTGCCAAAACCTTACTGAGTCTGGCAGATTCCTTGGTATTGTTGATAAATTCGCAGAAGCCTTTCCATGAATCGCTTTTTGCGATCTTTATTGCTTTCTTATATTCTCTACGCTGATACAACTGCCACGATTTTGTCCTGTAGCTAATATTGAAAGAATTGCGTGCCTCCTTGCGTAGCTTCGAGAGTTCCTTGTTCCACCAGGGAGGGAAACTCTTTTTAGTTTTCGTCATTGGACAGGATATATTAAAAGCTTTAACAATTTCCTTGCTTAATTTGCTCTCAATTTGATCAAGACCCTCAGTCGTTGCTTCGACTGGAGGTATTCTTTTCAGTTTGTGTATGAGAATCCCATTGAACTTAGTCCAGTTTGTTCGTCTTGGGTTTCTGAAAGTTGACGCTGTTTCATTACAGACGAGTCCAATGTCGAAAAGATATCTCTTTGGATACTCTCCACCTATCAACTGATAAATTAGATCTGTCTTTCGTAAGTGTAATGTCTAGCACCTCTTCCCATCCATTACGGTTCACCGAGCTCGGAGAAACGAATGTGGGGTCGTTGCCAGAGTTGTATATGGTCAAGTGATTTGTATTAATGAAATCAAATAGACACTCACCTCTGTCGTTGATTTCAGTGATACCCCATATTGTATGCCTATAGAGGCTAGAAACGCCTTCACATCGTCTGGCGGGGCTGGATTGCCGTGTGCCATATAGCTGGAGGCGATCAGGAAACTCTTGCTTCGCACTAATTCGACCCTTGCGACTGTCAGGTCTGCTGAGCTATACTGTGAGCAGAGAAATATATTTATGTGTTTTTTAGCAATAAGACAAGATCTTGGCTTACCTTTATCTTTTCCATATAGTGCTTTATATGTTGAAGTCGGGAACCCTTTGACTTGGGAGTTTGAAACCCAGGGTTCCTGCACTATAGCAATGTCGAGGTCCTTTTCCACTAAAAGAAGCCTCAGATTATCTGTAGCACATTTTGAATGCTGCAGATTAATTTGCACGATTTTTATCGTCTGTTGTGAGGTTTTGTGCAGGTTTATTTAGCTGCATGCCTGTCAGCAGATTATTGGCTACCTCCAATTCGTCTGCTTCGCCAGCTCCTGGACCTGTGGGACGGAACACCTTAACCTTGGAGTACCTAACCCCAAAGTACAGTTTTAGCCCGCCTTCTCTAGCTCAACTGCGCTATTCTCTGAGATGGCGAAGATGGCACTTGTTGTTGTCCCCATGATCTTCTGAACGGATGACTGTCCAGTCACCCATGGGGATACTGGGGTTCTGCAGCTTCAGATACTCCAGTATTTTATGGTTATCGCAGCTCATCTTTGGTAATCAAGCATTTGATTATCCTGTAGCCCCGGTGTATCTCACCAGAGTCAAAACGAGGAACTGTAGTCTTTATTGGTGAGTACGTGTTCCATCACGATTTCAGCCAATTTAGACTCTATAGCACCCCATTCTGCTACCACAGGAGTTAGCCAGTGCCATCAGCAAGTGATCTTTAACCACCTCGTTAAACGGCCTTCTTGCTGACGTTATTGTGGAAGGAGCCGGAGTGGTCGATTTTTCTTGGACCTTTCTCCTCTTCGGCGAATTGCTACCCTTAGCTTGAGAGCGGTTTCGCTTGGCTCTTTCCTGCGCTGCCTGGGATGTGGATGGCTGAGAGTCCTTAAACTTAAGATACTCGTCAACCACCGCTTGGTATTTGACACGATCTTCCTTATCGCGTTCATGTTGAGTGCCATTTGCCTTATTCTTGGCAATTTTTTCTAGTATAAAGAGAGCTTTAACATAGCGTTGTCTCAGAATTTCTTTCTGACTCTTCTTTTTCTTTCGTTTCTCCTTCGATTGGTCGTCAGACTTGACATCCTGTCGTGGAGCCATTGTGTTTTGTGACAACGGGGTGCTATGACTTTCTCCCCTGCTGCCAGGTTGTTCGACCAAGGTCTCTTGACTAGAGGCCAAAAGGTCGTCTTCCGAGGAGATACTCATCTCCAATTTTTGTTGTTGTTTTTTGTTTTTTTTTTCATTTTTTTTAATTTGGTTCCCATGAGTAGGCAGGGACGGCGTACATGGACTAGACTACAGAAAATTTTACAACTGGCCCGTGTCCTGGCAAAAGAGGGGAGCTGTTAGCGACTAGTATTTTTTAACCACTGACTAGCCATTCAGGTTCTCGGCACTGCTAACAACCACCTTAACCTTACAAGTGGGGGAAAGAGGATGTAGAATAAGAGGGGAGAAAAGAGGGTAATTGGGGAAAGAGGATAGGGGATGGATAACCTTTCGTCATGTTGGCCTTTAGAGTCTAGATCTTGATTACTCAGTATCCTCCAGGAAAGCAGATCCTTCCAGGAGGACAACTGAGGTTACCAGAACGAGACCACAGCCTACATTTAAGCCACCACATCGCGTCAAGATTGTTATCCAGGGGGTGGGTAAACTGATCTAATACGTTTAATATCTGATAGTATACTGATAATTAAATATAATATGATAACACTTTATACTGTTATGAAATAATCAAATAGCTTTCTGTACTGTCCTTTGTTTAAGTCATCATCTTTACTTATAACCAGAAATCCATACTTGTCTCTCCAACATTCTCGACAAATTTAATGAAACTTTTCATAATTCATATCACTGTCAACATGATCTACATATATATGTCTCAAATTCATTTCATCTTGCTTAAATACAATAATCATATTAGCATTATCTCTTACTAAATGTTTTGTATAAGTTTGACATAAATAGAAAGAATCAACATTACTATGTCTACCCATACAAAAATATGCGCGTCATGCAACATCATCGAAAATCATAATTGAATTGTTTTTGGTTTCTTCAGGAGATATAACAGATTCATTATCAGAAAAAGTATAATAGCCCATTCCTTTAATCGATGATAACAGACTCTTCAAGTATTCATATTTTGGTTGATATAAGGATTTTGAGTATAAATAGACGTTTTCAAATTTTAGTCCATTAGGACTTTCTAACAATCCAATCATAACGCTTGTCTTTCCACAATTTGATGGACCTACAAAAAGCGCTCGAATAGAATTCGGTAATAAAGAACTGTGCTTCATTTTCGTATTTGTATTCGTTGAAGAATCAATATTGCGAATTAAAATATTTTTATGTTGTTTTATTAAACGCATTTTTATAACTGAAAATAATAATTTAATATTGCTTTTTATTATATAGTAAAATCATATGGTAAAATCATATGGTGTTCATCAAAGAGGTGTCAATAGAAGAGGTTTGCTAAATAAAACAATTAACTCCCTTCCAATTGAACTACATCTTCCTGGTTATCAATTTTGCGGTCCTGGAACAAAATTACAAAAACTTTTAGAACGAGGAGATAAAGGAATAAACCCTTTGGACGCTGCATATAAAGATCACGATATTGCTTATTCTAAAAGTAAAGATTTATATAATAGACATCAAGCGGATAAAATTCTTGAAAATGAAGCTTGGCAACGAGTAATTTCAAAAGATAGTGACCTTTCAGAAAAGTCCTTTGCATACCTGGTTACTAACGCCATGACAGCCAAAAGAAAAAGAAGAAAAATGTAAAATCTAAACTAATGGAATAAAACTCTTCAACACAACAATAAAAATGGCAACAAAAGTTTTAAATAAAGAAAAACCTCAAGATATTAACTCGGCAATTAAGATCGCGCGTAAGATCGTCAACAATTCGTTTAAAGGAAAAAAGTCTCAAATTGTGGTACCACGTGTAATAAATGTTCCGAAAATTGGTGGAGTTTTACCTTTGATACCAGTTCTAACAGCTTTAAGTGCAATAGGAACCCTATCCAGCGGAGGAGCTGCCATTGCAAAGGCAGTAAATGCAGTAAAAAGTGCTAAACAGCAACTCGATGAGGCAAATAGACATAACAAAACAATGGAAGCTATAGCAATGGGAAAAGGTCTTTTTCTTAAACCGTATAAAAGAGGATATGGACTGGTTTGTGAAGAAAAATCAAAAAAACTTATAGAAATGCTACCCAACAAACCACTAACTGACGTCGATCTAAGGAAATTCTCAGTAAATTTACCATTCTTTAGAGGAATATTTATGTTAGACTCACTACCAAAATGTCCAAGAACAAGAGAATGTGGAATAGTTAATTTGGATTCTTCGATTGGGACTGG
Source organism: Protocalliphora azurea (assembly GCA_932274085.1). Classification (NCBI taxonomy): domain Eukaryota; kingdom Metazoa; phylum Arthropoda; class Insecta; order Diptera; family Calliphoridae; genus Protocalliphora; species Protocalliphora azurea. The sequence continues at coordinate 81,861,918 of OW026519.1, forward strand.
AACACATTGGGTAGCATATCATAAAAACAACAACCAAATAGAATATTTCGATATTTTTGGAAATCTACAACCTCCATTGGAATTAGTTAAATATCTAGGAAAAAACATTAAGTATAGCTACAATCAACACCAAAGTTTCAATTCATTTAACTGTGGTCATTTGTGTCTATAATTTTTGTATGAAATAAATGAAAAATAAAAAATTTAATAAATAAAAGACTTTTTATTATTTTTTTTTTTACCAAATATATGTTTCATTTATTTATCTTATGTAGATATTTATTAGTATTTAGTTTACATTAATTTAAAATAATAGTAGAATATTTTAGATTTCCCATACTGGATACTGTCCATTTTGTATGAAGTCTTCAATGACATTATTTGTCATGACTTCATGACAAATGTGTTTAAAATTAAATTCTTCTCTCCTTCTCCACAAACACAGTATACCCCCGCACATAGTTCGGTTATATCATCATCGCTTAAGGAGTTATACCTGTGTGGTAGGACCATGATATTATTCTCAAATTCTATGAGTATATTGGGGCCGTATTTGGTTGTAATTCTTTTGGCCTTTAAGATAGTATACTTAATTCCAATCTCTAAGTCCTTGATGTGAATAGCTGTTTTGCTGTTTAAGTTGTTAAATTTATTAACAAGAACTGAAGCAATATCCATTTTATTCTGTGTCTTGACAATCTAAGTATCTTTTCGAAATTGAAATTTCAAAATATTTTTGCTATTCATTAGCCGCCTAGCAAATTTTCAAAAAAATGAAACAGGTTTATTTGATAATTACACATCAATGAAGAAAAGACCTAATATAAATTTTCCATTATTCATACTCCATGTTGTGTGTTGAAATGTGACTAGAATATTAATTAGTAATGATATTAAATATAGACATTTTTCGATCTAAGAATGAAATGAGAAAGGGCAATATTAATTCATGATATACACCTCATTCTATCAATGTATATAATTTTTGTAAACATTTTTAAAAATAAGAATGAATATATAGGGGTAGTAAATTATTCTGGAATAAAATAAGTAAACTAAGTATAGGTAAAAAGTTTAATTCCATTTTTTTAGAGTGAAAGAGATAATAATATTAAATATAAAAAAAAATTGAAAATGGTGACCTTACCGCAATCTTCGGATATATCCAAATATTATCTAAATATTTTCCAAATTTAACAGTTAATAAGTTACAACAGAAGCGATCACCCCAAACAATTCAAAGAATGTGTCCGCTTAGTGATTTAATTCATGAATTTCTCATTACATATAATGTTCTTATGCACTAGCATAAAGATATGATTACAATTTTCTTAAGTATGTTGGAGGAAAATGAAGACAAACTTGGAAGTGATGATGAAACTAAAGATGGACACTTCAAATGCTGCCTCAGGATTAATGGCGAAAGAGAAGAAGAAGTGGACTTGTGTCGATGCACAGTATACCATTTAAGAAAATCTAATGTTTTAAGTTTGATAAATTCTTATAATCTAATATTTAATAAAGAAAAATTTAATTAAAATTCTATGTAAATGTTTTATTATTTTTAATAGGTATACATGTATATAATATTTTTTTTTTCAGACAAAGATGCAACTAAAACTTATGTAACAAGCTATGCAGAAATTTCATAAAAATACGTGTTTCAAATATTATAAAGAATTAATTGCATTTGTTAAAATACAAGAATGGACATGCTTAAATTTTTTTGGTCTTCGAATTAATTATTCCACTCACGGACTTGCTCATTTTGTAAAAAAAAAAACTATTCAAAATTCACGATCATTCATGTTTCAGGATCTATAAAGATAACGTGTAAATAGTAGCATGCAAGCCTGATAAAATCAGTTGAAAATGAATGTGCAAGAAAAAATAAAGCGGCGAAATATATTGCTAAGAAAAATATCATATAAAAGTATAACTGAAAAATTTTTGTATGATTTCTATGGTTGCATTTTTTGATGAGCATTTACTAATAATAAACCATTAAAAAAATGCTCGATCATTATGAGAACATGGAGTTTTTCAATTTTATTCATGGAAAACTGTCCAAGTATCTGTTAGATTTGTGAAAATGGATCAAGTATGTGTCAATGTATTCAATTTGAAATGAATCGTGAAAAGTAATAAATTTAATAGAATTATATTATATATTTTTTTTGTAGAAAAATTAATAAATAAATAATTATTTTATTTTCATAAATAATATTTGTTTTTATTTTATTTTCTTATTTCAATTAAAATGGTATACATATTCCAATACATACGAAAGAACAAACAAAATTATAAGAATAAGTTGATATATAAATAAATATGTTGTTAGACATATTAGAGAATATGAAACGTTGTGAAAAAATTTTGAAAAAAATTTTTAATTAAATTAATTAAAAAATAAATATTAATTAAAAAATAAATGTTATTCCGTAAAGCGAAGTGAAAATTCATTTTGACAATTTACTTTGAAAACAACAAATAAATTTGGGTTTATTTCTTGTTTTTAATAATATAAAATTTCGAAATAAATTTGCATTTCGCTCATAAAAATATGTATATTTTTTAGTGAAAGTGAACCCATATATGTATGTTCATCAAACCTTTCAACTAAATTTTTAAAGTTGTTATGTTTTTCGAAATCAAAAATATCCTGTTCCCATTTATCAAATGCAAAGATAAGTTGCTTTAATTTTCTTCTTTCTCATAAATTATTATTTCATATCTGTCGCAAAAAATTCTGCTCCTCCACTATGTTTGGACACAATTCTTTTTTTCGATTTTTTTTCTTTGGAAAAAATCTTTAACTTCTAATCGCCCGGCTGGATTTACACAAGATTTAATATAGTAGTAGCAGAGGAGCGTATAATTTTTAATTTGTATGGGGGCTCCATATGCCCTTCAGGAGCATATGGGGCATATAGGGCTCAAAATAGGTTAGCTCTGACATAGAAAATATTTCTTCGCTTGCTAATTTTTTGTTTCCTATCCGATTTCAAATATTATATATCTTATTAAACTTTAAACTAGCCTAATTTCTGTTCTGTAAAAGATATTGACTTAAATTTTTATCTACATGATGAAGAATTATGTTAGCTAAGTAACGTAATTTATTTGAGAAAAAAACATAGTTTTTGGAGAAACTATAAATATTATATATGTAATAAAATCTTTGTTAGTTAGTATATCTTAACGAAATTTTCGTTGATTGTTTAAAATGAGAAGTTGTAAAAAACTTTAAGATTTTTGTTGAAAGAATTCCACATTTCACAAAAAAAAAACAAAAAATTCCAAAAATTGGATTTTTCACATTTTCGCCTATAAATTCACATTTTTCTGGATATTATGATTCAAAACCCTTAAAAACATATTATGGATTCCTATATTGCAAGAAGGCCTATAAGATATGCTATGTCATTTCTTGACTGACTTTTCGTTGTAGCAGAGTGTATTATTTCCTAAATATTAAAATTTTGGGGATAGGTTTGTTGTGGTATGGTTTGTTGCGGTAAATTTCCTATACCACCCCTACCCTCGTGGATTCGCGCCTGATTTCAATACTTATTTTTTTTATCAGCAATATGGTGTAATTTTATATTTAAAAATTCTTCTCTTAAATTGAATATTTAAAGTCAGATTTTCCTAAGCACAACTAAAACCGATTTTGAATAACCCTAAATGACTCTGATTCGTCATACAAAAAAAGCACTTAATAGTGCTTTCTTCGATAGGAAAATAACTTCTTTTTCTTTTACTATTTTAAAATAAATATGGATACTATTTAGTTAAAGTTTGGATAGTAATGTTGATAGTATTAAGTTAGAATTTCGACAGAAATAGTGACTTTTCCTGTTCCTCAAAATGACTCCAATTTGACACATAAAAAAAAACCCTTAATAGTGTCATTAAAAAAGTATTAGAACTACTGCACACTTCTTCCCGCACAGTGACTCTTCTTGGATAAGAAAATGATATCACATTCGACTGTTAAAAACAACTTGAGGTTACTCTTTAGTGCAAATTTGGATAGAAAATGTTGGCAGGATCATAGCATTTCAAACACCTTGATTTTTAAGAACACAATAAGTACCTATTTTCTATCTATACACTAAAACTGGTTTTCTTCCATCACACACAAAATCAATCCTCAAAACCTTAACACACAGAAATCCACCTGACAAATAACTATTCTCTCTCACTCTCACAACACATTCCAATTGGAAATGCCTATTACATGTATACTTACTATGTCATCTATACACACATATTCCAATTGGAAAAGCGGCGGCGGCATCCTTTAATGTCGTGCTTCACCATTACCCATTTACTTTGGTCCAAGAACAGTTCCCTGTAGAACACCTGATTTTATCTCAAATTCTTCTCTAAAAAAGTCATTTACTCTAAATAGACGGGTGGTTGTGACTACATGGTGGTAGTAAATATTTAATTTTATATATTAGATCTTTGTGCCGTTCATTGTCGAAAGCTTGAGCGACATCTACGATACGACGATTTTTTTATCATTCAAGAATGGAACAATTTTTTTGGAATACTTTCTCGAATAGCTTCGACAAATAAGAAAGTAGACTAATAGATCTATATGAAAAAGGTATAGTCAAATCTTTTCCTGGCTTTGGTGTAATATTTTTATACCCTACACCACCATAGGTGGTTAGGGTATTATGCGTTTGTGCTAATGTTTGTAACGCACAGAAAATCATCCAACACCCACCCTAAAGTATACCAATCGAATCAGAATCACTTTTTGAGTCGATCTAACGATGTCCGTCCGTTTGTGCACAAAGTACAAGTCGCAATTTTGAAGATAATTCATTGAAATTTGGCACTTTGGACTTTCATTACACAAGCACGAAGCTCATTGAAACTGGTTATGATTGGTCATTATTTCACCTAGCCCCCATACAAATGTCCTCCCGGCACACAGTGGGGTCAAACGCAAATTTTTTGGTAATAAATCTGAATCTCCTAAACTACTGGTCGGATCAAATTGAAATGTATGGAAGAGTTGTAGAGGAGGACCTAAGCTTTCAGAAAAATCATCTTGTAGTCACCCCGTGATAACACGACATAAGCTACAGGGTGTCAAAGTTGACTACCTCGAGTATGTAAAAGTTAAAAAAAAATCGTAACTTGTACAAATGAAGTCCGATTTTAAAGATTTTTATATTTCTGGAAAGTGCTTGGCAAGATAAAGAAAAAATAAGCTTTCTCATCTAAGTTATCTCTTACAGTTAAAAAGATATTTACGCTTGAATTTTGATTTTTTGATTTTTTGGCTCGACTTTCTTTCGTTTTTCGGGAATAAGTCCGGAGATATATGAGGTAAAATATTCTGTAATTTGCTACATATTTCAAAATAATATGCTGAAAGAATTTTTGGATTATCTCAATTCGCCTAGACGTGAAAAATATTCAAAGTCAGCACTCTGAAATTGGCATGAAAAATGGCTATTTTTTTACAAAAATATAGTACAATTCATTCACTTTTTTCTCAAAGTTCCGTTAATAAAAAAATTTTGTCCTTATTAATTTCAAAAGATAAGGCTTCATAAATGGTTAATAAAGAAATTTTGAATTGTTTTAAGTTTGCACCCTACATCCAGCATTGGCCGAAAATTGTCAATTTTAAAAAATAGTTTCATTTTTATCGATTAATAAAAAAATGTCACGCGAGCTTTTTTAAATTTGGTACCCATATTTTTTATAGAAATACATTTAGAATGATTTAACACTAAACTGCTTCCCGCCCGGCCAAAAACGAATGCAGGAGTGGAGATTTTATGTTAAAAGTCAGTTTTTTTAACGACTATTTTTAAAAGCATATTAAAAGCATATTAGCATAAGACTTTTAATATTATTTCTTATATAATGTATAAAACACAAATCAAGCTTTCATTCCTAAAAAAATCAATAAAATAGCTCCAATAACCTATTTTTGGTAATTTTTCAAAAATAAATTTTTTTTTTAAAAATAGCTGAAAATCCAAAAAAATTTTTTTAATACAACTCCACTAATTTTGCAAATACTTTAAAAATGTTAAAAGAATATAAAAATAGACTTATTTACCAATTCAACGATATACAAAATGTTGATGAAGGTCATTTAATAATAGTAATATAATGGCCTCAAAACTACCAAGTCACGTCAAAAGTTGCAAAATTCACTATTTTGTTCCGTATTTCCATATGTGTGTATACGTAACACTCAACTGCATTGCTTATTTTTGTTACGAGATAATAATATTTATTAATGAATTTATTTAAAGTGTTCTTAATTTTTTTCTACTGAAAAGGTTTTTGAAAATTACCTAAGTGCATAAATAAGTATATTTTCCTTCGTTTTTTATTACATTTTTTTAAGTTTTTAAATAATTTACCTAGCTACTTAACTTAACCTAGCTATAACAAAAATGATTTTTTTACAATCGCATAGGTACATTTTTTGACGTACCTGTTTAACACTACAGGTTATAAAAATATACTGAATGAAATTGGGGGTTTTGAGCAAAAATTTAAAATTTTTAATTCATTTTTGCCTGTCACCATTTACCTGATATAAATATTATTTTTCTATATATAAGTATCCTTATAAATATGCAGATTTATTAGTGAATTTGCCATTATGGAGATTACATTAAAATACTTTTCTATTTGCAAAGTAGTCTGGGATAATCTATCTGATATTATAAATCGTCCAGAAAAAATAAGAAAACTCATTGATACAGTAGTATCTTTTGGTTTAACTCTTACTGCCGAAGACAGTTTAAAGCTCGAAAATTTTTATAAATCATACGAAAAAAGGATGCAAGCTTCAGATATCAATACCAAAGTTCAAGAAGAAAAATGAAGAGTGGTTGGAGGGAGAAATACCAATTTTCATCGGAAAGCAGAAAAAGGGTCGACCAAAAAAAAGTTACGATGAAGTTCAGCTAAGAACAAAGAGGACCAAACAGGAATCTATTCTAAATTCACATACGAATGCCGAAATAAAAGATACATTTAAAGCTTTAGTAACACGTACGCAACCAAAGGAAGTAGAAAAAGTTATAGATGTGTTACCAACAGCTTCTCCCAATCGATTACATCGGATAATCCAAAGCATAGTGACACCGAAATCAACATCGTCCTTTACCTCTGAAGATGCTTTAGCTCTAATATTAAATTTAGGATTATCAAGAAACCAATACGATATTTGGAGGAAATCTGTTAGCGAAAAAGGATGTGATATCTTTCCCAGTAGCAAATCAGTGAGAGAAGCGAAAAGTAATATTTTACAGCCTATGGAGCACCCGGTTAATGCTTCTGTTAAAAGTGCTAAAATTGCTATTGCAATTACTTGAAAATACTGCCTCTAGAATTATATCTACCTTCAGCAATGATAACATTGAAAAATGCAAAGACTCTGAACTTATTTTAATATTCAAATGGGGCTGCGATGGAACATCAGGATTTTCGGAATACAAACAACTGGATGGAAGTAATTCTGGAAATAATTATTCCTTGCTGTTTATAGCGTCTCTGGTACCACTTCGAATGCGCTTAAATAAGCCTTCCTCATCGACAAGAAATGACTCGCTTTTTGATGATATATGGATAAATTTAACTCCAGGTTCAAAATTTTTGTGCCGTCCAATCCTTTTTGATTACACAAAAGAAACCACGGTTACAATAAACAGCATTGTCAACCAATTGGAAGAAGAAATTAAAGCATTGCCCCAATATATGTAAAACTATCAAACAGAACTATTAAAGTTACATTTCAACAACAATTAACGATGATTGATGGAAAAGTTGCAAATGCTATAACAGATACAACATATACATGGAAATGTAATATATGTGGAAAAATAAGTTCACAATTTCAGGATAATTCTGAAGTCCTTGTTAATAAAAATTCTTTAAAATTTGGAATATCACCACTCCACGCAAGGATAAGATTTTTGGAGTTCTGCTTACATCTTGCATATGATATGAAGTACAGAAATATTCCCGGGCAGGAAAATGCTACAGTAAAAAACAATTTGGAACTTCACGAATTACGAAAAGAGGAGAAGAAAAGAATTCAATTAGAATTCAAAGAACAATTCGGATTAATAATTGATAAACCTCTACATGGCTATGGAAGCTCAAATGATGGAAATACAGCAAGACGTTTCTTTGAAAATCCGGAACTCACATCTTCAATCACAGGCATTGGCTTAAATATTTTGAAGCGTTTTAAGATTATATTGGCAGCCATTAATAGCAAAAAACAAATTAATGCGGACAAATTTAAAATTTTTGCTTACGAAACTAAAGAACTACTTAACATTACATACCCCTGGAAATCAATGACTCCAACAATTCACAAAGTATTGGCTCATGGTAAAGAAATAATAGAAAATAGTATTTTGCCATTGGGAGAGCTAACAGAGGAAGCACAGGAAGCCCGAAATAAAGATGTTAAACATTTCCGACTCTTCAATACCCGAAAATGTTCGAAAATAGCGCAAAATATGGACTTAATGGAATATTTATTAATATCATCAGATCCAGTTATATATATTCTATAAGAACACGATGACTACCAAAAATCACTCTTGAAATAGAAAAAGAGGATTCCGAAGCTAAGGAAGTTAAAAATTTGCTAACGTTTCATGTTTCTGATTATTTTCAAGAAAATCTCTAATAATATCTTCGATAATATATTCTTAATAAAATAAATATACGGGATATATGTATAATAAGTATGTAAATATGTAGAACAAATTAAATAAACATTACTCAAATAAAGAATTTACTACTTTATAATAACCTACATATACCTACATAATACATTAGAAAACTAAAATGTTACGTATACACACATATGGAAATACGGAACAAAATAGTGAATTTTGCAACTTTTGACGTGACTTGGTAGTTTTGAGGCCATTATATTACTATTATTAAATGACCTATATCAACATTTTATATATCATTGAATTGTAAATAAGTCTATTTTTATATTCTTTTAACACTTTTAAAGTATTTGCAAAATTAGTGGAGTTGTATTAAAAAAATTAAATTTTTTTGGATTTTCAGCTATTTTTTAAAAAAAAATTTATATTTGAAAAATTACCAAAAATAGGTTATTGGAGCTATTTTATTGATTTTTTTAGGAATAAAAGCTTGATTTGTGTTTTATACATTACATAAGAAATAATATTAAAAATATTATGCTAATATGCTTTTAATATGCTTTTAAAAATAGTCGTTAAAAAAACTGACTTTTAACATAAAATCTCCACTCCTGCATTCGTTTTTGGCCGGGCGGGAAGCAGTTTAGTGTTAAATCATTCTAAATCTATTTCTATAAAAAATATGGGTACCAAATTTAAAAAAGCTCGCGTGACATTTTTTTATTAATCGATAAAAATGAAACTATTTTTTAAAATTGACAATTTTCGGCCAATGCTGGATGTAGGGTGCAAACTTAAAACAATTCAAAATTTCTTTATTAACCATTTATGAAGCCTTATCTTTTGAAATTAATAAGGACAAAATTTTTTTATTAACGGAACTTTGAGAAAAAAGTGAATGAATTGTACTATATTTTTGTAAAAAAATAGCCATTTTTCATGCCAATTTCAGAGTGCTGACTTTGAATATTTTTCACGTCTAGGCGAATTGAGATAATCCAAAAATTCTTTCAGCATATTATTTTGAAATATGTAGCAAATTACAGAATATTTTACCTCATATATCTCCGGACTTATTCCCGAAAAACGAAAGAAAGTCGAGCCAAAAAATCAAAAAATCAAAATTCAAGCGTAAATATCTTTTTAACTGTAAGAGATAACTTAGATGAGAAAGCTTATTTTTTCTTTATCTTGCCAAGCACTTTCCAGAAATATAAAAATCTTTAAAATCGGACTTCATTTGTACAAGTTACGATTTTTTTTTAACTTTTACATACTCGAGGTAGTCAACTTTGACACCCTGTAGCTTATGTCGTGTTATCACGGGGTGACTACAAGATGATTTTTCTGAAAGCTTAGGTCCTCCTCTACAACTCTTCCATACATTTCAATTTGATCCGACCAGTAGTTTAGGAGATTCAGATTTATTACCAAAAAATTTGCGTTTGACCCCACTGTGCGGCATAGGAGTTTAACGATCATAAATGCCTAAAATATAGCAATATTTTAATGAAATTCGGTGTAAGGAATTAATGTATAAGTGTCAATCTTTGTGCCAAATTTTATGAGGATCGGTCCATAATTGACCATAGCTCTTCCAAAAATCACTTTAACGTGCATAAATCACATACACACCAAGTTTATATTCGATACAAATAAGTTTTATATAAGTAGAAATCAGAGTGACAAATTTTATGTGGATCGCTCCATAATTTACCATAGCTCCCATATAAGCCCACTTTCGGGAATCTCCCTAAAGTGCATAAATTCATAAAAATTTTAGTATTAACGTAATATTCTGTATTTGTATATTTTATTGTCCACATGTATAATATAAGCCGCCTCCACGAATTTTGATGGACACACAAAATGGTGTGGGGTATCATATGACCGGGCTTTATCGACTACACCTTTCTTACTTGTTTTAATCTGCGAAGTTTTCAAAATTTTTGGAAATCTTAGCTCCAAGATCATATTAAATATTATAGATATTATTGTTGTTGTGTTGTTGAATCATATCCAGGTGATCTTCTAACAGTTATATTTTCTTTAATAATTGTGTTAGTATCTTCTGGGCTAATAACAGTTATGTCATCATAATTTAATATAGCATCAGGTACAAAAAATAATTTGTTTGGGGATTGGGTTGAAAGACTGAGCTTAAATAACATGCAAATAAGTTGGCTTTCTTCTGCACTACGGACCCAGGTACCGTCAGTATTCCTTAAAGGACTTTGTGTCTCTACCGGTGGCTTTATATCTTTCGGTGCCCTCGCTTGGGAAAGGTTAGTGTGTTCATTTTTTTTAATCTTTAGATGTAATCTGGTTTGTTGCCATTCTCTTTTGAGTTTTCTTTTTTTCAAGAAGAAGTTATTCGCAAACATTCTGCAGCACATCATTTTGATAAAAAGCGCTTCTGTTCTGTTCCCAAAATGTAGCTAAAAATCATTAAAAACTTAAAATTGTCCAAAAAAAAAACTTTAAACATTTTTTTACAAATTGAAAAAATAAATGAAAATTTATAAAATTTTTTCAATCTTCTTGACTTTTGATTCATTTGAAAAAAATATAAAAAAGTTTTAATGCTTAATAAATTATGCTTAAATATTATAAACTAAAAACAATGAAAATAAATTTTTATATTTATGTAGAAACTTTTTTCTGTGATTATAGCAACCTCATGAAATTTATGTGGTTATTGTACCTGTTTTGTTTAAAGCTGTATACCTCTAGGAATTATCAATCTATAACCACAGTAAGTTTGGCATTATACCCACCAAATGTCGGGAAAAGATCTCCTAGTGTATTAAGGAATAGATGTTGCCTGTAAGTAATTTTTTGAAAATTCATCAAGGGCATAATGTCGTATTTGATTTCTAATTAGTATACCATGTGATTTATCGTGCGGGTGATTTGTGGAATGGAATAAATAAGCTGTAATATAAAAATTTTATCTATTGGTAAGAAGAGTCTCTGAGACTAACATCACATCAATACTTTTCTTTATCAGAAAATATGTTATGTTTGTTGTTAAATAACTCATTTTCTAGTTAAGAGGATTTGAATCATTTGGTTTTGCGCTCTTGAAAGCTCTTTTATAGTGTTTTTCATGGATAACAGAAAGTTTGTCATATTTTGTTTTAGAGAGGAAACTGTCAGCATAAGAGTTTGTATTTTGTATTGTACTTTTCTTTATCAGAAAATATGTTGTGTTTGTTGTCAAATAACTAATTTTCTGGTTAATAGGATTTGTATCATTTGGTTTTGCGCTCTTGAAAGCTCTTTTATAGTTGTCCAAACTAACTTGGACACTCTAATTAAAAAATAAAATTTTTTAATTATTATATTAATAATCAATAAAAAAACTGAATTTATTAATATAAGCAAGTGTAGCTAAGTAGTTGTAAGTCATATAATTGAAGGGCTACTGTAATTCTATTACAATATGGAAATACTAAAAATTATTAATTAAGCTATCGAAAACTTCGCGTTTTCCTAAAAAACCGCAGTTGCGCCCAACTAAACTAAAATTTAAAGACCCACTTATTTTTCAACCGTCGTGGAATCCACTACTTCCTACTACTTTATAAGCCTTCCTGAAATAAAGAAAGGTTGTATACCCAAAAAAGGAATACCTTCTTTTTGTGATTGGCCCATCCCTGGAAATAAAGGTGAGCATAATTCTATCCCAAGAACACTAATTAAAAGAAATATGAATCCCAATTTATTTCTTTTATTCCCTAAACCCCACAATTATAATTACTCTATTTATGAGTAATTATAATTACCCTCTCTTTATAGATTGGTCTCATCGATTATCCCAAACTCTACCCCGCTACCACATCTATAAGGGAGACATAAAAATAGTCATCAATCTATTTCATGGTCCATTCGAGTCTCTAAAAGAAATAATCTAACAAACGAGTGTCTCAAACAACAACAAATACAGCAGGCAAAAGATCATAAAAAAAAGGAAAAACAAAACAAGTGAGAACATCTCTAACAACATGAGGTAAATCAACAAAAGCACATCAGTATAAAAACGAACTCCAACCTGTAAGTTAACAAAATTCTTTATTTAAAAAAATCAAGCACATACAAATACATATACACACAAAACAAAACACACAACAAGTGCGGTAATATTTAATACTAAAATTAGTGTAAAAAGTACAGAAGTGCATAATGTTAATAATAACATAATTTTTCCTAAGAAAAGTTAAAAAAAAAAATAAAATAAGAAAGTTTTCTTCATACAAGTTAAAAATAATAATTGCACATAACCCATAAGAAAAGTTAAAAAAAAAAAATAAGAAAGTTTTCTTCATACAAGTTAATAAAAATTGCACATATCCCATATCATATAGAAAAGTGTTCTTCCAAATTCAAAAAGAAAAAATTGCACATAACCCAAAATCATAATATTAAAAAGAAAAAAAAAATTGTACATAACCAAGAATCGTAATATTAAAAAGGAAAAAAGAAAGAAAACCATCCTCCATATTGATTTAAAATAATCATTTTCATTGCACTATACCCAAAAACAAAAAGTGTCTTGTATACACACATATACAAATATTGCGAAAAATATATAAAGCCAATTGGAAAAGTATATAGGAAAAAATACTTTCTTCAATTTAACGGCATAATTTGTTCCCTACCTAATTATTTTCATATATACACACATATGTGATAAATAAAATTGCAGCAAGTGTCCCGTTATTTTTCTTCAACCTAAAAAGAAAAAAAAGGAAAAGAAGAAGTAGAAAACGAATTGTTGTGTGTCTTTGTTGGAAAAAAAGGTATTTATATTTTTATTCTTATTTTATAACGTAGGAAAGAAAATACAAATAGGAAACAAAAAGAAAGAGATTAAAAACAAAAACTGTTTACATTCTCTTAAGTGCTCATCTTGTTGATCTCTTATCGTAAAAAAAAAATTACCCACCAAGTATACAAATCTTTTTTAAATTTATCGTGTTGTGTATACTAGCTTTAAGTTGTGCTCTCTTCATATTTTCAACCACCAAAAATACAATTGTTTATGTGCTCTTAATTTAATTTATTTGTGAATGTTTACGTAATTTATATGAGTTATAGTTCATATAAAGTTCTCTTCGAAGGTATTGTGAATTTTATATTAAAATTTTGAAACATAGAACTACTGAAAAGAAATGGAAAGTTCAAAAATAAAAATATAGTAAATACACTTCACTCTGATGTCAGTCATTTCTGTGTGATCTGTTTGAGCAATTATTCTTGACATTAAATGTGTTAGATATTCCCCGGTATTCACATACATTAAGTTGTCTCTTAAGTTTTTTATTATTTTCTCATACAGTCCATAAGAAATTCACGGTAAAAATTACAATTTGTTGAATGTTAAACTCAATAAATATTGTTAGAATAAGTTGAAATTGTACATGGTACTAAGTTCTCCATTCCTGGCATATATAAATAACATTGCGTGTACATGCATATATCAATAAGGGTTACCATTCAGTTCGATTTTTTTTAACAGAAAATTTTATCAGAAGAAAGAAATTACAATAAAATCTAAAAAAATCACATATATTGGTAATTTGAAAATTGTATGAAATAAATTAAAATAAATTTTAAAAGAGCACAAATATTTGGCGATTATACGGAAAATTTAGGAAGAAAAATAAAATAAATTTTAATAACACAATATTAATTATTCTTTGAAATTGGAAACAAATTGGCGATCCCTCAAATAAAAATAAATTTCGGTTTGCGCTCATATCGCATAAAATTTAATCCTAACACTCGATTTAATTCTAAATAAAATTGATAATTAGATTTGAATTCTCAAATAAATATAATTGGTCTAAACTCATATTATATATACCTATATAAAATTTAATCGTACAGTTCACTGGAAATACGATTGTTGGATAATTTGTATTCTTGCAATTTATCGATTAGTAATATAATCCACTAAGATATATTCTCCTCTTTATCTTAACTCATATCCTCTGTTAGATCTTTAATAGATAACAGTCATCGAGTGCTATAATCATATAGCCCCTTACTACAACAAGAGAATATAGAAGATAATTTAGATTTGTGGAAATCCCAAGTTAGCACTTTAAAATTTTCAATTGTGTTTATACTAGATAACAGGTATCTAGTGCTACTTCTCTGTAGCCCCTAACTTCATATAAGTGCTAACTTACGCTAGATTACAATATCTGATACTTCCCGCTCACATCCACCGTATTCCATATACGAAACCAATCTCTTTCTCTTAGTTATTCAATATCACATTGTGTTATTGATCTATACCCTCTTGCTCTACTAAGCAAATAAAGAGAAAAAGTCCTTAATTAATAAACTAACTTCCTTATTTGAACCCAAATCATTTCAATTAAAACGTTTTCAATTCTCTAATCCAATATGACTTCTACATCTCGAAATGACTCTCAATCTTCCCCAAAAGAGAGGTTCGTATTTGATTGCGACCACTTGTTACAATTTTGTAATAGATTCAATAGAACTCCCATAGAAGAACAAAGTGAGTCAGTGTTGGAAATCAAAATAAAAGATTTAGATTCTAGATGGAACAAAGTAGAAACGTCATATGAAAGAGTTATGCTTGCTCATGATAACGTAGTAAAACCCGAATTCAAAGAAAAAGCGAAAAAAAAATTATGATGCTTGCGTAGACGCATATTACCTCTGTAGCTCTCAAATGCTAGACTTAGTGAAAGCAATCCGATTAGATACATCTAGTGTTCCAGGGCTTGATGCAGCTCGGCAGTCTCTCCCTCTGACTCAACATTTCGTTTCTGACAGTGATACTAACTGTATTAAACTTCCTCCCTGCGATACTGAGATATTTAAAGGAAGTTATGAGCAATGGCCCTCCTTTCGTGACATGTTCACGGCCGTATATATAAATCATTCGAAACTTTCTCCCGTCACAAAATTGTTTCTCCCGTCACAAAATTGTATCGACGTTGTTAAAAGATATCCCTTATCGCATGAAAATTTCGAGCTCGCATGGAATGCATTAAAAACTCGTTATGAAAACAAACGCGTTCTGGTAGATAACCAAATTAAAATCCTATTTAATATACCCCCAGCTACTCAAGAAAATAGTGAATCAATAAGAAGAATACAATATTCAGTTAATGGCTCCCTAGCTACTCTTAGAACTCTTGGTGTTGAAGTAGAGAGTTGGGACCCTATTCTGATTCGCTTAATCTCAACAAAACTACCAGATTTCACTCTGTCTCTTTGGGAACAATCGTTAACTTCACCTCGTGAACTCCCAAAATGGTCTCAAATGTCTCAATATGAAGCTGTTGAACGCCTAACAAGTATAAGAACTTCTAAAGACTGCTTCAGTATCACAAATGTTTCCCAAAATAATATACAGACTTATATATCTCAAGAAAACCTTAGCGAAGTGCTATGTAAACTTTATAATGAAAATCACTCTTTAAGAACATGCCCCAAATTTCGAGCCTTTACGGTTCAACAAAGAGTTGATTATGTATTTAAAAATGAGTTTTGCAACAATTGTTTAGCCTCATCTCACCTCAAATCAAGTTGCAAAAGTAAACACACTTGTCTGTATTGCAAAAAAACCCATCACTCTTTGCTACATATGACAAAAAGACCTCAAAAATCTGAAAATGTTCAACAAAATATTTCGTTCAATAAAAGCAATAAGGCGCAAAGTCCCACCTCAAAAGTTGCTCATGTTACGCAAAATGAAGCACAAATCGAACGCCCTACCACATCCAGTCAAGTTCAGGCAATTTGCTCTACAAGTAATGAAAGTATTCTGTTAAGAACTGCATTAATGCAAATAGAATACAGAGGTGAATTCTTCACAATCAGAGCTTTAATCGATCCTGGTTCTCAGCGTACATTTTTGACTGAGAAGATTAGACATCGTCTTCAACTCCCTTATAAAAAATCCCATTTTGAAATTGTTGGCATCGGCGGTCAAAAACAGGCGGCTAGCAAAGAGTGCGAGTTCGTGTTATATGCTAAAAGGCATAATTTTAGAATCCCCATAAAAGTAATTGTGTTACCTAAAGTGACAAAGCATCTTCCAGCTTGTACCTTTGAAATTCCCCTATCAACTGAACTCAAGAAATTAGATCTTGCAGACCCAAGTTTCAATAAATCGTCCCAGATAGATCTCATTTTAGGCAATGATTACGAACGGTTTATCAATATAGATGGTATAAAGAAAAATATCTGTGGCCACACCTCGGCCTACAATACAGTTTTCGGTCCCATGAAAGCAGAAACTGTTCAATCCTTTTCGACCTCAGTCTTCATGTCCGAAACCTTAGAGCTCAACACTCTCCTAAAAAAGTTTTGGGTGCAAGAAGAAATTCCCTCAACTAAACCACTCTCACAGGAAGATGAAATATGTGAAAGTTTCTACTCTCGAACAACAACGCGTCATGAAAACGGTAGATATATCGTTAGGCTGCCTTTTAAGACAGAATATCCCGAAAAAGTTTTCCTAGCCTCCTCTCGTTTTGTAGCCTTAGCCCAATATTCCAGAATGGAAAAAACACTGTCTAAAGATCCCGATTTACAATCCCAATATAAGGCAGTTCTAAACGAATATCTGACTCTTGATCACATGGAAGAAACTCAATCCCATAAAGTTATTTCTCAAGGCAAATACGGCTCATTTTATTTACCTCATCATGCAGTGATTCGCCCCGAACATAAAACCACGAAAGTGAGAGTCGTTTTTAATGCCTCCAGAAAAACAAAATCTCATTTCTCTCTCATTGATGTACTTTACACTGGTCCCACATTACAAAACGACTTGATAACTATAATTCTCAATTGGAGAAAGTAGAAATATGTGTTTAATGGCGATATACAAAAGATGTATCGCCAAATACTAGTACATCCTGCTGATAGACCCTTCCAGAGAATACTTTTCCAAAATCAACAAGATGGCCCTATTAAAGATTACCAGTTAAAGACTGTTACTTTCGGAGTAAATTGCGCCCCTTATCTCGTAATTCGAACACTTCTTCAACTGGCATCTGATTCCGAATCTCAATATCCGAAAGCGGCATCCATCTTACGCTCTGAAACATAGGTGGATGATATTCTCTCAGGAGGTTTTTCTTTGGAAGAGACCCTATCTGCACAAACTCAAATCATTAACACATTAAAATCAGCTGGATTACCTCTTAAGAAAATAACTGCAAATGACCCGCAATTACTATCTCATTTACCAAAAGAGGACTTGTACGATTTAGAATTTCTTCGTTTTCGCGAATCTAGTTCCACCAAAACTCTTGGTATTAAGTGGAACGCACTCACAGATTCATTTAGTTATAGTTATTCTCCAATCGACCAGTCCACAAAGATCACTAAACAGTAAATTTTATCCTCTGTTGCCAAACTCTTTGATGGCTCGCTCCGATAGTCATCAGGGCCAAAATACTCATGCAACAGCTATGGTTAGAAGGGCTAGATTGGGATGAAGATATCTCATCAGAATCTCTACAAAATTGGAATAGTCTAGTTCAAGATTTCTCAAAAATAGAAACAATTTCCATCCCTAGATGGCTTCAATATACGCCGGTAGATAAAGTTCAAATTCACGGATTCTCTGATGCTTCTAAAGCTGCCTATTGTGCCACAGTTTATCTTCGATGTCAAACTGAAACACGCAACACTTTTTGAAATTTTTTGCTAGCGAAAAGCAAAGTAGCTCCGGTCCAAACTGTTTGTCTCCCACGCTTAGAACTGAACGGCGCAGTATTATTAGCCAACATAGTGAATTATGTAACGTCATCCCTAAATTTCACCAACGCAGAAATATTTCTGTGGACGGACTCCTCAATAGTCTTAGGATGGTTCTCTAAAACCCCTTCTACATGGGAAACTTATGTTGCAAATCGCATTGCTCAAATTCACCGTTTGGTTCCAAATGCATCATGGCATCATGTTTCAACCCATGATAATCCGGTAGATCTTGGAACACGTGGCTCGAAGCCTCAAGATCTGGCGCATAACACCCTTTGGTGGCATGGACCACCATGGTTACACAAACCCTCATCTGAATGGCCAAAGCGAAACCCTCTCAAAATACCCGAAAAACCAAAATAAACTCTAACTTTACATACTCAAGCTCAAGAAGATGATATTCTTAACAGATTTTCATCACATAATAAAGCTTTACGTGTTATCTGTTATTTTTTTCGATTTTTTACTAATGGTACGAGAAAAAGAAGGTCAAATATATCCCCTATAACTCAAAATGACTTAACTCATAGCGAAATGAAATTTGTAAAATCCAGACTGCTCATGCTCTCTCAGAAAATATTATATTATGAAGAATATCAATGCCTATCTAACTCTCAAACTTTAAATACTAAAAGCCCCTTAAATCCATTAAATCCATTTTTAGACTCTAATTCAATTCTTCGGGTAAATGGTAGACTATCTCGATCGTCTTTGCCATACAATGAGCGTTACCCTATAATATTACCAGGCAATTTCCGACTTTGCCATCTATATCTCACTCATTTGCACAAGTTTCTCGCTCATGCTGAATGCAATCAAAGGTGTCGAATGGTGCAGACCGAATTTTACATTATCAGACTCAAACCTCGAGTAAAAAAGATAATACGAAATTGTAAAACTTGCATCATTCATAAGAAACAACCATGTTCGCAGATAATGGCTCCCTTCCCCCCAGAAAGATGCAATCTGTCACTTCCATTTCAGATCACAGGCATTGACTTCGCTGACCCGTTTGACCTAAAGAATTCACCCCTACGAAAATCTACCTTGATAAAAGGATACACTTGTTTCAGTACAAAAGCTGTTCACTTAGAACCGTGCTCAGATTTAACCTCCGCGGCATTTCAGGCTGCATTTTCTCGCTTCGTTGGGAGGCGGGGGCTCCCCCAAAGGGTAGTATCTGACAACGGCAGAAACTTTCTAGGTGCCAGCAAAGTACTCGAGCGTGAATTTAAGAACTTTGTGAAAACCGCAGCCCAAGATATATCTCAAAAATATATTACACATGGGTTTGAGTGGAAATTTATACCACCGCACGCTCCCCACATGGGCGGCTTATGGGAAGCCGCCGTAAAGAGTTTTAAATTTCACTTAAAACGTGTCACAGGAGCCCAAAAATTTACTTTTGAAGAATTTTCGACAATTTTAGCTCGTATTGAAGGTATTCTCAATTCTCGCCCAATATCTGCCTTGTCGGAAGACCCATCAGATCTAACCGCATTAACCCCTGGACACTTTTTACGAGGTGCTCCTATAATCGCTTTCCCAGAGCAAAATTATGAAAATATATCTCTGATAAATAGATGGTAAAAGCTAAAAGCAATCCACCACCAATTCTCCATCCGATGGAAGGAAGATTACTTGAAATCACTACACAAAAGATATAAATGGAAAAACTCTCTTCCGAATCTGGAAGTTGGAAATCTCGTGGTAGTCATTGCTGATCTGCAACCACCTTATGAGTGGCGATTAGGACGAATAGTAAAGACTTACCCCGGTTCTGATCAGAACGTCCGTACTGCTGACGTTCGTATTGCTTCAGGAATTATTACTCGTCCCATTGTAAAATTATGCTATCTTCCTTATATGGATAATGAAACTTCTAAATAACTCATGTTAAATTTACTCATTACTTTACTTATACACAACTCTATTAAAACTTAATTTGAAATGCATTTTATTATCACCACTTTTATATTACTCTCAGATATCAATAATCCATTTGTTTCCTTTCTCATTTTCTTTAGCCCTAGGAATAACAGAAGACTAACGTCTACGCGCCCCCAACCACTCAACCACAAGTAACTCAACAAGCAACACTCGCAATGAATTTATTAATATAAGCAAGTGTAGCTAAGTAGTTGTAAGTCATATAATTGAAGGGCTACTGTAATTCTATTACAATATGGAAATACTAAAAATTATAGCATTAATTAAGCTATCGAAAACTTCGCGTTTTCCTAAAAAACCGAAGTTGCGCCCAACTAAACTAAAATTTAAAGAGCCACTTATTTTTCAACCGTCGTGGAATCCACTACTTCCTACTACTTTATAAGCCTTCCTGAAATAAAGAAAGGTTATATACCCAAAAAAGGAATACCTCCTTTTTGTGATTGGACCATCCCTGGAAATAAAGGTGAGCATAATTCTATACCAAGAACACTAATTAAAAGAAATATTAATCCCAATTTATTTCTTTTATTCCCTAAACCCCACAATTATAATTACTCTATTTATGAGTAATTATAATTACCCTCTTTTTATAGATTGGTCTCATCGATTATCCCAAACTCTACCCCGCTACCACATCTATAAGGGAGACATAAAAATAGTCATCAATCTATTTCAATAGTGTTTTTCATGAATAACAGAAAGTTTGTCATATTTTCTTTTAGAGAAGAAACTGTCAGAGTAAGAAATTGTTTCCACCGCAGTTGCCACATTTTCTTTTTAGACCTTCTTTTTACAATATCACTTTGTGATGATCAGGGAAACCAGAAATAAGCAATTGCATGTTTTTTCTTGTACGTTGAATGGCAATGTTCATTAAATAAAGCATTTTGGCATTGATTTTTAAGTACATATTTTTGCATATTTCACCTTTAGAGGCATATTTTGCATATAGTGATTTATAGAGCATATTTATAGCATTTTTTGGGGTATATTTAACACTTTTAGAGCATATTGATATTTTTAGGATAATTTTTGTGTACCTCATGGGATGTTTTTACAATGTGATTTGTGATGTACAAACTAATATTTATTATCTAAAAATCGCTGAGAAACTTGACTTGTAGCAACAAATCATGGAAATTTAGGGAAAGATTAATTTATTAAAGTAATTTTTCAGGTATCCGCTTTTAAACTTGCCCTAATAGCATCAGTTAATGTTGTAGAAATATAATATACATTAGGGCACTACTAGTTACTTCATTAACTACGTGACTAGTTACTTTAACATGGGCATGTCCTAGGAGGAAGTCAATTGCCACCTTCACAACTACGTGTCGGCACTGTTTTGCACACACGATCACCATAGTTAAGTTAAAATACCCATGTATACCTACAATCAAGTGGAGATAGACTGGTGGGCAAAAAAATTTTTTTCTTCGTTAAACAAAATAGGTATACTAGGTGGAATTTAAAGAGATAAACAAGAATCTGCTTTTACTTTTTTCCATCACGTAGCGATTTTCTATTGTCATGACTATATGACCACCTTATTCGGTGGTCATATTTGCATAACTCGAGAACGGTTCGTCAAATTAGGTAGATAAAACTCCTATAGATGCCGATTAAAATTATCTTCAGGTTATCTTACACTATTTTTTATCTGGTCAGTATTTCCGAAGTTAAGGAGCAAAATTCATGCAATTTTTGATGAAAAGTTTATATTTTTTCGCCACTAATTTTCGATTAAATCCGAAAATATTTAGCGGGTAAAAAAATAATGTTAAGATGACTTGTACACAATTTCCGTCCGAAATTTTCTTTTGGTGTTTCAGTTGTCTAAATCGGACAAACCGTTCTCGAGTGTAGTAAAATGTACTCTTGTAACTGCTTTGTTAATGGGTAAATATTATACATGCCCATAAAAAAATCAAGACCTGATAAAAAAAAGCTGCGTCAAATTCCACCTATTTTTGTTTAAAGAAGAAAATAATTTTTTTTTCCCCCGAGTGTCTCCACTTAATTGTAGGGTATTTTCACTTAATTGTGAATAAAATCATGAAATGTAAATCAATTTTTATGATATATTGCTTATTTTATTCATAGTAATACCAACTTTATAATAATGGATTAAAAACTGCATATTTTTTTCCAAAACGGTCAACCGTTCTCGAGTTATGGTAAAATATATTCGCGTATAAAAAATCACGACCTGATGGGGAAAAAACATATTTTTTTTAACGAGAATAACAAATTTTTTTGCCGACTAGTGTTATATACGAATTGTTAGTAAATAGTTGTATTATGCATGTATTGAAATGTACTGACTTTTTTAGAAAACCGGTTTGCGATTTAACCGAAAAATTTAATTTTAGAAAAAACCGGTTTCCCGATTTTGGACTCTAAAAAATATCGATTAACCGGTTTTCAGTCATTTAAATTTTTTAACAAGAAAATATTATTTTTCTGTACTTTTTTTTAACAAAAGCATAATTTATTCGTGCACACAAGTTTTACTCTGCAAAAATAATAAATTTTGATGCACATAATTTCAAAAAGTTTTTTATCAACGTTATAACTTTAGTAAAATTATTTTTTTTAATTCGAAATTGTTCTTATATATTTAATTTATCTTATTTAATAAACTTTTTTTAATATTTTATTCCTAATCCTGGAATTGAAAATATATCTGTCCAAAATAAAATATATTTAAGATTGAAATACTTAGTGAGCACGAAAAAACTAGTGCATACAATTCTGGTTATAGAATTATGCCAATATTTTTCTTGCGAGAAAGTTTTAAATCCTATATATATCGCCAACTAAAATGCAAAAGGGCTAGTCAACAATTCTTAAAATTTTACAGGAGAGATAAATAATAAGTTTTCAATAAAAAACGATTTTCTTACAAAATCTATGAAAATCTATTAAGTTAATTCTTTCAGTGCAATGATAAATTTTTAAATGATTTTTTGCGAATGGACACGATGTCACAGTCAAATTATACTTTCTAAATGACCTAGTGTAGGTCGTAGGCCTAACTGAATGGCTATTTTTAGAATTTCCAGCACACAATCACCACCTGAAGTTATCCACAAAAAACTTTTTTTTAAATTCTTAAAAAGTAATAAACGATAAGCCAAACAGCTAAGTTTAAATATTTCTTTACAAAAAGTAGGCTTAAACAAACAGGATTTGATAAAGCTTAAAGTTCCTTTCAGGTGATATCGTCACAAATATGTATATATATATATATATATATATATATATATATATATATGTATATATACATACATACATATACATAAAACATATACGCCATAGTTCATTTAGAACTTTATTTGTGCCAAATTTTATGTTCACCGATTCAATGGGGGTAATTACAAACAATTTCCAAAATTATGTTAATAATTTGTTGCAAAAAGTGGGCATATTAAATAGGGCTTATAGGCCCAAGTTCCATCTGCACTATATTTATGCGAAATTTCATTCAGGGGTTGGGTCAAAAAAAGAGAAAAATTAAGTCAAACGTGTTCCAAATTTCATGTGAAGCGACTCACATGAAATGAGTCAAAAAATTATCAAATTTAGGTAAAATAATTTGTTACAAAAAGTGAGTGTAAAAGGGGGCATGGCATCAAAAAAAAAATAGCTTTTTTTAGTCTGTGTTATTTCTGAACTATATGGTGACAATTTTAATGTGAATCCGTTCAGCAGATGAGTCAAAAATTGATTAAAATTAAGTAAAACACAATTTTCCCAAAAAATGAGCTTAAAAAGGGGCGTGGCGTCCGATCATCTGGTATAGCCTAAAGTCTGTGGGGAACGAAATATCTGTATACCAAATTTCATGTAAATTGATCCAGTAGTTTTGCCGTGAAAGAATAACAAACAAACAAATAAACAAACAATCTCTTTTACATATATAGAATATAGGATGCACCGATTCAGTGGTTGAGTCAAAAGAGATTATATAAAAGAGCCCATATAAGACATAGTTCATTCCGAACTTTATTTGTGCCAAATTTTATGTGCACCGATTCAGTGCTGGTTAATAAAAAAAATGTGCAAAATTTTGCTAAATAATTTGTTACAAAAAGTGGGCGTAAAAAGGGGGAGTGACATCCATTAAATACGGTTATAGGCCTTAGTTTCTTGTGTGTCAATTCCTTGCGTGGGTCAAAAAAAGAAAAAATTTAAGTTAAATAATTTTTTAGAAAAAGTAGGCGTAAAAAAGGGCGTGGTATCCGCAAATAAATTGTATAAGCTATAATTCATTCATTCAGTTTCAATGGTTGAGTTAAAAAATTAGCAAAATTAGGTAAAATAATTTGTTACAAATGTGGGTGTAAAAAGGGACGTGACATCAAAAAAATAGGCCTTATTAGTCTATGTTTTTTTCGGAGCTATATGTGTGCCAAATTGAATATGAATCAGTAGATGAATCAAAAATGAAATAAAATTAAGCAAAATATAATTTTCACAAAAAATGGGCATAAAAAGGGGCGTGACGTTCGATCTTGATCTGATATACCCTAAAGTTCCTTCTGGGGAACGAAATATCTGTGTGCCAATCTGTGTGTAAATCTTATTAACACGAAAATTCTCACAACAGAGCTCAGGAACGTAGGCTTTTCACATTTGGCATGTTCTAAAATTTCAAAGAGAATACGTTTTCAAAAACGGTAGAGAGCCAAAAATCGTTTGTAAACTTCTTTTATATGACGAACGATAAATGTGAGCAAAATAAAAAATCTCCTATTTGGGAATTGAATTCCAAATAATAAATAGTAATGATAGGATAATTGAACTAACAAAGAATATATAACAGATACAAAATTTAGTTACTCTTAAAACCAACTTTTTACCAAAAGTTTGCCAATTTGCAGCAGTTAACTTTTTTTATGAAATACGACTTAAAATTGCATCTAATGAAGATAGACATGTTTTCAGTAATAAGTAACTTTTCTTTTTAAGTCGAACAGTAGCCGGCTAACACTTTGGGATGAAACTTTCTTTTTCTATATATGTATTGATGGAAACGCTCAAAATATTCGTTGGTAAAGACCTCCAAATTTTTAGGGAAACTGCAGTTGTGAATATAAAAAGCATATCCTTAGTGACATATTTTATCTCATATCCTTGATGTTCTCTATTGGAAGGATCAAGATTCGAAACTTCACTATTGTAGTATAATTCTTTGATAATGTTGTATTCGTCTAATTTATAATTAAACTAAGCCTTTTGATGTAGTTCCCAAAGAAGATTATCATTAAAATAGTTCTCTTGATGTGCAATAATCTAATATCAGATTCAAGTAATTAGTATGAAAACTTTTTTTCCACCAAGTGTTAAGACGTTCATTGTAAGATACTCTGAAGATACTAAATTCTCCCCACGTAACCGCTTTTTTCATCTCACCTACGAAATTTGATAAGAAAATAGAGTGGTAAAGTTTAATCTTTGATGAGGACTTAAAACCATGTTTTCAAATCAAAATACGATTTTTTGTACACGTGAGTCCCTATGGTCGAAAAAAGTATATTTTTTATCCAATTATGCAATTACATAGAAAGTTGTTCTTACAATTTGTGAAAGCTTTTTATGGTATTTAAATATGCGATTAGGCTTTGATTCTAAGCAGGGATGATAAATTCAGTACAATTGTACTTTTTTTGGTTCAATTCTATTGTCAAAAGTACAGCAGTATTCCAGTGATTAATTTATCACAATTATTTAATTTTGCTCTCTTAACCAAATTATTGGTTGGATTAACAAACATTTTAGAATAGTAATTAAATATGCTTAAATGCAGCTAAATTTATGCATAAAAATTTGAACTAAACCTGAATTTTATCACTTGAAGAAAGTTTTCGATATGCGTTTATTAAGTTCAACTCGCAGCTTTTTTTTAAATACAAAGACGTACGTTTCGTTTTCCATTACTCAATATGAACAATTTTAATTCGTGTACAAGCTTTTCTTTACCAGTAAAAAATTTTCAAGTTGTTCGATGCATTTTGCAAAGAAAGCACACTCTTCGAAATAAGCTTTACTACTTTTTCTTTATTTTTTTTCTTACTGGGTTTTTACTTTTCTTACTGGATTTCTTTTAAATCGAACTCATACAAATCTGAATATTATTATTTGCTTTGGATTAGGTATCTTTTAAGAACCCGATACAATTATTATTTATGTTGCTTAGTATTCATTTAACACTATTATTGATTTTGAAATTTGCGATATGGTCAAACGTAACCCTTTTAAAACTTTTCAGCTCCAACTTGAACGATATCTATAAATTTGAAAATTTGTTTAAGATATTGTTGTTAGATCAAAACGTTTCTTAAAGTTTTTTACAGAAAAAGTTAATTTTAGTACATTTATAGCCCTAAAAGTAAAACTTTTTATTAAATTTAGTGCAATAATTAAATTGCTTTTATCATCCCTGATTCTAAGTAATAATCACTGATTGAAAGTATAAGTATGATAGATAAAAGTCGTAACATGAATGGAAATAGCTAGTTTTAAATAATTTCTTATTGGTTTTAATAAAATTTGTAAGCTTTCTGCGAAACTTCTACTATGTATTCGGCAACTGAAGCTTTTAGTATCCTTTAAATATTTATTGAATAAGGCCCAATACATTTTAACTGATCGGCGTATGAGGTAATTTGGTTGATGGGACTCATTTGGTACATTACAATAGATATCTGCATAGAAAAGAGTTTTTTCATCCATCCACTAAAAGGTATCTTTATTTGACACTCCTGGTTGTTCAAAAGTAGAAAATACACAAATTTGCAATAACAAAACATATTAGTATCGAATTTTGATCTAAAAAACTTGACTTGGGAGATTGTTTACCTTCCAGAGCAAAGAAAAAGAACAAGCACGACATCAATCAATGTTGTTTTTTAAGTGTTAAATACAAAATATATTTATATAAAAAATTGTTAATTTTTAATGAGTGATTTTTGCCATTAAATATTTCATATTTAATTTAAAGTTATAGTGAATTATTAATTTAGTTTAAAATTATAGTGAGTTATGATAGTGTCTTTGAATATAAGATAATTATTTAGCTCAATTATAACTAAAAATATTCACGAGAAATATTCCAACTGCATTTAAAACATGTTTACTATACAAAAGCGATTATATTTCGATACTTTCCTGATGTATTTTTTACACCTTTAAATAATAGTATTTCGACACTCCAGGAATGCAAGAACTGATCCACACTTCTTCTCGCACGGTGACTCTTCTTGGATAAGAAAATGATATCATACTGGACTGTTAAAAACAACTTGAGGTTACTCTATATTTCAAATTTAAATAGAAAATTTTGGCATTTTAATATATATGTATATATATATATATATATATATATATTTATATATACGAAATTGTACTTGAATTCAAATATAACGGTTTTAACGGCTGATTTAAAGTGAAATAATGCTTCTTAACCTTTCTATTTACTGCAGTTAACATATCTGTAGAAATTATTAACATAGCTGTAAACATACAACATTGAATGAAAAGCTTTTACTGTTGTTTGTAAGAATGGCAACACTAAATGTTTAAGCTGCTTACATTAACATCGAAAGCTCTAGATGTCTGTTAAGGACATTGTAGAAATAGAGCTTTCGAGAAGCATCTAGTTGGTAGTGCAGTGTGTATAAATTGGCCGTAAGAACACCATTCAGTGAGTCTGAATTGAAGCATCGTTAAAAGGTAAAAACGTAACAATATATAAACTTTTATATATAAAGATATATATATATATATATATATATATATATATATATATATATATATATGTATATATATATATATATATATATATATATATATATAAACTTTTTTCTCCCTTCTTAAACAATTTTTAATTTTATAAGTAAAAAAATAAATAATAAAATAATAAAATTCTGAAGTTATATTTATTTTATATTCTTTAGCCAAGAAATAAATTACTTCTTAGAACTCTTTAAAATAAAAAAATAATAATAAAATGATTTAAAAAAGTGGCCTTTAGGAAATGGCTCATTAGAATGAGAAATAAAATATAAAAACTCATCAAATAACTTATTTATTCACAAAAAAAGTGCAGAGAAACAAGAAAATAACTTTTATTATAATATTATAGACCAATTTATTTAAAATCAGTGATTAACATATTTTAGTTCTCGTTTTTATTTCGATTGATAATTTTATCAGCATAATTGTGTAATTTTCAGTTTTACCCTTTAATAAGAAATTACTTGTGGTACCATGTGAAGTGAACAATGTACTTGTAGTACTTTTTCTATGTTTATTACATTTACATGTGTTTACTTTTTTGGGAACTTATTTTCCTGCTGCTACTAACTAGTAGTTATTCGACAAACAACCGTTAGCTATATCTCACTACTTGTACTCTCAGAGAGAGAGAGAGAACAAGTAGTAAATATATCGATGTCGGTCTTTACATGTGCAGCGAAAACTTATTCGTTGCAGACTTCTAATATATAACATCATGATTAATAACAATAAATATATTTTATTTTTGATGTATACACATAAAAAGTGGAAAATTAAACGTTTAAATTTTTTATGCGCACTGAATAGTTCGATTTATTTCAACTATTCAAAAAGAGAATTGTCCAAGTTAAATAAGCTATCTGTGATTTTTATTGTATTTAGCAAGTTAAAGGAAAATTCTTATTTTTAGTCATATAATTTCTTTTTTGAACTCTTTTTCTGAGTAAAATTCAATAAAAAGGTAAATAAAATGCTGTTAAAAAAGCGGTTAACCGCTTTTAAAACACCTGTTTTGAAAAAACCAAAACCGAGAGCGTTTGTAAAAAACCGAAAACCGGTTATCGGTTTTGGATAGTCTACTTTCAGTGTTATTGTTTTTTGTATAATTAAGCAGTAGTTGTTGATTGTATATATATTAGACTACACCAAAATTTACTGACTTTTGAATTTCAACCGCAACTCCTCCTGGAATCGTTCATTGGGTTATATATTGTTTGAAATATTTGTGAAATCGGACATCATTAACCCGTGCAGCATCGGTCCTGAAGTTTGCGTTTTGCGTTTATATGGGAAAACATGGCTTTTTTAAAGTTTTTAGAAAAATTTAGCTATTAAATATTTTGCTTTGTAACAAAGTATTAAATAATCGTAATCTAAACATATTTATCTATGAAACAAGATATAAAAAAAAAAATCAGTAAAAAAAAAATGTTCAGATTATTACCAATTCCCCAGATCATTAATGTGTTATAGACCACTTTTTTGAAAAATGTTTAAATAAATTGGTATTTTTAATTAAATTTGAAACATAATTATTGAAAAATACGTTTTTGTTCCTCCGGGATAAATCAAACTCCTTTCCATGCTTGGCTAAAAAGTTTAAGACTGTTTCAAAACTCCATTTTAAAAAAGTATTAGGTCAATACCTTTTATGATTCAACCGTACCTGCGATTTGAATTTTGCTGATTTCGGCAAAAAGGCATTTTTGCAGTTTTTTAGTTATAGTCTATTTTTTAAAATGATATTCAGACTAAACAAAATTATTACACAATAAGATAAACCATATCTCAGAAAATATATTCTGAAGTTCTTAAGACAATTGTGCAAGGATTACATTTAAAACAAGAAGTCCAAAGATTTTAAATATTTCGAATTTGTAAGGAAAATAGCACGAAAAAATGTTGTTTTTATCTGGATTTGGATGCAATATTTTCTGTGAGGAATTTTCATGGTTTAAAATGAATTTACTCTTATTTGTGCATGATATTAACTAATAAAATGTACTTTACAAATATTTAAGAAAAGATACGTTAAAAAATACTGAGAATAAGCACAATCGAAAGTCTTTCATTTCCATATTTCCGAAATCCACAAAATTCAAATCGCAGGTGCGGCTTAGTCCTACAAGGTATTGACCTAAATCTTTTTTAATTTTATTTCCCGTAGTATTGTCTATAAACCTGCATAGTTTTAATTTAAACTTTTTTGATATTTGTTTAACAAAATATTTAAAAGTTTAAGAATGGAGTTTTGAAACAGTGAGTTGTTAGGTGCGGGGGTGTATGTTAATTATGTTAGATTTGCCAGCCCTGATGTTTATAGTTTTGAAAAAGTGTGTTAATATAAAACCGCATGGGTGTTAGTGCTTTGATGCGGGGGGTGTGAGTTGTTAGGTGCGGGGGTGTAATGTTAATTATGTTAGATTTGCCAGCCCTGATGTTTATAGTTTTGAAAAAGTGTGTTAATATAGAACCGCATGGGTGTTAGTGCTTAGATGCGGGGGGTGTGAGTTGTTAGGTGCGGGGGTGTAATGTTAATTATGTTAGATTTGCCAGCCCTGATGTTTATAGTTTTGAAAAAGTGTGTTAATACAAAACCGCAAAAGTGTGATTTTGTGATTTTAGTTAAAGTTTTAATAAAAATAATAATTTTATTAAAACGGCAAAAGTGTAATTTTTTGTGGTTTTATTAAAAATTATTAATTGTAAATTGTGTGAGAAAAAAATAGAACGAGTAAATAAATTTGGATTATAGAGTTCTGCTGCGCTTTTTGATTAAATAATTTTTTTCTTTTGCGGTGTTTATTTTAAAGAGAGTTGCAACAATGTATGGAGGAGTTTGTGTATGTGTGTTTTGTTAAATACAAAAACCGCAAGTGTAATTTTTTTGTAGTTTTATTAAAAATTATTAATTGTAAATTGTGTGAGAAAATATATATGTATATATTTAAAAATATTTATGCAAAAAAAAAAAAATATTTTGCATTTTTGTGATAAGAAATGCAAGAATTAGTATTAGTAGTTTAAAAAATATGCGATAAAATTTTTAGGTGGCATGCGCGAGTGTATTACAATGTATTTTTTTCCGTCAGGAAAGATGCAATTTATGGATGGACGTTGCGTTTTATTATTATCTGGAGAGAGCCGTAAATATAATAAAAGAAGCAAAATTGATGAAGGGGTACTCCTGCATCATAGAGGAAAAAATTGTTGATCTAATAAAGCAGGAGTACGGTATGGATATGGAGGCGGAGGAAATATTCATGTCCTGGAAAGGAGATAATATATATGTGAACATCATCAAGGATGATGATATGGGGGCACATAATAATAGAGACAGACGGTGTAAGAATTAACGATACTAAATATTATCTAATACCTAAAGATTTTACATCTTGTGATATATACTAAAATGTTTGTTGTTAATAATTTATAAATGAAACAATTGTTTTTTATTTAAAAATATTAGATTATAAAATTTTATTTAATACAGTTTTTATATTTTGTTAAAGGTACAATTTATAAAGTTTTTTAAATTATAGAAATTTATAATTTCCCTAGCTTCATCTTCTGCTACTCTCCTTGAGATTTCATAACCATAACAATCACAAGTTTCCGGTCCAGCTCTAGTATTCTCATCAGCCCAAACACAATCTTCTAAATGTTTACCATTTTTGTTTAATGTTCTTGGTAATTTTCTTATTTGCTCTAAATGTTCTAGTTTCGATTGAATGTTTAAAAGTTTTATTTTATGTTCCTCCGAAATTGTGTTGTAAAATGTTTTCATAAAGTTGTATATTTCTTTCAGAATCATGATGATTGTGTATGTATGCGTGTGTGTATATGTGTTTTATTACTGTATACTCATATGTAATGTTTGTGAATAATCTTTTATGTTGATTGTTCTGATATTTATATCATTTTGTGATCGTTCAAATAGTAGACTTGTTTCGTACTCTTCACCTGTTCTTCTACCATTAAAATATACTACATCTCTTTGAAAATTAGTATTATATTCAAAACAGTAAATGTTAAGTTTACGATATTGATAGTTACTATAATAACTACATCGAAGTCTTATTTCACAATTATCATATTTTAACTTGAAATGACGAAAGAATACTGTAGTACTTTCAATAATACCACCAATATTAATTTCTTTTTCGATTAGATCCTTTCTGAAAGCTTCAATTGCATCGTTAATGGTGAATGTTTGTTCACTATTGTCATTGCTTCTTGTTCCTCTTATATGATTCCTTAATGGTATAGTTGTTGTAGTTGTTGTTATTGTTGTAGGTGAATGATTTTCCAATTGAATTGATAAATGTACTCGTACATTGAATGTATTATTTAGATGTGTTAATTTAAAATTTATATATTTACTTGTATCACCATTAATTAGCGGAGATGAATGATTAGGTTGTTGATTACTTATATGTAAAATAAGAAATAAATAAAATATTAATGACAACATTCTTCCTTTTCCTCCAACAATCATTATCATACCAAACTTTATATTCTTATTCAATTGTCATTTTATATGTTTGCGTATAGTTTTTCAAATGAATTATTTT
This sequence comes from Protocalliphora azurea, assembly GCA_932274085.1. Lineage (NCBI taxonomy): Eukaryota > Metazoa > Arthropoda > Insecta > Diptera > Calliphoridae > Protocalliphora > Protocalliphora azurea. Next base: position 81,894,700 of record OW026519.1, read on the forward strand.
AATATCTTGTAATTTAGGGGCTAAATCTGGTATGCGAATTTTTTCAATTTCACCTTTACTTAAAATTCTCTCCTGTTCAAATTCACGATATTCAAAACAACTTATTTTTAATTTTTGTTTCTCGAATACGCTATCATATGTACAACGAATAGGTATATCAACATTTTCATATTTAAGATAGAAATGTCGATAAAATGGGTGATCAGAGTCTAGTATACCACCAATATATAGTTGTTGTTTTATTAAATCTTTACGAAAGGCTTCTATTGCATCATCTACTGTGAAATAGTTTAATAATGGATTATCTGTAGTAATTGATGGAGTAGGTGTAGTTGTTGTAGTAGTAGTTGTTGTTGTAGTTGTAGTTGTTTGATTTTTATTCTCCTCATCATTTAACTCTTGATAATCGTTATCATCATCTTTTATTAAATAATCATGATCTCTTGTTTCTAATGGTTTACTTTCCTTTAACATTAGAAAAGATATATTAATTTTTAAAATTTAATAGTTAGGAAGAGTAAAATTAAATTCTATACTTTTTGAATTCGATTCTATATGCGGCGTAGTAGCAAGAATTTGAGTTACATCATCATTATCTTTAATTGGTAATGTATTAACAATTAATGTATTCAATGCAAAATAACTCACAATCAAAAACGAAATTGCAGTAAATTCCATTATAAACTTTTATTAGATGTTCACTTCACTGTAATCAAATAGAATATAATGAAAGTTAATAAAATCAAGTCCCTTTTATAATTCTTTTATCTTTTAATTTCAAAATATTGTGAAATTAAATTTATTTCACAATATTATGAAATTTTAATTAATAACTTACCATTACTAAGGAATATAAGATAAATAAAACAAAATTAAAATATTTTATTCAAAGAAAAAAATTAAATATATTTTATTTTTTTGTTTGTTTTTACAAACATTACTCAAACATTTTATTATGTATAATTAAACAATATGCAGATGTATTAGCTGGTATATTCTTTAGGGTTTTCAACTCAATTCGAATATCAATTGGTCTTTAACTGATTCATTTTGATGTGTTTCATCCAGAACGATTAAAGGTGCATCGGTCTTAAATTTTTGTCGAGTTAACAATGGTTGCGGATCACGAAAATAATAGCTTTGTTGAAATTTATAATACATATCGTATAATAATACAAAACGATTTCTATCGAATTTAAGATTTAGATCATCATATGGATAAGTATCAGAATTTAGATGAACTTTTATATCGGTTAAGTCGCAGTGAATAAACTTGTTGTTACTATTACGAAAGGCAATAAGAAGAAAACGAGGTCTTTCGTTTTCGCTAGCTAGTTTAACATTCCACAAAACAGTTGTACTTGTTGGAAGTGTAGGATAATAATACATATCCCAACTTCTAAATGATATATTTAATGGTTGTCGATTGTTGATTGTTTTAAACATTTGCAACTTGTATGCATCAGCAAGTTGAACATGTGGAACCTTCCATGTAATATTTAAAATAGATAACTTAATTTTTTCACCATCAATATTTGATTTGAAAACTTGTTTATCATCTTTTGAACGTAAAAGAATCAATTCATGTTTAGAATTAACTATTAATTTATTAAAGTCCTCTACAAATCCAAGTAGTAGTTTTAATGGTAGACAATAATTGAAGTAACCGCTTACAAGTGTTAGATCATCAATATTAGAGGGTGCCCAGCCTGCATTTAAGAGATTCTCACTTTCCGATTTGTTCAGTGAGACATAATTTTTTATTTCACTTGCAATTCTCAAATGACGTGTACGATCAATTTCTACGCCATTAAGTTCATATCGAATTTCATCGAAAAGATGCGCTATACAATTATTTAAGAGTCGTATATTTGATGATATTGTTGAATCTTCCTTCGTTGCAAATCCTTCAACGTATATAAAACTTTCGTGTGGTAAAACATACAAATCTTGGTTTTGAATTGATATACGAATTTCATCATTATTTTTATATGATTGTAAATATGATGTATAACTATGATATTCTTTTTTTATAATTGAAGTATCAAATTGTGGCTTTTGCAAGACATTAATAATATTACTCATTTTTATGTTTTCTTTTTTAATCGAAATCCTAATTTTTTTAAAAATTCTTGATTGTTCTTGCTGAGAGTATTAGTTAACTGCGCTCTTGATTTTTCTCTTACTTTCAACGTCGTTGATGGTGAAAGACTGAATGAAGGATTCTTATACAAATTGTTTATATTTCTATTGTTATTGTTATTATAGATAATCATTATTTTAAGATGGTTTCAAATGTAGTTTAATTGTTATTCTTTCTCCACGGAAATTTATTAAATTACCATCCTGATCGGTAACTTTTAGAACTAGAGTATTTATCGTTTTGGTATTGACAGGTAAATAGATAACATTAGCCGGTGTCTCTGTTATTTTATAGCCTGGGCTAACAACCAGCGAAAACTGATGAAGAGTGTGAGCAGATACGTTATTTATATATGATCCGGAAACAATATTACAATCAATGAATATTGTATTTATTTTAGTTATATCTATGGTTTTATCTGAATAATGTTCTTCACCTTGTTTTAATACTTTTTCACTAAATCCTATTAACGAACCTATCGATCTTCTCTTATTAAAATATATCGGATCGACAGAACTTGTTATATGTGTCTGTAAGGTATTATAGTTGGCTTTGATGTTTAAAATCCCCCTTGTATTTAGTTTTATATATTTTGTTGTAACCACATCAACAATGTTAGAGAATTCATACGAACCGACAGGAACTTCAATTTCATGATTTCCAATATGAAATAAATTGTTTTCTATATCGACATTTGGAATTGAATGATATGTATCGAAACTTATTAATCCACAAACATAATTTTCATAAAGTTGAATGAGTGGGAAATAGTTAGCAATTAACGATGAACTATCTCCATTTAATGTTAATGTAATTGACATCTTAACGGTTGTTTCATTATTAAATAGTTTTGAGAATTTATAATGTATCTTATAAGGATGTATTGCTAATCAATGAGTTATGTTCTGATGAAAATCCTAACCATTTCACATATAACATGTTTCCTCTCTTCCTTATAACTTTTTCAACTAAATACGTTTCAGGATACTTAGTTTTCATTAACTCATACTCATAAAAACCACCTTTAATTAATTAATTTTTAATTTCAATTGATGAAATTGATGATTAAAAAATTCTTTACCATCATCAGTTTGTAAGTTTTGTGGTTTCCTACGACTTGTATTAAGTACACTTTGCATAGCATTTGTTACGCTTTGAGCAGTTTTATTTTTTACAGCAACAGCCCAAGCTTTTTTCGAAAATGTATCTATTACGGTTAATAGATAACGATAACCATTATTATAAGCTGCATAGCTACCCATTTCTACTAAATCCGCTTGCCATAAATCATCAATTCCTTTGACAATAACTCGTCTTCTTTTAAAATTTTTTCTTGCTTGTTTATGTAATTCGTTAACTATTTCTCTTTTATCTGTATTTAAATCTATGTGTGTGTGTATACGTCTATTGCTCAGTGTGTGTATGTTATGAATAAGTTGAACCAGAAGGTACATCTACTTTTGGTCTCCTAACACCAATATTTTTGAAAAGATAATCTTCAATATTATTAAATCTTTCTTCGATTGCAACCCATTTGAAAATATATTCTTCTATTTTATTAAATCGTTATTCAACTCTATTCGTGTAATCTTTATGTGCATTTTGTAAGCGTTTTTTAACAGATTGTTCAATAGTATTTTCTTGTTTATTGATGTGATTTTGAACGGCTTTGGTAATATTATCTATATCAATATATATTATGTTTATGTTATTAATAAGTGATGTATTGATGTCATTTTTCAACTGTTTTATATCAGATGTAAGTTTTTTGTTTTCTTTTGTTATTTTATCCATATCATTATATATTTTTTCAAGATTATTAAAAATTTTTAAGATCATTTAAAATATTCATATTTGTAGTAGTTATATTTTCGATTTGTTCAGTTAGTGATTCTATTTTCTTATTAAGATATGCTTTTGTGACAGCATCCTTAGAATCAACAGGTGCTAACAAATTACAAATTCTTTTTTTGTGAAGATCTAAACATTGATTATTTACACTTACATTGAGTATCTTTAGAGGATTTACATTAAATTTTAAATCGTTTGTTTGTCGTTTATTTAAACTTTCTCCGAATTTATTTATATAATTCATTTTAACAGTGTTTTTTAGAAAATTATATTAGCTTCTCTCAATTCTTCAATAATAGATATTATCTCGTTTTTATGATTGTTATGACCAGCACTCTCCGATGACAGTAGCAAACGTAATCTGTTGACTATTTCATTAGAATCATCCCAATATATATAGTTTGGTTTGTGATGATCTAAAGTTTTTAATGAAAATCCACTACCTTTCGTTAGAACATTAGGTTTTGTAGTAAATATTTTTTTTATTATATGTTGATATTTAAATGCTTTGGATCCTTTAATTTGTGATTTTGATTGATAGTAACGTTTATGCGCATTCGTTTTTATTAGAATATCTTTATATATACTTAAATCTTTTTTAGTATAATGTCGAGGTTTTGAATGAAATAGTAACTCAAATAGACCAGGTGTAGTTTTTAACTTAATATCCCCAATATATATAATGTTAATTGTATTAAATTTTAATTTATTAACTCCATACCGCCAATTTCCATAGTGATCTATATTAAATCCATATACTCTATCTATGTTATCATTATTTATTAATAATTTAACATTTTGCAATAGTGATGACTTATTTAGATTAATGTTTTCATTATTGTTTAATTTAATTCGTTTTTTATCATTATTTAATTGATTTTCACTCTTTCGTTTTGGAAATAGATGTGATTTCTTGCAACGTTTTTTATCACCTTCATCGAAATCACTTAGTAAGGTTTTATTCTTTCGTTTCTTAGGCTGCTTTTGTGGAGGTGTTTTCTTAAAACGTTTTTTATCATTTTCATCGAAATCACTTAGTAAGGTTTTATTCAATCGTTTCTTAGATTATTTTTGTAGTTGTATATTGTTAACATTAGGTTTTACTTTATCCTCAGTTTTAGCATTATCATCATTATTTTCAAAATTCATAAGATTAGAATTGTTTTCTTCAACAGATATATCATTATAATCCATATTATGATCGTCAAAGCCAGCAAAATCACTTTCATCATCATCATCATAATCCATATCAGAAGGAATATTATTAGAAATATTGCTATTATTTAAATCAGATATATTATCAACATTTTCATTATCTAAAGTATATAGTGATGAAGATAATTTCGATCTTGAATGAATTGGAGATGATGTTGATCTAGAATGAGTTCGATTTATTCTTGAAACTGTTTTATCTCTGCTTGATTTAATGTTATCTAGTTTACCAATTATATTTTTTAAAGGTTGTGTTATAGGTTGAAAAGTGTTTTCTAACAAAGTAATGTCAATCTATTTCATTTAATTTAATTTTTTTTCAATTTTTCTTTTAATACTGCTCTAGTATTTATAATATCTTTCAACAATTTATTACTCATAGTTATGTTTGTTATTGATTTGCTAACGAACTGCTTTATAACTGGTAACGAACTGCTTTATAACTGGTAACAAACTGCTTTATAACTGGTAACGAACTGCTTTATAACTGGTAACGAACTGGTTCTAATCTGCTTTATATCTTTCATCACTTATTTACGGCTGAATAAAATTATCGAAACCCTTTCTATATCGACCTTTATTAACTAGATCATCCTTAATTATCTTTCCAACATTCACTACAAATCTTCATGAATTCGTTAAATGTCATATCACCAATAACATGATCATTATAAATATGACGTAAATTCATTTCATCTTGTTTAAATATTACAATCATATTAGCATTATCTCGTATTAAATGTTTAGGAATTTTCGTATAAGTTTGACATAAATAGAAACAATCAATGTGTTTATGGCTACCCATACAAAAGTAATCTCGTATATTATCTTGTTTTCCACAAATCACATCATCGAATATTATTATAGAGTGTGGTTTAGCATTGGCTGGACTTATCACTTTTTCATTTTCCGTGAAAGTAAATAGTTTTATATCTTTTATTGGTTCAATTAGTTTTTTAAGATAACAATATTTTGGTTGATATGACGATTTTGAATATATGTAAATGTTTTTAAAACTAAGTCTATTAGGACTTTCTATGAGACTAATCATAACATTAGTCTTTCCACAATTTGATGGTCCTATAATTAATGCTCGTATTGTATTTGGTAACAGAGTGCTGTGTCTAAATTTATACTTTTTTTCTTGTTCACTATCGACATTTTTAATTACAATTTTTTTTAGATTGTTTAATTGATATTGATAACTAATGAATTCTAACTATAAAACATATCTTATATATAAAGGATAGACATTTTTACTTACATCTTTAATCGTATAATATCTGGGGACGAAGAATGGTAATAAATTATTATAAAAATAATCATCAGTCTATGACTGGAAGTGGTTTGGTAAACACATTAATAAACAAATTACCGTTTGTATTACATTTACCTGGTTATCAATTCTGTGGAGCTGGTACAAAACTTAAAGAACGCTTAGCAAGAGGAGATAAAGGAATAAATTTATTAGACGCTCCATGTAAAGAACACGATATTGCATACTCACAATCAAAAGATTTAAATAGCCGACATCAAGCTGATCAAATATTAGCTGAAAAAGCTTGGCAACGAGTAAAATCTAAAGATAGTGATTTTAAAGAACGAGCTAATGCTTGGTTTGTTACGAATGCAATGGAGACAAAAGTGAAATTTGAATTAGGTATGAAGAATATTAAAAATATTAAAAAAAAACAATGAAAAAAAGAAAGAGAAAAGTTTGTAATAGAAAATTATTTACCAACACTGTTAGAAATACATTAAAACTTTTGAAAAAAGAAAAACCAGATAATATACATGACGCTGTTAAAATTGCTCAAAAAGCCGTTCATAATAATTTTAAAAGCAAAAGGAGAGCTAATATAAAAATACCAAGAGTAATTCCAGTACCTAAAATTGGTGGATTTCTACCACTAATTCCTGTTTTAACACCATTATCAGCTTTGGGAGGTTTAGCTACAGGTGGATCAGCTATAGTTAAAGTTGTGAACAGTATAAAGAATGGAAAAGAACAACTAGCAGAAGCTACACGTCATAATAAAAATATGGAAGCAATAGCTATGGGAAAAGGTTTATATCTTAAACCTTATAAAACTGGATATGGATTGTATTATTGACCAGATTCAAAAAACTTTTAAAAAATCTACCCAATCGTCCCCTAACTGATATAGATCTACAGAAATATGGAAGACAACTCAGATATTTTAGAGGTGTTTTCATGCGTGATGGTTTACCTAAAAAACCACTTTCTCAAGAATGTGGTATTGTTAATTTAGATGATGAACATGGACCTGGAACACATTGGGTAGCATATTATAAAAGTCGCAACTATAAGGAATATTTTGACAGTTTTGGAGATTTAAAACCACCACTTGAAATTATTAATTATTTAAAAACTCCCATGGAATATAATTATAAACAGAAACAAAAATTTAATACATTTAATTGTGGTAACTTATGTTTCAAATTTTTATTTAATAAATATTATAAATAAAAACTACATTTTTTTTCTTTATTATATTGTTTTTATTATTTTTTATTTTTGTCATACATTATATATGCTTATAAACTACTTAATTTACATATCTATATCTATATTAAGAAGAATATCATCATCTTCCTCCATAATTTCTTGGAAATTTGGTGATGAAGATGGTAGACAATTTATTTTATAATGTCCCCATGCATAAGTATTAATATTATTTTCTCTTATAAATCTCTTATCATCTAAATAGCTTAATGCTAACTTACTTATATGTTGTGTATAAATTTGATGTATCTTAGATCTAAATATATACATAGAGTCATAATACAGTTTTTTCTCTAATAGACATTTTCTAAAATCATTAATTGATAGTTTAGCTGTTACACACTGTTTAACACCTTTAATTTTTTAATTTCTTTTTCATCTCTATCAATTTTAACTGAATACATTTTTGCTCTTAAACCAATGAATTCCTTAATAACTTTACCATTACATTCATCTTTCATCATTCTCAAAACTTTTTTATTTACAAGTGGAATATTATATATATTATCTTTCGGATATGCAGATGTATCGAAATGAGTAGTAATATCATTTCGAATATCATCATACAAGTCATTTGTTCTGATGTCATATATAAATGAATCTGTATCCATGTAATTTAGATTAATATTATCAAGATATTTAGGTTTCATGTAATCGTAATGAAAATTATACATTTTCCATTTTGATAACTCTAAAACTGAAAACCCAATATATATCGGTTTATTATACACTGTTTTTACTCTTCTCATTTCGATTGAAATCATATTTTCATTAATTTGAAGAGCACTATGAAAGTTTGGAGATCTAGCTCCTAACCGTTTTTTTCTATTCTCCCATTCACAAACTATTTTTATATCTTTTCTCTTGTTAACATTTTCCATGGTCTTACCATATACAGCATTGTTTAGCAATTTAAAAAAGTTTTGTTCAAAAGAATTTTTTGCTAAAGTTCTATGATGATTGTTTAAATCAATATATTTTTTCAACCAATCTGATTGATTAAATTTAAGAATTCTATGAATTTTCTTTAAAATTAAACCATTTTCAATACATTGTTGAAGATTTTTATAGTGAAATACATAATTTGTTTTATTGTTTAAATCTGTAATTAATTTTTTCTGTTTCATTGTTTCAATTTTCTTATTTTCTGCATAAAATGGGAAGTCATTATGATAGTCATGTAATGTATAAGGGTAATCTAAGTCTGCTTCTAATATATATCCTATTGGAGAATCGTCTTTAATATCATTTAAGTTAAAATTTTCAATGTTTTCAACCCATTCAAAATTTTTAAAAGGAAGGTATTGAGACATTGCATAACCGTATAAATTATTTAAATCTAAATATATAAGATAATTTGATTCCTTTGTGGAATCATAATCACTAACATATTTATTATTGGCTATGGAATGACGGTTACTGCATTGAACAATACCTCCCCTTATACCTCGAACGATAAAATTATACATATTAATGTCTGTTAATAGTTCTAATTCTATTTGTGTAGTTTTCAACATTGCATCCCAAGACAGACCAGGTGAAGTATAATATTGACAAGGATCTAAGTTGTAAATGTTTTTACAAACTTTCCTAAAATTTTCAAATATATCACAAAGTAGAAGAACATCTGCTTTGAGATATAAAAGTAAATAATCTAATAAAATATTACACTGGAATGTACTCCAAACTTTTTCTGCATGTTGGTATTCTTCTTCACTACACGACTCATTAGCCAGTTTATTAAAGAAGACTTCATGAGAAGGTAATTGTGTTTCCTGAAGACGATTTTCTGAATCTATATAATTATAGGGAAAAACCCCTTTACGTTTCATTAAACTGAATTCATTGCTATTGTTATAAAATGTTTTAACAATTTTTAAATCATCATCAGTCAAGTAACTGGCTAACATTTCTAAACTTGATGACATGAATCGAAATGAGTCTAGGAAACGCAATTCAAATGTTTCTTTTTCATTTACTGAAATTCTTTTAGATATTGATACATATAATTCCTTATTTAAAGGAATAATATTTATATCACCTTCAATAGATGAAAATTCTCTAACAAACAAATGACAATCATATGCCGAAAGATTGTAGAAAAATATAGGGATGAAGTTGGCAATTTGATATTCTAAATTACAATTATTGTGAGTAGGGGCTCTATATTCACCCGTTAAATGGCAATGATCTGCCACTCTATTATCATCTAAAAATTTCTTACAAATGTGACATATTGGATCTTCATTTTGAATCTTTTTTTGAAGTGGTGTTAAAGAATTCATTGGTTTAACTACACTTAAGTAATTATTATAAATATTTAAAGTGTCATCTACTAAACTTTTAAAAAAATGTTTTGGTGAATCTTCACCACTATATATTCTAAACTTGTCTAAACTAGAGTCAAATGAACACTTAATATAGTAACTATTTGCATATGGGATATGCTTTTGTACTGACTTTACATTAGTAGAATTCTGAACATTTGTTGATTCTAAAATACATTCAAAGTCAGCATAAACGACAAATGGTACATCCATTTGCTTCTTAAAATTTTTGAAATGGAGAATATTATCACCTGAATTCGGCATTGTGGTAACCAATTTGTTACATTCCTTTCTATGTTTAATTAAGGCCGCTTCATTATGAAAGTGGATGAGAAATGTATTGTACATTTACGTTTTGTTAGCTGACTTTTCACCAATCTGGAATTATATAAAAGAAAGAAGAAACATTAGTAAAGATTTGTTTATATTGTTATAAATATGCTTACCTTGATATACTTTTTATCCACACATAATGAACCCGTTCATCTTCCTCTAATAACAACAAATTAATGTGAAAATTCTTTTCCTTTTGTGTGAAGTAGTACGGACCCACAACATTGTCCCCTTCTAATCCGAAAACATTGACGCTGATGTTGGGGTTATTTTCTTCAAATATCTTTATCATATTAACGGCTAACGGAAATTTTAAATTTTTAAAATTTAAAACCATATTGTTTTCCAATACAACAATATCTGCCTTAATATCTTTGATTTGATATGATGAACATCTATTTGAATTGGTGGTGACTGGATATAATGCAGATATTATAGCCCATTTGAAGCAGTATTCATCTTTATTTTGCATATTAATACATGCTTCTTTTTTCAATATTGTTGGTGGTAAAGGTAAATATTGTGAACCTTTAAGACACTCATATTTATTAATATTAATCTCAAGATGTGAGATTTCTATTAAGGTCCATCCGCTGTCACGTTCTTGAAATTCGCTCATCTTTGCTATTAAACTCTCACATTGATTAACATAACATTGTTCGATGTCTGTATTTGTTAATGATGAATTTATAGTAATCATTTTGGTTTGATGTGATTTTATATCTAATCTACACAAATCATCATCTTTCATTAACACATACTCACAAAAGAGTTAACAATTATATTTAATACTTAAATGTTTTTGTATCAGGTTCTTTAATAAATCAATTACTTTACGTTTAATATCACTCAGAAAGTTTTCAGGTATTAAGTTCTTCTTATTTTCATTTTCAATCAAATATGAGGAGATTCGATTTTTAAAACAACAGTTTATAGACTTTATATCATTGTCTAATTGTTCAGTACTCTTTTTTTATGGGCATTTGTTCTTAAATGATAATGCCAAATTGATTTTAAAATATGTTTATTGCATACGTTACAAAAAACATTATTATTTTCAGGATGTTCTATTAAATGTAAATGTCTTTGTAAGGCTTTGTGAGTTCCAAAATGTAAATTACAGTTTGAACAATAAAATGATGACGAAGGACCATCGTGATTTAATCTAATGACGTCTTAAGGAAGAATTATGTTTGAAATTTTTTTCACAGATTTCACAAATAAAGTTTAACATTTTTCTCTTTGTTTTTTAACAGATTGATTCGATTAAGACTTTATACTTAAACTGTTTTAATTTTATGTATGCAATAGTATTTATACTAAAATTTGTTGCATTTTTTAAATTATAAAATTACATTTTTTAATAACTGTACTAAATGTTTACATTTACAATTCTTATCATACAAAAGGAATTTTATTATTTACATATATACATACATATATATGAAAAATTCTAAAACCACAAATATTTTATTAAAACCGCAAAAGTGTAATTTTTTTTGCAGTTTTACAATTCTTATCGCATAAAAGGAATTTTATTATTTACATATATATATATATATATATATATATATATATACATATGAAAAAATTCTAAAACCGCAAATATTTTATTAAACACATACACGTGTTCCTAATACATTGGTGTTTTTTTATAATGTTTTATTTTAGTTTTATGATTTTAATATTAATATATTTTTAATAGTAATAACTCTCTCTAGTATTTACTTTAACACCCCACAATTTTCACTATAAATTGTTCGATCGCAAGAGAAATGGCATTAGTCAGATCTTCAAGTTTGTTAATTAAAGTTGTTTAAAAAATTATAAAAAATAATAAAAAAATTTAAAATGAATACATTAAATTATATTAATAACCTTGGAGATAAAAAATTTAAAAAGAACATACTCCCTTTGAAAGAAGTCCCCGTAAATGAAGCGTTTAAAATCATAAAGTGCGAACGCAAAATTACAATCTTTGGCGTTAAGACTATGCTGGAGTTGGATGAACATGTAATTTTTCTCCCAGAAAAATATAGTTTCCTCCCCGAAGAAGTTATGGATGAACTCTCATCAGGGAATTTTTATGTGAAAAAGGTTCTAAACGGATCTTATTATAAATTTATATTTAAAATAAAAAATTAAAAAAAATTATTATATTTCTATATTTCTATATTTTTTATTTAAAAAATGTTTTCTATGTTAGTTATATGTATATTTAAAATTAAAAAAAAAAAAAATAAAAACTATAATAAAACTGTAAAACAAAAATAATTATGTGTTTTGATGTCAGTTGTATAAGAACAATGTATTCGAATAGATTCATAGTAATTGATTTTCAAGGATTTTTTATTGATAATAAATTATTTGTTAAAGAACTTAGCATTTTACACAATGATAATGATGTTTTTAAAATTAAAACTTTTCTTGTAAAATCACCCTACAAATACTTTAAACTAACAAATAAAGACAAGAGAACAAATAACTGGTTATATTGTAATTTACATGGTCTAAGTTGGAATGATGGTAACTCTACTCTTAAAGAAGTAATTGAATACTTAACTTCAATTATTGAAAATTAAAACTTTTCCATCATATATGTTAAAGGAATCGAAAAAGAAAAATGGTTACAAGAACTATTTGAAACGATAGAACAGAAAATATGTATATTTAATTTAACCACTTGTTCAAATATAAAAACTTTATATAAGAATAATTCACATATAAATCATTGTAATTATCATAAGCAAAACATAAATAACAATTCATATGTAATGTGTTCTGAAAAGAATGTTATTTTGATTCGAAATTTTATTTATTTATGTTTAAATGAAGAAAAACTTGATGAACTCTATTAACTTATAATTAGTTATTATTTATTCACTATACGGATAGCATATACGGATAACTTCAAATCAATAAAAAACAAAGCAAAAAAAAAAATGATGACATCTGATGAATTAAAGGAGTTTTTAAATAAATATAACGATGAAATAGATCATGATCATTTAAATTTATTTCTCAAAATGATTAATGAGTTACGAATGTACAATAATACACCATTTATATATTTTGATAAAAACTTTCACAAATATGATTGTGAAAATATTCAAATAAATTCCTTTAATATATGTGCATGTATATTATATTACAATCAATATATGTTAACAATAAAGCTTTATAATTTATACAAACCAATTTTTAATTTTTCTCCAAAGAAATGAAAAGATAAAATAATTGTAATTTTATTTTTAAGATTTATTATATTTTATTTTTATTCGTCATTATTAATGTTTTAGTTATTAATATTTATAATTAAGTAATGTATAAGTAATATGTATTATGAAAAAATAAAAAAACATATTTTTTTGAAATTTTTTATTTAAATCTTTTATTTAAAACATTTTTTTTTTTACATAAAATTTATTTTTAATTCTATTTATATGGTACTAACGAAAACCGCATACCCATTCTTCTTATAATGAACGCGGTTTTTATTTTTTGTCTGCAAACAGGACATTTCTTCTTTTCTTTCATTCGTTCCATGCACACTCCATACATTATGGAAATCAATTCTTAAAAACCGCAGAAAAAAAATACATTGAAATATACTCGCGCATGCCACCTAAAAATTTTATCGCATATTTTTTAAACTACTAATTCTAATTCTTACATTTCTTATCACAAAAAAATGTAAAATATTTTTTCTTTTTTCATAAATATTTTTCTATAAATTATTTACAACAAATAGAACCACAGAAAAAAATACATTGTAATACACTCGCGCATATCCTCTAAAAATTTTATCGCATATTTTTTGAACTACTAATACTAATTCTTGCATTTCTTATCACAAAAATGCAAAATATTTTGTTTTTTTTCAAAATATTTTTAAATATATACATATATATTTTCTCACACAATTTACAATTAATAATTTTTAATAAAACCACAAAAAAAAATTACACTTTTGCGGTTTTTGTATTTAACAAAACACACATAGACAAACTCCTCCATACATTGTTGCAACTCTCTTTAAAATAAACACCGCAAAAGAAAAAAATTATTTAATCAAGAAACGCAGCAGAACTCTTTAATCCAAATTTATTTACTCGTTCTATTTTTTTTTTCTCACACAATTTACAATTAATAATTTTTAATAAAACCACAAAAAATTACACTTTTGCCGTTTTAATAAAATTATTATTTTTATTAAAACTAACTAAAACCACAAAATCACACTTTTGCGGTTTTGTATTAACACACTTTTTCAAAACTATAAACATCAGGGCTGGCAAATCTAACATAATTAACATTACACCCCCGCACCTAACAACTTACACCCACCGCATCTAAGCACTAACACCCATGCGGTTTTATATTAACACACTTTTTCAAAACTATAAAAATCAAGGCTGGCAAATCTAACATAATTAACATTACACCCCCGCACCTAACAACCAATGAAAGTCAGTAAATTTTGGTGCAGTCTAATATACATACACACAATCATTTTTCATGTGTGTTGGGCGTTTTTTAATTGGAAATGGAAGCATTGCAATGACTCAGTGTTATTGTTGTTCTACATACAAACATAATGTTACGTTTTTACCTTTTAAAAACGTTAGTTTATTTCCTTTTAAATAATAATAATGTACAAGAATATATGACAGTTAGTTAATTTGTCTTTACTTAAGGATGGTTCCAATTAGACTGACTGAATGGTGTTCTCACGGCCAATTTATACACACTGCATTACCTTCTAGATACTCCTCGAAAGCTCTAGTTCTACAATATCTTAACGGACAAACTAATATATTCGAATTCTAGAGAAATAGTGGTGAGAGCTTTTCACTCAATGTTGTATCTTTACAGCTAAGTTAATAATTTCTACAGATATGTTAACTGATGTTAACATAAACAGAAAGGTTGAGGAACATTATTTAACTTTAAACCAGCAGCTAAAACCGTTATATTTGAATTCAAGTACAATTTCGTAACAATATGTATATAAATTTAGTAGTCATCAGAAGCTAACAGTGTTGTTGCTTTTTTTAAGAAACAACGCTTGCTATGATAGTTTAATTTCGTATTTACATTTTTGTGGTTTGAAAAAAAAAAAAAAATTAGATTATTTCTATAAGTATAAATGTGAAAATATGAAAGCATACTTTAAGCCATAAATTTTATTATATATTGATGGTGAAGGGTATGAAAGGTTCGGCACAACCAAAAATGGCGCCTCTAACTTATTTTAGGTTAGGTTAAAAAGGCGGCGTCTTCACGCCTCCACCCAGAGACCATTCGGTCTATTGTTATCCTTTTATAAATAACGGAGAAAGCTGATAGATGAAGAAAGAGAAAAATCCTAGTAGAATAAAGCAAAATATTAGAAAGAAAGATAACTAAATACAAGATATATAAGAAAAGAAAAGTGTGGAAACTAAGACCCATCAAATCAACCCTGACTACATCTACGTAGTATATTTATGTACCTTCGGGACCACTTTTTCCATACAAAAGTATGCTCTATCAGTGTTTGAAAGAATGCATTCTTTAATTAATTCTTTCGCGAGAGGGCGAGAGACAGAGGGGAAGAGTGGGTTGTAAGAGAGAGGGGAAGTGTGGGATGTGAGACAGAGAGAGAGAGAGAGAATAGTTAGTTGGTGTGAGAGACTGTTGTCAGATAGATTTTTGTGTGTTAGGTTTTGAGTTTTGGTTTTGTGGGTGATGGAAGAAAACCAGTTTTAGTGTAGAGAGAAAATAGTTGCCTGTTGTGTTTTTGAAGATCAAGATAGTTGAAATGTATGTATTTCCTAGTTTGTGACTGGTGGTTGGTTTTATGTTGGTTATGATAGAGATAGATTTTTATATTTTAGTTGGTGTGTTGGTGCTAATTTTTCTATGATTGTTTACTATCTATAGATCTTTCTTTTCTGGCTGGGATTTTCCAACTTAAAATATTTATGGAATTCATGATGATATATATTTTTATTCGTATGTAATTATGTAAAAATATTCATTAAAAATAACAGTATTTGAAAAAATTAATTCTTTAATTAATTCTTTCATGAGAGAGGGAAAGAATAGTGAGTTGGTGTGAGAGACTGTTGTCAGGTAGATTAGAATGTGTATTAAGGTTTTGAGAGTTGATTTTGTGGATGATGGAAGAAACCCAGTTTTAGTGTAGAGAGAACACCTGTTGTGTTTTTAAAGATCAATATAGTTGAAATGTGTGCTTTTTCCTAGTTCCTGATTGGTGGTTGGTTTTAGGTTGGCTATGATAGAGATATATTTTTGTTGATGTTAATTCTTCTAAGATTGTTTACTATCTATAAGGTTTGTGTGTTAAGGTTTTGAGGGTTGATTTTGTGGGTTATAGAAGAAAATCAGTTTTAGTGTAGAAAGAAAATAGGCACCTGTTGTGTTTTTAAAGATCAGTATGGTTGAAATATGTGTTTTTCCTAGTTCCTGATTGGTGGTTGGTTTTAGGTTGGTTATGAAAGATAGTGAGAGAGAGTGTTGTCAGGTAGATTATTATGTGTGTTAAAGTTTTGAAGGTTGATTTTATGGATGACGTAAGAAAAACAGTCTCTATAGGTGAGAGAGAAAATATATGTTGACTATGATAGAGAGAGAGATTTTTATATTTTTTGTTGGTATGTTGGTGTTAATTTTATATGATTGTTTACTAACTATAGATTTTTCTTTTCTGGATAGGATTTTCCAACTTAAAATATTTTGTTAAAGGAGTATTGGTTGAATGTATGTGAAGGTATAATAAGTAGCAGTTAATTTCATTGACTTTGATATTTTTGATGAATTTCATTGATTTTAGTTGATATTTTTTAGAAATTGATGTATTGGAATTTTTGATATTTTCTTGTAAGAAGAGTGAATAGTATTTGTAGAAACTCTTTTGTAACATGAAATAGACAATGGTTTTTAGTTTATTTTATTGATAAAAATGTAATATGTTTCTATTAGATGTATTATATTATATTTTTTTAATTAAGATTTAATATACATACCATACAGCAGTTGATGAAATATTTTCCATGGTTATAATCAATAATTTCCATAATTTCATATTTATCAATTATTCTTTTAAAATAGCTTATTGTAAGCAGTCTTGAAAATCATATAAAAATTTTTCTATTGTAATTCTATATGGTATTTTCTTTAAAAACTAATATTATTTTCTTATATACTACTATTTAAACAAATCCCATGAATATCCTAAAACATGAGTGAAATTCAGTTAGATAATAACTATATATACATTTATAATTCTATTACTTACAATTTAAGGGAAAAGGATAGAAAAACACTTTCCTCAGTTTTAATGATGATTTTCTTTTCTCTATGGGATTTTCAAATTTAAAATATTTTGTTTGAGAAATAATTTCTTGAGTAAAATTCCAACTAGAATTTCTTAATAAGTGAAATTACTGAGATGGAGAGAGAATTTTGATTTTGTGTGAGAAATAGTAATGAAATTTTAGTTTTGTATGTATTTAAGAGTTGAAAACTGATTTTGCAGGTAACACATATGATAATAATATCTTAGATTTGATATAAGTTTTGCTCATGGCTTTGTCACAAGTATCAGTTATTATTCTCCTACAGATGGATTTTACAATTGAGAATAAATTTAAGATGACATGTTTGAATTAGACGTCAAAAAATGTACCATGTTATGTATTGAAATGTTACTAGAATATTAATTAGTAATTGGATATTGAATATAGACATTATTCGATCTAAGAATGAAATGAGAAATGGTTAAATTAATTCATGATATACATCTCATTATATCTTAAGGAATCAAATGTATGTAATTTTTTTTTGAAAATTTTTAGAAATAAGAATGAATAAATAGGGAGAGTAAATTATTCTGGAATAAATTAAGTAAACTAAGTAGAGGTAAAAATTTCAATTCCATATTTTGTTTAGAGTAAAGGAGATAATATTATTAATTAAAAAAAGAAAAAAATTGTAATTGGTGACCTTACCGCAATCATACAAAATAGCCTCTATTTAATTCCTCTTCTCTATCACCATATCCTATCCCAATTTCTTTGTTATCATTTAGAATCGTTATAAACATATTAATCATCACCTAATGCTTCACCAAAATAACATCTTTGTAGACGGATAAAAAATTTAAAATAGCTTCCTTGACGATATATACATATTTCTTCAAATTAATATTAATAAAAATAGAGAATGCTAAAAATATATTTTTGTTGATACATAGAATTTCAGTATAGTTTCTTGGATTTTATATTACTTTCTTCATTCTTTTGTCACCATCACTATATACTTGTAATATATATAGAATTAATTTTACATAAACTGTATAAATACATCTTAGTAATTAATAGTCAGAATTTTATTTATTATATTGTTTTTCAATGTTCATTATTTTATTTATATATATTTTTTATAATTGATATAATTTTATTTAAAAATATAAAAAATTAATACATTTTTTATAAATGCATATCTAAGCTCTATTTATATAATATTCCTATTAATTCACACTTCTTAACATCTTTACTCATACTTATACTATAAAGATTTTATTATTTTCAATGATCATTTTGTAAATCTATTATTATATCTAGCTGTTCTAAACCTAAATCAAATATACGAATACAAGTAAAACTTTTAATAACAATGAGAAGATGTATATAGTGATAAATTATATAATGATGATATTATAACAGTTTAGTAGATAGTCAATTAAATATAAAATCACAAATATTTAAACGTTGAATTCGCAATACATAACTCGATGACGAAGTAAAGACCTCATCAAAATAATAACACTTTTTAACCAATAAAATGTAGCAGCTTTTCTTTCTCTACATATATAATATATATCCAAATATTTTCACTCAAACAAATAATAATATCATCCACTTATAAATTATTAAAACTCTACTATATCCATTCTATAAATTTATAATACTTACAAAAACCAATAACATAGATTTAAAATAACGATTTATTCCTAATACATAATACAATATTTTGATATTAAACTTTTTCCTTGCATATATATGATAATTTATAATATATAACACCTTCTTTAAATATCTTGATTTTAGTTTAGTATATATTGATAGTTACATACAATATTAAATTTAGACGACAATTCTAATAACTGTTTGAAATAAGTACGCTCTTACCTCTTTAATAAAAAAAATGTATAAAGATTTGCTAATCGATCAAACTTCTATCAATTCTGTTCAAACTTAAGGTAGTTGCGAAAAGGTCGCTAATAGAAAATATAATGATCTACTCCAATTATTATTTAAGCCACAGAATATGAACGTGTAAAGACATTCGAACGTTGGTCATTACATTGATTGGATAAGAAGCAATTGGCTATGACGGGAATATTTTATACCAGCGAAAGAGATAGAGCGAGATGCTATTTTTGTGCGTTGAGAACATGCTGATCTGCCTATATCTATTAAGAAGACGTGGTACCAACAATATACGAATACATTTTGGGTATTTGAAAAAAGTCTTACTACCAAATAGCTATAATACATGTGGTCTAAGTAAAGGTATTGAAAAGCAATACAATGCTTTTCCTGAGGGTATAATCCCATCTGAAAAAAAAAAACGTCGGCATCATCAACAACAGCTAGCATCAATTATAATAGTATTAATACTAAAAATCAAAATCTCAATTCATGTCATCCGGAATATATGGAATATGAAATTGAATCACCACACATAGTTATATTTACTGCTGTGCCCAGAAAGCCCAAAAGAGCTTTATACCAATCAATAGATTTTGAAAAATACATGTTTATAATTACTTTTCAATTCATATTATACTTAATTGTTTGTATATTCTTTGTTTTTGCATAAACATCTTTAACATTTCGTTCTTTTTTTCTTTTATACAAAATCTTTCGATTTTATAGTATGCATTATATTCTATCACATATATGTGATTATTTAATAAAAGTTCATTATTTCTTTACTATCAATATTTCTTATAAATGATGAAATTAAAACATTAAACATTTCAAAATTTACACTAAAAGACATGTTTTATTTTATTTCATTTTATTTTATTTTTTATTTTTATAATAGATATATACATATAAACACATTTTTTTTCATTAATTTATTATCAGTATTCATTTGTATCATGAATTTAATTAGGTTTGCATCTCTTTCTAAACATAATACATTTCATAGTGGAAAATTAGACAAAGTTATGAACATATCTGGTAAAATCCAGTATATTATCAATAAATTAAAGGTCTTTTTAGTTAAATTTGGAAATGAGTTGTTGCTTGGAATCAGTTAATAAAATATTAATGGGGTATTAAAATGGATATCAGTAAGAAATATATTCAATCATTATAACAAATTTTCACATCTAAATATTTCAAAAATCACACTTAATTTTAATTACTATTAATTTCAATTATTTTAATATTTTTGTATTTTAAAAACATATATTTGTATTATTTTTCATCATTCCCTTAGACCCCTTAAAGTACAGGGAATGAAATATTATCCGTAGACTTACTATTACAATATTTATCCTTAATTTAAATAGAACATAAAACTAGAATACAAATCGAAATAACAAAAAGAGTTTAACGATCTTTGTTAATCACGTCTCCTGAGAACGTTTTTGATTTTAGAAATAAATTGTCTTGCTGCAATGAATAATATATTTTATCGAACCTTCGTTTCAGCAATTCACATATTTCTTTACCATATTTATTAATTAAGAATTCATTTTGTATAACTTCTGTTATGATATTTATTTTCTTGAGTTCATCGTGAAATTCATAAAAGTCATAGTAAATAAATAGATTCAATTTTGAATTAAACATGTTTACTGTTCCTGTATTATCAAAATAAAGTGCAGTATTTGATGATATTTCTTGAACTCTAATATTAGTATTATATTTGAACAGTGCAGCATTTAGTGTTACAGTTGTCACGAGATGTGTCAAAAAGCAAAGTAAGTTATAATTTATAAAATTCATAATGTTTAGGTGTTGTTTATTTATTAAGCTTGACGTCTTATGTTTATATCTTTACTCTTGGTATATGCTATATCGTGATCTTTGCATGAAGCGTCCAAAATGTTTATTCATTTATCTCCTCATTTTGATTGTTTTTATAATTTTGTATCAGGACCGCAATATTGATAACCAGGAAGATACAGTTCATTAGGTAGGGAGTTAATTATTTTATTTAGCAAACCTCTTCCATTGACATCTCTTTGATGAATAACTTTTTCATTATATTGTGTTGCCATCTTATTTTACTATATAGTAAAAAGGAATATTAAATTATTATTTTGAGTTATAAAAATGCATTTAATAAAACAACATAGAAATATTTTAATTCGCAATATTTATTTTCCAATGAATATAAATACAAAAATGAGGCACACTTCTTTATTATCGAATTCTATTCGAACGCTTATTGTAGATCCATCAAATTATTGAAATATTAACGTTATGATTGGATTGCTAGAAAGTCCTAATGGACTAAAATTTGAAAACGTCTATTTATACTCAAAATTCTTATATCAACCAAAATATGAATACTTGAAGAGTCTGTTATCATCGGTTAAAGGAATGGGAATGTTATATCTCCAGAAGAAACCAAAAACCATTCGATTATGATTTTCGATGATGATGCATGTGAAGAACAAAACATATATACATGCATATTTTTGTATGAGTAGACATACAAATGTTAATTCTTTCTATTTATGTCAAACTTATATAAGAATCCCAAAACATTCAGTAAGAGATAATGCTAATATAATAACTGTATAACAGATTCATTATCTGAAAAAGTATAATAGCCCATTCCTTTAATCGATGATAACAGACTCTTCAAGTATTCATATTTTGATTGATATAAGGATTTTGAGTATAAATAGACGTTTTCAAATTTTAGTCCATTAGGACTTTCTAGCAATCCAATCATAACGTTAATCTTTCAACAATTTGATGGATCTACAATAAGCGTTCGAATAGAATTTGGTAATAAAGAAGTGTGCCTCATTTTCGTATTTATATTCATTGAAAAATAAATATTGCGAATTAAAATATTTCTATGTTGTTTTATTAAATGCATTTTTATAACTCAAAATAATAATTTAATATTCCTTTTTACTATACAATATAGTGAAAAAGTTATTCATCAAAGAGATGTCAATGGAAGAGGTTTGCTAAATAAAATAATTAACTCCTTACCTAATGAACTGTATCTTCCTGGTTATCAATATTGCGGTCCTGGTACAAAATTATAAAAACAATCAGAACGAGGAGATAAAGGAATAAACTTTTTGGACGCTTCATGCAAAGATCACGATATAGCATATACCAAGAGTAAAGATATAAACATAAGACGTCAAGCTTAATAAATAAAAAACACTTAAATATTATGAATTTTATAAATTATAACTTACTTTGCTTTTTGACACATCTCGTGATAACTGTAAGACTAAATACTGCACTGTTCAAATATAATACTAATATTAGAGTTCAAGAAATATCATCAAATACTGCATTTTATTTTGATAATACAGGAACAGTAAGCATGATTAATTCAAAATTGAATCTATTTATTTACTATGACTTTTATGAAAAACGTTCTCAGGAGACGAGATTAACAAAGATCATCAAACTCTGCAAACGAAAATAAAAAAACTATTTTAACAACCAGCAATATTTGAATGAGCTTATGATTCAACAAATATCAATTTTAGATTCTACAAAGAACATACTCATGTTAAAAAACACTATTACTGAACTAAATGCAAGCTTTATAAAAATTTATGAACTACTGAAGCTGATTAATAGCGATGAAGATAAAAATAGTAAATGCAGAATGGTTGTTTCAAGTCATGATAGGGCAGCTACATTTAATAGTAGATAACTGTAATAAAGTTCAATCATAAATCATGGGTATGTTAATCCAGATCTTCTTACACTTAACCGATTACAAGAAGAATTATTACATATTGAAAAATTCTTACCAAATGATTTGATTTTTCTTGGAAAACTCACCGATACTAAATTAAAGAAAATTTTTAATTCTATCAAAGTAAATGGATTTATGATGGTAAATCGAATTGTAATACAAACTGAAATACCATTAGTTACAAATCATAGCTCTGAAGTTTAAAAAATAATTCAACTGCCAGTTAAAGTAGATAATAGTACAGTGATATCTTTGGTGGATGATGATTACATAGTGTATAACTTTGCAAATAATTTGCATTTCTTGATATCTCAGTTACAACTTAATGCGTGTACTAAAAACAATGATGACCAATTTAATTGTAGAAATAATTTTTCATGGAAATCAGCTGTTGAACGAACATGTGAAATTTCAGCACTAAAACAGTCAAGGCATGCTGAATGTAATTTTGAAGAAGTGGAAAAGAAAAGTGTTTGGATCAAATTATCAACAGAAAATCAGTGGTTATTTACTGTCTCTGATACATTCACACTAAGGGCGGACTGTGATAATCATAATCACAGTTCGATAATGCTACCTTTAAAAGGTTTGTTAACTTTACCATCAGGATGTGTTGCAGAACACGAAGGAATCACGTTATATTCTTCGGCATATTTTACATCAAAACAAAAATCATCTATTCAAACATCATCATGGCTGATAGATTACAATAAAATTAATATTAGAGTTATTAAAAGAGTTACTGTAAACATTTTAAACAATAGCAAACATATTGAGAAACTTCATATTGATGTCGATATAATAAAATCTGAGCTAAAGAATTTAAAGGTTAAAATTGTGTCAGGAGACATATCACTTTTTGTTATTTCGATTTGTATTCTAGTTTCATGTTCTATTTAAATTAAGGATAAATATTGTAATAGTAAGTCTACGGATAATATTTCATTCCCTGTACTTTAAGGGGTCTAAGGGAATGATGAAAAATAATGCAAATGTTTGTTTTTAAAATACAAAAATATTAAAATAATTGAAATTAATAGTAATTAAAATTAAGTGTGATTTTTGAAATATTTAGATGTGAAAATTTGTTATAATGATTGAATATATTTCTTACTGATATCCATTTTAATACCCCATTAATATTTTATTAACTGATTCCAAGCAACAACTCATTTCCAAATTTAACTAAAAAGACCTTTAATTTATTGATAATATACTGGATTTTACCAGATATGTTCATAACTTTGTCTAATTTTCCACTATGAAATGTATTATGTTTAGAAAGAGATGCAAACCTAATTAAATTCATGATACAAATGAATACTGATAATAAATTAATGAAAAAAAATGTGTTTATATGTATATATCTATTATAAAAATAAAAAATAAAATAAAATGAAATAAAATAAAACATGTCTTTTAGTGTAAATTTTGAAATGTTTAATGTTTTAATTTCATCATTTATAAGAAATATTGATAGTAAAGAAATAATGAACTTTTATTAAATAATCACATATATGTGATAGAATATAATGCATACTATAAAATCGAAAGATTTTGTATAAAAGAAAAAAAGAACGAAATGTTAAAGATGTTTATGCAAAAACAAAGAATATACAAACAATTAAGTATAATATGAATTGAAAAGTAATTATAAACATGTATTTTTCAAAATCTATTGATTGGTATAAAGCTCTTTTGGGCTTTCTGGGCACAGCAGTAAATATAACTATGTGTGGTGATTCAATTTCATATTCCATATATTCCGGATGACATGAATTGAGATTTTGATTTTTAGTATTAATACTATTATAATTGATGCTAGCTGTTGTTGATGATGCCGACGTTTTTTTTTTTCAGATGGGATTATACCCTCAGGAAAAGCATTGTATTGCTTTTCAATACCTTTACTTAGACCACATGTATTATAGCTATTTGGTAGTAAGACTTTTTTCAAATACCCAAAATGTATTCGTATATTGTTGGTACCACGTCTTCTTAATAGATATAGGCAGATCAGCATGTTCTCAACGCACAAAAATAGCATCTCGCTCTATCTCTTTCGCTGGTATAAAATATTCCCGTCATAGCCAATTGCTTCTTATCCAATCAATGTAATGACCAACGTTCGAATGTCTTTACACGTTCATATTCTGTGGCTTAAATAATAATTGGAGTAGATCATTATATTTTCTATTAGCGACCTTTTCGCAACTACCTTAAGTTTGAACAGAATTGATAGAAGTTTGATCGATTAGCAAATCTTTATACATTTTTTTTATTAAAGAGGTAAGAGCGTACTTATTTCAAACAGTTATTAGAATTGTCGTCTAAATTTAATATTGTATGTAACTATCAATATATACTAAATTAAAATCAAGATATTTAAAGAAGGTGTTATATATTATAAATTATCATATATATGCAAGGAAAAAGTTTAATATCAAAATATTGTATTATGTATTAGGAATAAATCGTTATTTTAAATCTATGTTATTGGTTTTTGTAAGTATTATAAATTTATAGAATGGATATAGTAGAGTTTTAATAATTTATAAGTGGATGATATTATTATTTGTTTGAGTGAAAATATTTGGATATATATTATATATGTAGAGAAAGAAAAGCTGCTACATTTTATTGGTTAAAAAGTGTTATTATTTTGATGAGGTCTTTACTTCGTCATCGAGTTATGTATTGCGAATTCAACGTTTAAATATTTGTGATTTTATATTTAATTGACTATCTACTAAACTGTTATAATATCATCATTATATAATTTATCACTATATACATCTTCTCATTGTTATTAAAAGTTTTACTTGTATTCGTATATTTGATTTAGGTTTAGAACAGCTAGATATAATAATAGATTTACAAAATGATCATTGAAAATAATAAAATCTTTATAGTATAAGTATGAGTAAAGATGTTAAGAAGTGTGAATTAATAGGAATATTATATAAATAGAGCTTAGATATGCATTTATAAAAAATGTATTAATTTTTTATATTTTTAAATAAAATTATATCAATTATAAAAAATATATATAAATAAAATAATGAACATTGAAAAACAATATAATAAATAAAATTCTGACTATTAATTACTAAGATGTATTTATACAGTTTATGTAAAATTAATTCTATATATATTACAAGTATATAGTGATGGTGACAAAAGAATGAAGAAAGTAATATAAAATCCAAGAAACTATACTGAAATTCTATGTATCAACAAAAATATATTTTTAGCATTCTCTATTTTTATTAATATTAATTTGAAGAAATATGTATATATCGTCAAGGAAGCTATTTTAAATTTTTTATCCGTCTACAAAGATGTTATTTTGGTGAAGCATTAGGTGATGATTAATATGTTTATAACGATTCTAAATGATAACAAAGAAATTGGGATAGGATATGGTGATAGAGAAGAGGAATTAAATAGAGGCTATTTTGTATGATTGCGGTAAGGTCACCAATTACAATTTTTTTCTTTTTTTAATTAATAATATTATCTCCTTTACTCTAAACAAAATATGGAATTGAAATTTTTACCTCTACTTAGTTTACTTAATTTATTCCAGAATAATTTACTCTCCCTATTTATTCATTCTTATTTCTAAAAATTTTCAAAAAAAAATTACATACATTTGATTCCTTAAGATATAATGAGATGTATATCATGAATTAATTTAACCATTTCTCATTTCATTCTTAGATCGAATAATGTCTATATTCAATATCCAATTACTAATTAATATTCTAGTAACATTTCAATACATAACATGGTACATTTTTTGACGTCTAATTCAAACATGTCATCTTAAATTTATTCTCAATTGTAAAATCCATCTGTAGGAGAATAATAACTGATACTTGTGACAAAGCCATGAGCAAAACTTATATCAAATCTAAGATATTATTATCATATGTGTTACCTGCAAAATCAGTTTTCAACTCTTAAATACATACAAAACTAAAATTTCATTACTATTTCTCACACAAAATCAAAATTCTCTCTCCATCTCAGTAATTTCACTTATTAAGAAATTCTAGTTGGAATTTTACTCAAGAAATTATTTCTCAAACAAAATATTTTAAATTTGAAAATCCCATAGAGAAAAGAAAATCATCATTAAAACTGAGGAAAGTGTTTTTCTATCCTTTTCCCTTAAATTGTAAGTAATAGAATTATAAATGTATATATAGTTATTATCTAACTGAATTTCACTCATGTTTTAGGATATTCATGGGATTTGTTTAAATAGTAGTATATAAGAAAATAATATTAGTTTTTAAAGAAAATACCATATAGAATTACAATAGAAAAATTTTTATATGATTTTCAAGACTGCTTACAATAAGCTATTTTAAAAGAATAATTGATAAATATGAAATTATGGAAATTATTGATTATAACCATGGAAAATATTTCATCAACTGCTGTATGGTATGTATATTAAATCTTAATTAAAAAAATATAATATAATACATCTAATAGAAACATATTACATTTTTATCAATAAAATAAACTAAAAACCATTGTCTATTTCATGTTAAAAAAGAGTTTCTACAAATACTATTCACTCTTCTTACAAGAAAATATCAAAAATTCCAATACATCAATTTCTAAAAAATATCAACTAAAATCAATGAAATTCATCAAAAATATCAAAGTCAATGAAATTAACTGCTACTTATTATACCTTCACATACATTCAACCAATACTCCTTTAACAAAATATTTTAAGTTGGAAAATCCTATCCAGAAAAGAAAAATCTATAGTTAGTAAACAATCATATAAAATTAACACCAACATACCAACAAAAAATATAAAAATCTCTCTCTCTATCATAGTCAACATATATTTTCTCTCTCACCTATAGAGACTGTTTTTCTTACGTCATCCATAAAATCAACCTTCAAAACTTTAACACACATAATAATCTACCTGACAACACTCTCTCTCACTATCTTTCATAACCAACCTAAAACCAACCACCAATCAGGAACTAGGAAAAACACATATTTCAACCATACTGATCTTTAAAAACACAACAGGTGCCTATTTTCTTTCTACACTAAAACTGATTTTCTTCTATAACCCACAAAATCAACCCTCAAAACCTTAACACACAAACCTTATAGATAGTAAACAATCTTAGAAGAATTAACATCAACAAAAATATAAAAATATATCTCTATCATAGCCAACCTAAAACCAACCACCAATCAGGAACTAGGAAAAAGCACACATTTCAACTATATTGATCTTTAAAAACACAACAGGTGTTCTCTCTACACTAAAACTGGGTTTCTTCCATCATCCACAAAATCAACTCTCAAAACCTTAATACACATACTAATCTACCTGACAACAGTCTCTCACACCAACTCACTATTCTTTACCTCTCTCATGAAAGAATTAATTAAAGAATTAATTTTTTCAAATACTGTTATTTTTAATGAATATTTTTACATAATTACATACGAATAAAAATATATATCATCATGAATTCCATAAATATTTTAAGTTGGAAAATCCCAGCCAGAAAAGAAAGATCTATAGATAGTAAACAATCATAGAAAAATTAGCACCAACACACCAACTAAAATATAAAAATCTATCTCTATCATAACCAACATAAAACCAACCACCAGTCACAAACTAGGAAATACATACATTTCAACTATCTTGATCTTCAAAAACACAACAGGCAACTATTTTCTCTCTACACTAAAACTGGTTTTCTTCCATCACCCACAAAACCAAAACTCAAAACCTAACACACAAAAATCTATCTGACAACAGTCTCTCACACCAACTAACTATTCTCTCTCTCTCTGTCTCACATCCCAAACTTCCCCTCTCTCTCACAACCCACTCTTCCCCTCTGACTCTCGCGAAAGAATTAATTAAAGAATGCATTCTTTCAAAAACTGATAGAGCATACTTTTGTATGAAAGAAGTGGTCCCGAAGGTACATAAATATACTACTTATCTAAGCGACTTTATTCTCATTACGAACCCTATAAGGTTGCCAAGTTCTCCACCCGCAACCTCCTCTAGTTCGTGGAAAATATGGCTCCCAAACCACCTCAGTGTACTTCGCTGAAGCCCTACACAGTGACAGAGTATGTGCCCCACTGTCTCTAGCTCCTCCACATCATTGCACGTGTTGCAAAAAGCTGACGCGCAGTCTCCCACTTACTGGTCAAATTCCCTATTGCGAGGTGACCGGTAATCATGCCAACAGTGATCCTTAGATTCTCACGACTCTATCTATGGTCCATTCTCTTATGGCCATGAAATATGACCCAATCGGAATCCTAACCAATACCTCCACAAAAGACCTGTCCAACACCGAGCCCTTACGATCTAGCTCATCGGCTATTTCATTGCCGAGAATATCGCAGTAACCAGGAACCCAACAAAGTCTTATTCTGTAGGCATCCATTAGCCTCCTAAATTCCTTCCTACACTCCAGCTCCAACCTGGACCTGACACAGTAACTTGTCATTGCCATCAGTGCTGAATGACTATCCACATAGATAGTTACCTCAGTACCCCTTTCAACATTATTGGATTACTGGAGGAATCCAATGGCCTTGTAAATGCCTAAAATTTCTGTCTGGAAAACGCTGCAACTAACAATATAAATGATCGTTTGATATCTGTTCCCATGAAGTAAACACCCGCCACTTCTTCATTTTCTCTGCTTTGATCTAGGATTTCAATAACGGGAGTAGCCTCGAAGTCAATTATAGTACCTACATAATCCGTTTGGGCGGCCGATTATAATGTTTGACCAATCAACTTGACTTCATTAAGTATGCTAGCATGCCTCGCTGTGAAGCTCCCTATTAATCCCAATTCCTTCAGTCTAAATAAACCCCGCACAGCCATACCTCTCACGAATTCCTCACCATACCGAACATCCATAAGTGAGTATAGGTCTCACAACCGATGTGTATATCCATTTTCGTAACGCCTCCCACCATACCGAATATCCATAAGTGAGTATAGGTCTCACAACCGATGTGTATATCCAATATAGAATTACCAGTTTTAGACCCCAGTTCTTCTCTATAGAGTTCCTGCATGCGTAAAAGGCATTAAGCCCCTTCCTAGCACTTTTATGAGTATTTCTCCTCCAAGACAATTTGTTGGCCTTCCTCGACAAACTGAGTTCCGTCCCATTCAGAGCTGGTCGACTAAATGTCTCAACACTATAACTCCTGGTAAACAGAACTAGTTCAGTCTTTTCAGGGTTGACTCCTAATCCATTACTATTTGCCCATTGGGAAAGTTCTCGCAGCCCAGATTACATGACCTCGCTGATCGTGGGTAAAAATTTACCTGCGACCAACAATATTACATCGTCAGAGTAGGTTACGATCTTCCTTCCCATGGCATCGAACTGTCTCAATGTGACGTTCACTGCCAAAAGCCAACAATAATTGAGAAAGAACCACCCCTTTGCTTTGTGGCCCTTGTCACAAGCTTCCTTATGCAAGTGTCTCCCATGCTCGAGTTGATAGCCCTGCTGCTTAGCATCAGGGTGATCCACTCGATTAGGAATACACCAATACCTAACGAAGAGAGTGATTCTTTAATCGCCTCTATTCTAATGTTGTTAAAGGCCCCTTCTATATCAAGGAACGCTGCAAAGGTGTATTCCTTATGCCGCAGAACTCCCCACATCATGCAGAGCACTCTTAACACACTTAC
This sequence comes from Protocalliphora azurea, assembly GCA_932274085.1. Classification (NCBI taxonomy): domain Eukaryota; kingdom Metazoa; phylum Arthropoda; class Insecta; order Diptera; family Calliphoridae; genus Protocalliphora; species Protocalliphora azurea. Next base: position 81,925,821 of record OW026519.1, read on the forward strand.
CCTTAAGATTGGCGTGTTGAGCATCGCTGATGTCCTGAGTTCCCATACTCCTCCTCAGATACAGATCGATCAGTCTTTCTATTGTCTTGAGTAGAAAAGCCGATAGGCTGATCGGTTTATAGTCCTTGGGTTTCGAGTGAGTCGTCTCACTTTAAGACATTCCCTAAATACCTTCACGAGTAGTGAGATGACTCTATCTTTGACATTCTGTAACATGGCCGTAAAAATGGAATCTGGGCTCGGTGACTTATATGACCTAAATGAATTTACCGCCCATCTTACCTTGTCTCCAGTGATCATCTCCTTTATCACATCAATATCACCCTCCTCTGGTCCGGACTGTAGGTTATCACTGACACTACCTGTCCTCCCATCAGATTCTACATTCTTACAGCCAGGGAAGTGAGTAAGCTGAGGGACTGCGAGCTAGACTCCGTTCACGAGTTGTCCGCCCATTGTATACATCCAGGTGGCACCGGGTCCTTGGATAATACCCGTCTAAATCTAGACAACTCGTTAACCGAGTTCACGGATTCACAGAAATTCATCAATGATGTCCGTTTCGCCCGTCTTATGTCCTTCTTATACTTAATGAAGCCTTCCATATAGATGTCCCAGTCGGTCTGACTCTTCGTTTGCTTGGCTGTATTGAACAGCCTTCTAACTGTAGACCGTTAGACCCTAAGTTCACTGGTCCACCACTTCGGCTGCCCCCTTTTGCCAGGATAAATCACGGGGCAGCTGAGCTCAAAGCTATTCGTAAGTACATCCGTGAAATTATTCACGACTCCCTCGATACCCTCAGCTGAATTTCTCCAGCCCTCAGTATCCCTTAAATCCCTATAAACTAACTCACCGAAGGACTTCCAATCTGTCCTTCTGGAGTTCCTATAAGGCATTCCCCTCGGTTTCACAAAGTCAAGACTGAAGGATATCATGCTGTGATCCGAAAAGTCCTTGACAAATTCACCCCCTTAGTTCGCTAGTGTCACATCTATAACTGTTTCCTTATCTTTCGTTCTGAATGTGGGATCATTACCCCTATTGCAGATATAAGGATTATAACTAGTTACAAATTCAAATACTAACTCACCCCTTTTTGTTGATGTCACTGCTTCCTCTTTGGTAGTGGTGAGCATTCGCAACACATCCAAGAACCATGTACACTCCTCTCCTCCTGCAGTGCTCCGCCAAATGCTGCAGAGCGATGCCCGGTGGATCGGCCGCCTCGTATGACATGTACAAGGATGCCAGTATAAGCCTTCTGCCTCCAGTGGCTTCCCATTGGACAGCTTTAAGGTCCCCGTTGCTAAAAGAATAAAGAAGATTAATGTTCAAAACATTCCTAGCCAATATACATGTTCGTGCCTTCTCCAATGTGGATGGTATGAACAGGTTATACCCCGTGGCCCTTAAACCACATACCCAGGTGTTGTTATTCCAAGGTTCCTGGATAAGGGCCACGTCCACTTTGGAGTCAATGAGTAGCTTTGTCAATTCTGTTGAGGCTGCTTCGCAGTGATGCAAATTAATTTGCACCACTGACAGGCTGTTTAGGTTTACCCGATCTAGTAAATTTAAATCTAAATCTAATTACCCCAAAGTCAAAATTAACAACTCTCCCCAGTGACTCTAGCTTCTTCAGAGACTCCTGATCTACAGCGAATTTGAAGTCTCTGCCTTGGTTCTCCTTACAGGTCATAGAGTTCACAATCTCCCATTGACCTGTACAAGACCTTCATTCTGATTTTACAATACTGTCGGAATGGTTTCAAACTCTGGAATGGGTGGAGGAAACCATGCTGTCACGCAGTGGCAACTCAGATGCCATTATCACCTCAAGTTTCGCCCCCGGATGGAGAGAATTGCACTTAGCAACTGCGTTTTTAAGAAATTCAAAAGATTTCTCATTACCACAGTTGATAGTTTTAACTCCCTTCATGTAGTCCTCGGCTTTGAAGAATACCTAGTCCGGCATTCCTTTTACGAGGGCGATTTCCTTAACGAGCTTGTGTTCAATATGTCGCCATTGCGCAATGCTGATCCTCACAACTTGTCAATGACCGCAGCTTGTACACAGTTCTGCAGCATTGATTCCTTCGCCGTTTTCGATGTTGAGGGCTGTTCGCTTCCTGACCCAGCTCCTTTAATAACCTCCTTGTGGGGGCCCTTAGCGGATCTGGAAGGTATGCAGCCTTCTTAGCCATAGAGGTTTGCTGGTCATCCCCAGATCTGGCCCTTTTTGTGATCCCCTTTTGAAGACCCTTAGAAGAGCCGTGCGGAATTTGACCAACAGCGCTAGAAGAAGAAGGTTGCATGCCAAAGATCTTGGCCACTCCACCAGTGGTGCCCTTATGATTTTCACTGGTTAAGCTGGTCGGCCTTCTAGGCCTAGCATCCTTGACAATCTTGTGCGAGTTGGCAGTTTTGCTGACCGGTACATAGGAGCCACACCATCGGTAGTCTTTGGCTTGGCAGTCTTTACCTTCAGTTCTAGAATGGTTGCAGGTTTGGCTGATTCGCCACTACCCTTATCTTCCGCTCCGGAATGGAACGTCGAGGATGTTGACAGGATAAGACATTCCCAGAGAATCACAGACAGGCCCGTAGATCCGCTCGAATCTTTTAACGTTCCTCCTGTGCTTTCTGACAAGGTACTTATCCTTGCCTGCAGGTGGCGTTGAGCCTATCTTAGCTATCTTATGCAGGTAGATAAGGGAAGCTTTTGCGCTACTACGAGCCTTCTCCTCCTTAGTTCCACTTGTGACATCGTTTGTCGCATCTTGCATTACCGCGTCCTGCCGAACCTCCTGATACAATCGAAATATCCTCTCCCTCAGACCCCGCCTCGACGCTCCGGTTCCTCTCAGAGCGAGCTGAGATTACAGTAATCTCGTGCTCTAAGGAACTCCAGGACCAGAGATAATATTTATGATCTGAACACTCAAGTTAGGGGTCTTTAAGCACCATATACCAGAATGTGCAATTCATGTGCCTTATAACCAGTCCCCCCTATCCACCACCTGGGGACACGTCCGATAGGAGTAAATGCAGCAAGAGACTCCACACGGAAACTTGTTTTATTTCATATTAAAACCTGATTTATTCCTTAAACAATTCAATTTAGATTTTTTGCGACGGAAATATTTACTATTTTTATTAATTTTCAGAAAAAATACCAACACTTATTTTCATACAAAAATTCACTTTTTTAAATATTTTAGTGTTATGTTCATTTTATACCTTTCTAATGAAAGGCGCAAATCAATAAAATTGGACTTAAACTTCAAGAGATATATATAATTAAAATTGCATAAAAAGTGAAATATTTTAAGTTTGGAAATTTCAAAAATTAAAGTGTCAAATATGTAGCACTTTATTTTTCTTCTAATGTTACTTTTTGAATTTTCTTTAATATTGAACCTAGGAACATGAAATTAAAGATATATAATATGTGGGAAAGAATTCACAAGGGGACTTTGTGGTACTTTTTCTATAATATTGAATGGATAAACATGAAATTTAGTATACATGGTCTATGTGGGTAACAATGCACATTGGGGCTTTGTTTGTTCTTCTAATGTTACTTTTTTATTTTATAATATAATATTATATAAATAAAGAAAAATGAGCGCGAGCGGCGCTGGTCTTCTACTCTATCAATATTATTAATATTTAAATAATTGTATCTTATTAAATAAATTACATTTTTTTTTTTAAATAGAAAAATAATGTTTATATTATGATGACTAGGATCGGTGAGTGATGAACTAAGTGTAGATTATTCAAATGTTGATATTCTCTCTGAGTAATATTTTTACATGTATCTAAGAAATGTTGGACAGTGAATGGAGAATTGCAAGTATTACATATTGGTTTATTATCTTTGGTTAATAGATGCTGATGTGTGATGGTCGTGTGACCGAGTGAATAATACCATCTGTTGACGAGTGGATTTTGATGGATATATAGTTTATCCCAAGTGAATTGATTCTTTTATATGAATGAACATATGATGTCCATTATTTAGATGTAAGACTTTTGTGGTAATCGGATAAAAGTTGTTGAAGGTCAATAATTTCATGAGTGAGATTTGTTAGTAGGGGATATTTTTTTGCGTTTCCTACTATGTTGCGTGCTGCTTCGTTTTCTGATATATTTACATGCCCAGGAATCCACATAATGCAAAGTTTGTTTGGATGTTTTATTAAAGTATTGCGAATTTCCGACTAATTTTAATGCAAGGGTTTCCGTGTGCAGTTCAAAAAATCCATGAAAACAAAATTGTGGTCGACAACTCTATATGAGGTACATAAGTTATTTTTTTTGCCATTTGTGAAGATAAATTTTCCATCTTCCTACTGATAAGAATTATTGGATGTATATCGTAGGTGTAGCAGATTTTTTTAAAAGTTAAAGAGATCAAAAATAAATGATGTTTTTCTTTTAAATTCTACCAAGGTTCATTATTATTATTTTTTTTTACACATGTGAAGTGGCGACTCTTTTTTGTATGATAGTATTTTTCAAAAGTTTGAATAGATTACCATTATTTGATATAAATAATTTTGGATGAGTTTGATATCACACTCGTATATTCATTATGTGACTGATGGCAAGCCAGATTCTAGCAGTATGTTTTTTGTATTTGTATCAGGGAAAGCTCCTAAGGAACATCTCACTGCGTCGTGATATGTTGCGAAGCAACTTTAAATTCGTTTTTAAAATAGAAGAATTTAAACATTGCCAGAGATCTTTACGGAGTTTTTTACAGGGGTTTTTAAAATTAAAGTTTTTGACACCTAATATTTTTAATTCTGTTACATGTTCAATCAACATTATTGTAGTCGAGGTTAGGAGGGTGGCACAGTTTTTTGTTGCAAATGTGAATAATTTTGCAGTTTATCACTAGATTCTTCGGACCATTTTTCAATATCATCAAAAAGATTTAAATCATTATTTTTGGAAGGAAATGCTGCATCACTTGCAATAACAAATGTACAATAATTTTATATTTGGAGGCTCATTTGCTTATTTCGTTGAAGGCCAAGAGGATGAGAACTACTGACTATGGAGAGCCCTGAACGATTCCGTTATGTAGTGGAAACGAGTCGGATAGAGTTGAGTTAATGCGAACTCTGAACTTTCGATTAACTAAAAAGACCTTAAATATAAAATTTCTTCAGATCATGATCAGAAAAACTTAAGATTAAAATTTGAATCATTTTATTTCTTTTGAGAAATAATGTTAATTTTTAAATTGAAATAAAAAAATATCCTATTGAAATTTATTTATTTATTGTATTTAAACTAAAAAATTAAAGTACTCCGACTTTTTGTTACCAAAATGCCTAAAATTCATCTTTCAAAAATTGACTTCTTTTATTAAAATCGTCATCCTATAGTTATAAAAGTCGTTCGTCAGAAAATACTTTTTGTGTGCTTTCCCAACATATTTAATTAACATATTATACTTTATTATATATTATACCCGCTTCTGAACACAGAATAGGTTCGTTAGTTAGTCATGAAAAGGATCTTAACCGTTTATGGGAAGCTGTTAGGTCAACATACGACACTTTGTTGATTGATGTTGAACAAAAGAAAAGTCCGCAAATTTTAGGGGCTAAGTCCCGATATATTCGCTCTATATATCATACATACATATAACCGTGGTATATCATTAATTACGACCTATATGGACCGCTTAAAATTGGCCGCTCAGGCTGAAAAGTTAATGGAAACCTCGTTATCCATTATGAATTTACCCCCTTGTGATACTCCTATTTTCTATGGTGACTATAAGAGCTGGCCCTCTTTGCGAAACATGTTCCCCCGATTAACACCAGTTCAAAAACTGTATTATTTATTGCCAAAAACTGCAAAAGATGCCCATGATGTTATATAAATCGTCCCGCTAACTAACTATGGCTATGCAATTGCATGGAAAAAGTTGCTTGACATATATGAGAACAAATGAACAGCTTCGTACTCTTTTAAATATTAAACCCCTATCCCAAGAAAATGGCCCAAATATAAAAAATCTACAGCGAACTATTAATGATTGTATTACGAATCTCAAAAACCGAACAAAAATTTGAGTACTGCAAACCCCCGTAAAAATTCCAATTTCAATGTCTCGAAAAAATCATCAAATGATTCAAGGAAAGTCCAAAGTTTCGCGACAAAAACTGTTTCAACTCCAACAGCTTGTGGTTGTTTTTTGTGTCAAGGATCACACCCCCTAAGACTTTGTCCCTCTTTTTTGAGTCAGAGTGTTGATGAGAGAATGTCGACCGTTAAAAAACTTAGATATTGCACAAATTGTCTTGCGACCTCTCATGAATGTAAGAACTGCAAAAGTATTCATGTTTGTTCCCTTCTTAAACAGAGAAATCACTCCTTGTTATATAGAGATGTAATGTCAAAGGGACACATTCCCAATATAGTTTCATCCCAACTACCTTTAGCTACTGGTTCTGCTATTACCCAGCAGACCACTCAGAGTATAAACCCAGCAAACAATCAAATACAAACCCCTCTTAATTACAACCCTTCAACCTCTACATCAGCTCAGAATACCCGTACTTATTCAGCACATCTAAACAAAAACCAACATTCTACAGTCCTTTTAGGCTCGACTATATGTATAGCTGGTTGACCTCGATTCGCAAGGTACCTTTATTTCAAGGAAGTTAAAAAGGAAACTTGCAGTTCCTACATTTTCTGCGCCAACGAGTAACGTTACTGGCATGATGGATTTTTATTCTGGAAAAGTTTCAAGCGTATGTGTTTTAACTGTCGGATATTGTAACCTCAAATTTCCCCAATATTACAATGACCAATGTTATGTGTACCAATATGGATATTCTTTTCGGAGGAAATATTTATCCAAAAATTTTAACTACGGATATTAAAATACATCCAAATGGCAACTTGATCGTCCAGAGAACAGTTTTCGGTTGGATAGTAACTGGCGAAGTTCTTCAGTCTGAACGCCTACACTCTGTTGTAAACTTTTGCTCCCAAATTGATTTAAATAATCAACCGATGGTCGATATGTAGTTTTACTCCCCTTTCGTCCAGAATTTCTTAATGAATTAACTTTAGGAGATTCTCGATATAGCGCTCTGTCTCAATTCAAAAGAAATGAAACCCTTCTTTTAAAGAACCCTGAATTAAAAGTACATTACGATAGTGTGATTAATGAATATTTTGAAATGGGCCATATTAGAGCTGTTGAACCCCTTAGTGTAAATGCGACCGATAAATCCGATAGTGTCACCACTAAACTGAGAGTAGTATTTAATACTTCAAACCCCTCCTCTTATGGCGTGAGCTTGAATAATATTTTCGAAAGTAGCTCCCGTAAAGTGTGAAACATTACCTCGTTTAGAACTTTCTGGAGCGGCTTTGATGGCAAAAATGGTAGAATCCTTGGGCAGTCAATTAAATCTAGACAAGAGAAAGATTTATCTGTGGACTGATTCTACCATAATTTTATCTTGGCTCAAAAAAACCCATGCCATTGGCCCACTTTCTTCAAAAAAAAAAAATTGGGTTAATTTTGAAGAAGGTTAGTAACGAAAATTGGTTTCATGTTGACTCCAAAAATAACCCAGCCGATCTCGCAAGCTCGTGACTTAATTGAAAGAATATTGGCCCCAGCATTCTGATACCGATCATCAACATTTAGAAGTTCAATCATTTTTGGTTCAGACAAAACCGATCGATTAGTCAGATCATCTGGGTTGACTTATGATACCCAAAAATTTTGCCTTATTTGGCATGTTTTACAAATTAGTATGTAGAGCATGTTCACAAATGTTCAGCCCATGGCGGACATTCTCTAATGCTCCGATTAATTAGAAGTGAGTTTTGGATCCCGAAATTAAAGAACTTGATTCGTACTGTGATTCATAATTGCAAGGAATGTACAATTTACAGAAAAAAGTCCTGTCAGCAGATAAGGGATGCATTAACCCCTGAACGCGCGTCTTTTTCGAGATCGTTTACCCATACAGGCTTAGATTTCGCTGGTCCGTTCGATATTAAGTCTTAAATTGGTAGGTGTTATCGAATTACTAAGGACTATGTCTTTGTATTTGTTTGTTTTTGCAACAAAGGTAATTCATTTAGAGGTGATAAATCGACGGAAACATTTCTTGCTGCATTCTCCCTCTTTTTCTCTCGCATCCTTCACATTTGTACTTAGATAATGGTACTGCCTTTGTAGATGCGGATAATATTCTAGAGACCGACCGCAATCATTTTTACCTGATTTGAGAAGGAAAGTCTTAGTACGAAATAGTTTTCAACTCATATTATACCCTTTGCTGCACCTCAATGGGCGGCTTATGGGAAGCCGGCGTAAAGAGTGTTAAAATTCATTTAGGAAAAATTTCTGGAGTTCAGAAATTTACCTTTGAGGAATTTACGACAATGTTGACTCGAATAGAAGCATGCCTAAATACAAGACCCTTATCTACTATGAATGAAGATTCCAATGATTTAGTTCCTTTAACCCCAGGCCATTTTCTTACTGGAGCACCTCTTCTTTCACCCCCTGAACCCGATCATTCTTTCTTTGAGTGTAGCCAACAGGTTTCAAAAACTCAAGGTACTTCATCATCAGTTTGCTCAGCGACGGAAAGAGGAATACCTCAAAGAACTCCATCGTCGTATAAAATTTAAATATCAGGATAATTTGCCCCCAATTAGTGGCGTTTAGGTCGAATAATGAAGACCCACATAGGACTGCGGACTTTAGAATCCTTTCGGTAAGAAGCTTGTTTTCTTACCCCCAGAAAAAAAAAATAATTATCCCTTTTTTTCTTTCTTTTTTTCCAACTCCAAACGCTGGAGAAATAAAAAGCGGAGCACAACCAAAAACAACACCGCCAACAGCACCAATGATGGCTCCACCAGCATCAACAGCAGCTCTATCAGCCGCAACAGCAACCTCATCTTCAGCATCAGCAGTACCCGCAACCACAGTAGCAGCTATACCCACAACAAAAGTACTCCCAGTCACAAAATCCGGCCACCATAGTAATTAACGCGATGTATAGTATCATTGTTTGAAAATTTTATTTTTATTTGTATTATTGTAATTGCAAATTTGTTAAAAATTAGTTTTTATTATGAAAAAAATGTACCCTATTTATATTTTTTCAACTCTTTTTTCAGGTGTTAGCTTTTACCCGCTTAATCTTTAGCCTTCCTTGTTGCAGTACTGCAAGGGAGCGGGATGTTTACGCGCATAGTGTAAACAGCTACTAATTATTGTTCAGTGGCTGTTTTCTATGTTTTTTACTCTTTGACATTCTCCCACATTCATAATATACATAATTTTTTGTAATATCACTTACTTTTGTAAACCCCAAGCGTACGGCACGTACAAATTACGAAAAAACCCCGAGCTAAATAAAACCCCAAGTTATATATAGCAAAAAAGTTCTAATACCAGTTTTTATATTTATATATTTTCGATAAAAATATTTTAAGCAAAACACTTTTACTAATTTTATTTTTATAGAATCATCCATTTAAAAATTTTTGTGTATTTATTCACACAAAAAATCTGCAAAACAAATGTAACTTTAAATTATTTTACGGGCTTACTAAATAAATTATTATAACTGTTTTTTAATGTGAATCATTAACAATAGAAACTATTTATGAATATAATTTAAAAAAATTCTTTTAATAGCGAAAAATCTCCCAAAAGTTTGTAAATGCTTAATCAAAATAATATAATATAATAAATAAATAAATAATTAAGTAAAAAACAAGATATTGCTATCGTTGAAAAGAAAAAGATCTCAGCATCTTAAAAATTAAAAAAAGTTATATATCACTTTTAAAAAACCTAAATAAAAAGAAAAAATATACAAACATTTTTGTTTCAAATTATAACTTTCATAATTGTAAGATGCGCAAATTTATAGCATTTTCAATAAATCTTATGACGTACAAAGACAATGTAGATTCACCGGTGTCCGTCAGTCCATCCAACTGTTATTAATGTAATCGTCCAATGAAAGATATCTTAATAGAATTTGATACATAACTTCCTTTCCAAGGAGGAATCACGGAAATCGTAGTAAAAATATTTTCCCAAAATATATTTTTACTGTTTCTATTAAAGTGAACATTATTATGACTAAATATGTGATTATCGGCCAAATTAGCGTCCACATAACGCTTCCCATGTAAAATCGTTTTTGGAAAATTATACGCGCATACATTTTACGTAGATGATAGCAGCGAGATAAAATTTATCTGTAAATTATATCAACTCGTTTCACTATAGAAAAATCGTATAAAAATCTTGTGTTGCAACTTTTAAGAGTGCTAATTATAAAAATTTAAGTGATCATTTACATGATATTAGTGTTTTAGTTGTTTTTGATAGTTACCCAATTCACGAAGTATGTCATTTGTGTTATATGGTATTTGAAATAATAACAATAAGACATTTAACATTTTGTGAAAATTTATATGGAAAATTAAAAAAAAAAAACATTATAACATTGTGAATGTTTATGAATTCTGTTAAAAATTAATTTTTCATTAAACATTTTTTTACAAAATTTTTCACCGAAAACCCAAATTTACACCTAAATTCCGATTTTTCAAAAAAAATCTATTTTTCTGAATTTTCATCGAAACTAAAAGAATCGGTTTATCAATAAAAACAAGTGAAAAGTTATAGTCGGTCAAGACCTACAATACACCACACAGTGCGGCAGAATCTAAATTTTTTGGAAATAAATCTGTAACTTGCCAAATTTTTGTTCGATTTCAAATATTTTTATATATTGTTGTAGGCCCTTATAAGACCTATAAAAGACATGCTTACGTGTCCTATTTATCTCCTATATTTTTCGAATTATTTGCGTTTGAATTTCTAAGCACCATAATTTTGCATGTTCTTGGTCCAGTTTGTTTCATATATATCCTAGTATTTCAGACCGATTTTATTAGTTTTTTTCTTAACTAGTTAAAGAACAAAATTATCTATTGAATAAAAAAAATTTGAAGTCGATATCTTTACCGAGTCCAAAAATAAACGATTTTGAATTTGAAAATTGCAAAAAAGACGACTTCTTGTTTTTTTTTAGCCGAAAAAGTATCTACACTCTTTTTTATCTAAAATAAAATTTTCTTTAGCAACATATAATAATTTTGCACTTTTCTGAAAGGTAACTTCACAGAGATGACTTTAAGATAAAAAACAAGCCCAATAACTCAATTGGTCATGGCACACACCCTCCCGAATTGGCACCATTTTATATGAAAGTTTTGATTTTAGACCATATTTTCTCAAATCCCAAAGCACGAATCGACAAACGGAATATATTTTAAGAATCTTCAGTATGTTGTTAAAAGCTTTCGGAAAAATGTGGATTCTATACCCAAAAATGCAAAAAATCCCATTTTTGGAATTTTCGTTATTTTTTTGGGAATTCAGGAAAACCCTACTTCTGATTGAAATTTGGTTAACGCGCTTTTATTTATATTAATAAGATCCACATTTCCTACAAATTTCATTAAGATATCTTTATAAACAGATATGTTATTACAATGAAGAAAATTGTATTTTCTCCAAAAACCCCAAATTGATCCTATTGTTTGTCTTATTTCTAAATAGAGAAAGAACTTGTAAAAATATGTATTCGAAATTAAGGTTATCCTTTAGCATATATAATTGACGATCTTTAGCAAAAAGATTCAAGTCAATATCATGCTTCATTTCAGAAACATGCGCCTTTAAACTTTTATATTTCCAATTTATTGTATATATGACTATATTTTTACAAACTTGCAACTTTAGCCTTTAGCTTTGCGCGAATAATTATTTAGAAAATTATGAATATTTCTGTATACTTTTAATAACATCTATACACAAAATATTTTTATAAAAATAATTAATAAAAATTATTTATTTTTAATAGCGTTGCCACATTTCCCAAATTTAAGTAAATCTTTATCCTTTTCTAAGCATCCATATATTTATATTAATGAATTTAAAATAACAAAACAAACAAAAAATGGCTATTTTAACAATAAGTATTTTATAAGTTTACATTTATGGTGATTACCTAAATTTAAAAAATGTATTTATCTATTCGTGAGGGTTAAAAATTTATATATTTATGATCTAGTGGCAATGTACAGGTATCCTTTCCGGTGATACCTAACAGCAACATATAATATCAATGAATTCGGTATAGGTACTCTTCCAAATTGACTCTTTCAGATATTTTACCTAATGAAAATTCACAGGATACCTGTAAATATATATACCTGTGCGATATATCAAATAGATATATGTAAATGCGTAGCTAATTCTTATAAATATCATAACGAAGTTGATTACCATGGTGATTACATTGAAACATGAACAATTGTGATGTGTTATGTGTAGTTTATCTAAAAATGATCTTAATCGTTTAGAAGCTATAGTGGAATTCATAAAAACTACATATCATGCAAAAGTCGACGTCATTGGTAAGTGTCAGATAGAGAGTCTTTTAAAGTTGTATGACGTAAAACTGAAGTCCTTGAATCAGCGTACTAACATTCCGATTGAATGGATACTGATATAGAAATATCGGCATGCAAAATATCAACTGGAGCACCCTGCAAGACATAAGATGATTTAGGTACAAGATCCAAGAAGAAAAGGCTGGCCCATAAGCTTTCTATAATTTCGAATGGAGAAGTTTCCGATACATTCAAAGAAATGTTAAAAAAGGAGAAACAACCTAAGAGTGCAATTAATATTGCTGAAATACTGCCCACTGCATCACCAAAACGTCTTAAACGGATTGCCGAAAGTGTACCTACTCCAACATCACAAACCAATTTTACGGAGGAAGAAGCAATTGCTTTAATGCTTGAATTGGACCCCAGCCGAAACAAATACCAAATTTTAAGAAAAGCTCTGCTTAAAAAGGGTCACTCAATTTGCTTGAGAATACAGCTACCAGGATAGTTGCAGATTTTTCTGCAGATCAGTTTCAAAAAGTAAATAACAGCGACATTGTATTAATCTGTAAGTGGGGATGTGACGGACTATCAGCCCTTCCTGAATACAAGAAATGGCGGATTATAAAAGCGTATTTATAGCATCTTTTATGCCATTAAAAATGCGATCTTATTCCTTAAAGTAATCTTCATCAAAGTGTAAAAACTCATTTGAAGATATATGGCTTAACACCACTCCAGGACCAACACACACTTGTGCAGACCTAATTGGTTCGAATACACAAGGGAGTCGAAGACACCAACAAAGGATTTAGTGGAATATACAAAAGATGAAATAAATGATTTACAGCCTCTTTCAATAACCATAAACCAATACACATTCGACATATCCTTTCAAGTTAGTCTAACAATGATTGATGGAAAGATTAGTAATGCCATTACGGAAACATTTTTTTTTGGAAATGCTCACTATGTGATGAGACTAAATCACAATTTTCGGATATTGGTGAAGCAAGGAGTAGTAATGAAAAATTTCTGTCTTTCGGAATATCTCCACTTCACGCCAGAATACGGTTCATGGAGAATTTTCTGCACATAGCATATGATTTAAAGTACAGAAGTGTGCCAGAAAATTTAACAAAACCTACCAGAAACAACGAGGATTTAAAAACACTTACAATATCCTAGAAAAGTAGAATCCAGGATGAATGGGATTAAACATCGACAAATCTCTGCCGACTGGTGGTAGTACAAATGATGGAAATACAGCAAGAAGGTTTTTCGGAAATTTCGAAATTACATCAAAAATAACTGGTATTAATAAAGAATTACTTGAAAGGACTAACATACTATTAATGGCAATTAATAGTAAGAATAAAATTAAATCTGCTCGATTTGGAGAATATGCAACAGAAATATCTAAACTACTTGTTTCTCTATATCCATGGAAAGAAATGACACCAACAGTACATAAAGTATTGTGACATGGCGAAATTATAATTGAGCGAAATATTCTTCCACTTGGAGGCTCAAGACGCAAGAAACAGAGATTTTAAGCACGTTCAATTATTCAGCTCCAGGAAATGCTCCAGAACGTCACAAAACGAGGATATTTTTAATAGCCTATTGTTATCATTATGAGCCTTTATCAACTTTATTATCTTTTAGATATGTGTACAGATACAACACATTATTTTATAGAAAATAAGTAGTATAAGTTTAAAATATTAGAAAAATTGTCTACATAAATTTAATGTAAATAAGTAATATAAAATCGTACTGGAAATAGAGTATTTATTAAGGAAGATGATTAATACCAAAAATAATAATATTGATTTAGTTAAAATGGACATTTTTTGTGTGTTTTGTTATTTTAAATTCATTAATAGAAATATATGAATGCTTAGAAAATTATAAAGATTTACTTAAATTTGGGAAATGTGGCAACCCTATTAAAAATATAAAATATTTATTAATTATTTTTATAAAAATATTTTGTGTATAGATATTATTAAAAGTATACAGAAATATTCATAATTTTCTAAGTAATTATTCACGCAAAGCTAAAGGCAAAAGTTGTAAGTTTGTAAAAATATAGTCATATATACAATAAATTGGAAATTTATAAAAGTTTAAAGGCGCATATTTCTGAAATGAGGCATGATATTGACTTGAGTCATTTTACAAAAGATCGGAAATTATATAAGCTTAATTTGGAATACATATTTTTAAAATTTCTTTCGCTATTTAGAAATAAACCAAACAAAAGGCCCAATTTGGGGTTTTTGGAGAAAATACAAATTTTTTAATTGTAATAACATATTTGTTTATTAAGATATCTTAATGAAATTTTCAGGAAATGTGGATCTTATAAATAAAAGCGCGTTAACCAAATTTCAATCAGGGGTAGGGTTTTCCTGAATTCCTCAAAAAAAGTAATGAAAATTCCCAAAAATGGGATTTTTTACATTTTTGGCTATAGAATCCACATTTTTCCGAAGTCCCGTAGATTTTGATTTAAAACTTTTAACAATATATTGAAGATTCCTAAAATATATTCCGCTTGTCGATTCGTGCTTTGGGGTTTGAGAAAATATGGTCTAAAATCAAAACTATCATATAAAATGGGCCGAATTCGGGGGGGGGGGGGTATGTACCATGACCAGTTGAGCTGTTCGGCTTGTTTTTTATCTTAAAGTCATCTCTGTGAAGTTACCTTTCAGAACTGTGCAAAATTATTATATTGCTAAAGAAAATTTTATTTTAGATAAAAAAGAGTGTAGATACTTTTTCGGCTAAAAAAACACAAAAAGTCGTCTTTTTTGCAATTTTCAAATTCAAAATCGTTTATTTTTGGACTCGGTAAAGATATCGACTTCAAATTTTTATTCTATAGATAATTTTGTTCTTTAACTAGTTAAGAAAAAAACTAATAAAATCGGTCTGAAATACTAGGATATATATGAAAAAACTGGACCAAGAACAAAATTATGGTGCTTAAAAATTCAAACGCAAATAACTCGGAAACTGTAAGAGATAAATGGACACGTTAGCATGTCTTTTATAGGTATTGTCAGGGCCTACAACAATATACGAAATTGAACAAAAATTTGGAAAGCGATTACAAATTTTTTATGTCAGAAGTACCTAACTTTCAGCCCCCGTAGCTACGCCCCTGAGGGGTTTGTTGTGCCGCTCTTCCAAACTTAAGATTGTACGCTCCTCTGGTACGCCTGTACGAAATTTCATGAAAATCCAACCAGCCGATCAGAAGTTACAGATTTATTTCCAAAAAAATTCTATTCTGCCCCACTGTGCACCTTTGCGTTTGAGCCTGAAAATGATTTCGGAGATTATCGGAAATGTCTTTATTATATGGGATCTATGCAAATTATGGACCGATCCTTACTTAATCAGACTTAATCAGATTCAGATAGTGATTCTGAGTCGATTGGTATACTTCGAGGTGGGTGTTATAAGGCAATTTTGAAAAGAAATTTTAAATATAATGTTTTCGCTATTTCAAGAGTATTTCTTTAAATAATATTTTTTAATTAACTTAGATTTATTCTTATTATTATTATTATTATTTTTTTTTTTTTTGTATAATATTATTTTCATATATAGTTTTTTTTAGTATCTTATTATACTTTTATCTATTATATTTATTAATATAATTTGTTTTCTGATAATATTTATTAACTACACGCTTCTACAGGGAAAAATCATTCGAGAAATTACATAGTGTAGGTTATAGGCATTCTTGGGGACATCATTAATCAGATTAAAAATTTTGCAATACAAAATCAAAATTTCGAGTTATTCTGTCATTATTTTGTTTATTTTTGGTTTTTAAACTTCTTTAGAAAGTATAAGAAACAGGCTTTGAAACCGTATGCATTTGGTTTGTTTTGGTCAAATATTAAAAGCAGATACATAACTGTTATATGATTTAAGCGATTTTATATAATGATAGTTCATTTTATTCTAAACAAAATAACATTTTAACTTTGAAAACAAATATGTGTAACCTTTTAGAAAAAAAAATAAAAAAAAACAGAAATATTTATATCAAAGTAAAAATTTCGAAAAAGAAAAGGGAAATAAATTTGAAAATGGTGAATAATTCATTATTTAATTTGAGTTTATATAAAAGTCGATAATACAGTTAAAAAGCTGCGTCTTTCTGCTTTCAAAATCAATTTAAAAATCTTAAATTGATTTAAAATTTATGAAGCTACGAGATCTATAGTGCAGGAACTATCTGAAAAACGGTTTTTTCGTAATATGTCGAAATTTTGGGGGTGTTTTGAAATTTTTTAAATTTTTTGCAAACATTTGCTTATTTAAAGAAATGTACACAGAAAAAACATTTAAAAAAATTATATACTAAATTTTTTGTCAAAAATTTGAAATGCTTTTAACGTTTTTTATACCCTTCATCACAGGTGTAAAGGGTATATATACGTTTGTCATTCCATTTATAATCTCTACAATATTCATCGAAGACTCCAAAAAGTATGTATTTTCTTTATCCTTATTTGATAGGGAAGGAAGTCGATATAACGAAGTTATAACGAAGATATAACGAATTCCCAGTTATCGGATATATTTGTAGAAATCAACAAAAATGATTCATTAATGGCTCTAAAAACGTATTTGTATTCGACTTTTCTATATAACGCATTTTCGAACTTTGTGAAGATTCTATATAAGGTTCAGAATTTCTTTTTGTACAAATCTGCTGCAAATACTTTTCTAAAATTTCGGTTTTTCGAATTAACCATATCGGTCCATAAATAACCGAGTTATAGATAAAAATCTAAAAAATATTAAAAATCTACACACAGAAATATATATATAAAGCATTGCAATGACTTTCAGTGTTGTTGTTTTTTGTATAAGCAAGCAGTAGTTGTTGATTGTATATACATACACACAATCATTTTTATGTATGTTGGAACGTTTTTTAGTTGAAAATAGAAGCATTACAATGACTTAGTACTGTTGCTTTTTATATAAGCATGTATCTACACATAAACATATGTATATAAATTTAGTAGTCATCAGAATCTATCAGTATTGTTGTTGTTTTTTAGGGAAGCAACGCTTGCAATGATAGTTTAATTTTGTGTTTACACTTCTGTGGTTTGAAAAAAATGTCGAATATTATTGTAAGTACAAATGTGAAAATATGAAAGCATACTTTAATGCGTAAATTTTATTATTTGTCGGTAAGGTGGTGAAGGGTACAAAATATTCGGCGCTCTAACTTGTTTAATATACATTAGACTGCACCAAAAATTACCGAATTTTAAATTATGACCGTAACTACCTCTAGAATCGTTCTTTGGGCTATAAA
This sequence comes from Protocalliphora azurea, assembly GCA_932274085.1. Classification (NCBI taxonomy): domain Eukaryota; kingdom Metazoa; phylum Arthropoda; class Insecta; order Diptera; family Calliphoridae; genus Protocalliphora; species Protocalliphora azurea. The sequence continues at coordinate 81,943,678 of OW026519.1, forward strand.
TAGGTATTGTGCGAAATATTAGTGAAATCGGATGACGTTAACCCATGCCGCATCGAACATGAAGTTTGTAAGGTGCATTTATATGGAAAAATTTGGATTTTTTAGTTTTGTGAAAAATTTAGCCAAAATGTACCGGCTTTTTAACTATGATCACAACTGCCCCTAGAATCGTTCTTTGGACTATAAAAAAGTATTGTGTGAAATACTCGTATTAGTGAATTGGTAACATTAACCCGTGTTGCATCGGACCTGAAGTTTGTAAGGTGCAATAATATGGGCAAAATTTGGATTTTTTAGAGTTTTGAGAAAAAATTAGAATAAATACTTTTTTGTATTGAATTTTTAATCTACACACAATTATCTATCAAACAAGATATAAAAAGTAAAAATTTTATAGTTTTTTTTTTTATATTCATTTATTTAAAAAAAAAAAAAAATTAATTACACTGTGAGTGCCTCTGCGCCTTGAAGGCATTTTAGAGGCGAGTTGGCAATAATATATTGCATAACTTAAGAAATATCTAGCTAACAATAACTATATATATAATAAAAAAAATATTTTAACATTCAATATGAATTAGAATTACATTAAGAGTTCCTCTATATTTTGAAGTAAATAATTCTTTAAACTAGTTTTAAATAATGAAATGCTATTTATATTTTTCAAATTTGACGGCAAACCATTGTATTCACGACTACCCATATATTCAATACGTTGCTTCGTTGTTTCCAGCCTACACCATGCTACTGCTAAATCCATATTATTCCTAGTATTGAATGAGTGCTGATAACTCGAAAAATATATGGTATGATGACCAATGTTGTTTAAACACTTAAAAACTTACATTAGCAATTGCATTTTGTGAATGCCATAAATAGGTAATACAGTTTTAAAATCGTTGGTATATAATGATATAGTTGAATATGTGATGGGAAGATTAGCTACCAACTTTAATGCTTTATTTTGCATACGCTGCAACTCTTTTTTCAGAACTTTTCTTATATCTATATAAAACTGCTAAATAATTAAAATGGCTCTGAACAAGTGCATTATAAATTAATAATTTCGTTTTTTTATCAAATTTGTTCTTAAATTTGTAAAAAAAAACCAACAGCTTGGGCTGTTCTTATCTTAAGATTTTGGATATGTTGACTCCAAGCAAGATTGCTCTGTAGTTGTATACCTAAATACTTAATAGAACTGACTTCTATGATTTCTTTTCCATCTACTAAAACACTAAAGTTGGTATGTTCCGAATATGGCTTAAATCTTATCAATCGAGTTTTGTTAGCATTTAAGAAAAGCTTATTTATTCTCGTAAACTCTGATATTAATACCGCATCTCGTTCTATATATACTTTGGCTACTGTTTCATGCTTGTAAGGGTAAAATAAACTAATATCATTTGCATATATAAAAATTTTTCCAGTAAGTTAAAGATTTTTCAAGTCATTAAGATAAATAACAAACAATAAAGGTCCAAGTACGCTGCCTTGCGGTACTCCATATTCACAAAATGAACTTTTACGAGCACCAATCTGAACAAATTGCTTGCGATTTCTCAAATAACTTCCCAAAAGAGATAGTTCTTTTCACATATACCATAACACTCAAGTTTTTGTAACAAGATATCATGATCAATTAAATCAAATGCCTTGTTAAAATCATATAATAAACCTGCCACGCTACAATGGCCATCATCTATACCTTTACAAATAAAATTAACGACATTAACGGCAGCTTCCTCAGTACTGCACGCTTCCCGGAATCCATATTGGAAATCATTTAGTAAATTATTGGTTTTCATAAATGTGGAAATTTGATTGTGCAAAATTCTTTCAAACACATTATCAATGCTAGATAAAATAGCAATTGGTCTATACATATCGGACGTACAACTATTGATTCCTTTTGGAATCGGAATTACCTTATGTATTTTCAAAATATCAGGATAAATGCTCATATTTACCATATTATTAAAAATATTTACCAAAATAGTAGTAAATTCATTCTTATTACTCAATATAATTTTTGGCAGTTTATTATCATGTCCAGCGCTTTTATTTGGCTTTAATTTTAATATAACATCCTGTACTTCTTCATATGTTGTACCATTAAGATGAAATATATTATTATGACGTACCATTGTTCGTAAAGAATTATGTTTTTATTTATTTTTTTATTTATTATTATTATTATAGATTGTAAGCCCATAGGGCCAAATTAATCCAGATTTTTTTTATGGCAATTACAAACTTTAATTCTTATTACTAAATTTTAAATGTCTACATTTATATAAGTATTATTTTGTTATTAAAAATAAAAATACCCCCCTATGCACAAATGTTGAAATTTCATGAATATAAGATTGTGGTGATGTATAACAGCAAGTTTTACATATTCTTTAGTACAATTGTTCTAAATTTTGATATTTAATCTATATATCTATATATATTATAATTTAATCTATCAATGTACGGTACAATTCTATTCCATAATCTGGTCACTCGGACAAAAAATGATCTATTCATAATTTGGGAATAGTATCTTGGCATAACTAAAGAATTAGTTCGATTTGACGTACCAAAGTTAAACTTATTTAATAGATAACTGGGTTTACCATATTAAGTTTATAAAGCTTTCAAAGTCACATTGGAGAAGATTTATTGCATAAGATGTCATATGTGCATGGGATCTATATTTTAGACCAAATATATATCGGGCTATTCTATTAAAAGTTTGTTTCAGTTTATTAATACCATTTACTGATATACCAGAATATACTTCTAAGCCATACAATAATATTGGAAGACATAATGCCATGGCAACACTTCTCTTCACTTTAATAGTAAGTAAAATCCTACATTATACAATCGCCTTAGAATGAAATTTATTCTTGATGAAACATAATCTACTTGAAAATAAAATTTTAATTTATTATCTATATAAAATCCTAAAATCTTGTAATATGATACAAATTCTATTTCCTCTGAGTATATTAACAACTTAGGTACACTACAAATTTGCGAAAACCACATGCATCTCGTCTTAGAAGGATTCAAATTGAGACAATTAATATTAGACCACTCCAAAATAAGTCTTAAATCTTTATTAACATTATACTCCAAAAAGTTGAGACCTAGCCCTTTATCACCTGCAAGTAACTGAACATCATCTGCATATGTATAACATTTTCAAAATTGTATTTGCTGGTATAAATCATTCAGATAAATCATAAATTGAAGAGGTCCTAAAATGGAGCCCTGGGGCACTCCTCTTATGATTTTCTGTGTTGAAGACCTAACACCTCCAGATTGTACGTATTGGCATCTTTCATTCAGAAATAACCAGATTAGTTTGTAGGCAGATGACCCCAAGTTAAACTGAGATAATAATTTACTAATTAGTATTTCATGACTTAATGAGTCAAAGGCCCTACTGTAATCAATAAATATGAGAACTGAATTCATTTTGTTGTCCATATTAGTCCTTATATTTTCAACACAATCCAACATCAAGCCTGTAGTACTATAGCGTCTTCTAAACCCAGATTGGTAACTATTTAAATAATTTCCCAAATTTAGATGTTCTAAAAGCTGCTCCCTTAATAGAATCTTAAGGATTTTTGGACAAGTGTTTAAAATACTTATGGGACGATAATCGGTAACTAATCTAGGTGATTTAATTTTTGATACAGGAATAACTTTTCCAACTTTCCATTTATCAGGAAATTTAGATGTAGTTATAATCGTATTAAAAATAAATTGTAATTGTCTAGAAATACCAGGAAATATTATTTTTAAAAACTTCAAGGGGATTCCATTAGGGCCAGTGGAATTAGTTTTAATAGTCATCATTGTCTTATAAATGTCACTCTCACTAACATTTCTGAAAGTAAAACATAACTCATTGCACAAATACAATGGTGGTGCAGAAATGTTATTGTTTATAGTTGTTGGAGGGAGTATAAAATTCTTATTAAGTTCTTCTACATCCAACTCATTTTCAATGTCACAGTCTCCAACAATTCCATCAGATTTTAGCTTTTGCCACATTTGAGTATGTGTGCAATTCTGAAAATATTGTATACAGTTATTTCTTCTCACACGTCTTATTACTGATTTAACTTTGTTACGATATTTGCAATATTTACGGCGATTTTCATCAGACGAGTCCTCACAGAAAGTTCGCCAAGCTAAATTTCTTCGGGTCCTCGCCATTCTGATGTCCGGTGCATTCATCCACCAGGAAGATATAGAAGGAGTAAATTTTTTCAATGGAACATTATCATTGAAAACTTTTGTTATACATTCATAAAATATACGCACTTGTTCATCAATACATGTTGTATTAAAAAATTGAGAGAAATCTATCGCATTTAACTGATTAAGACAAGTATTTATATTTAATCCTTTGTAGTCTCTATACCAGAACTCATTTAAATTTCTTTCAATCCCAATCCTATATGATAGCGAAACTATTTCATGATTAGAATTAAGTGAGGGGATCTGATATTGACTCTTTTGAGACACACAACCTATATCCGACACAAAAAAGTAATCCAGTAAGGACGATCTTCCATGAACCTGGTCAAAATGCGTTGGTAAACAGTTGTGTACCACAAATAAGTTTGAACGAGATCAAAAATTTCTTATTAAATCAGAATCAGTGAATAAATCTTTATTAAAGTCTCCCATTAAAATAGCGCTTCCATACATACTAGATTGATCAATCAAAAGGTCTGCACAATCCCTAAAGTTGCCATTCGGTAAATAAATTATGCCTACCAATATCTTGTCTAAACTATTAAACGAAATTTCATCAAACAGAGACTCAACGTTACCTTCATCCATATAATCACATACAATACGGCTTTTAAATTTGTTAGACACATATAAGCAGACACCTCCTCCTCTTCTCCAACACTTATCATTACGGTATACCTTAAATCCATTTAATGAAATGGCTTTATTAGATACGTATTTATTAAACCATGTTTCCAATGACATCATAAAGGCTATGGTCAAAAATATCTTTCACTTCATAAAACTTAGTTGAAGGTTCTCTTGGTACCAAACTCTGTGCATTAAATTGACATACATTAAAATCATTTAAGCCAATTCTAGAGTTAAGAAATGAGCTGTTAACCACCACAGGTCCTAAATTGTCAATCACTATTAATGAAATATAAATAAATTTTCAACATTTGTGCATATATCCCAAATTTATAAACAATATTATTTATATACAAATACATTTCAATAACTATCTTTACCAATTTGTGTGCTAAAATGTTGTAAAATAATTATGGCAGTACGATACAATTCAATTTATTATTCATAACATTAATAAAAATAATAATTTTGCCTTCAAGTATTTAAGATTTTAAACGTTTCATAAATTTCAAATTAATTTCTAAATGTATTAAACAAATTTAAATAGTATTTCTTTAAATTATACCTTTAAATAAACTGACTCTTACATCATTTCTAAAACTTTTCTTCATTTTCTAATTGCAATAAATTCGTTACCAAATCTGTTTTCATTTTCATATTTATTTTCCTTTATAAGAGTATAACTTCACATTGTGGTCTCAAAGTGTTATCCAGTTTAAAAACAGTAAAATACATATTTATATGTATATGTACAATATAGCTCATTTAATAAATTTAATTTTTTATTTTTATTTTTTTTTTTTTTTCATTAAATTACCACTTTGAACCACAGTGCATATTACGTAAAAATAGAAAAAGAGAAATAAAATTAAGAATTTTGAGAAAATAAGAACAAAGTAAGGTATATGTGTAATAAAGTATGTGACAATAAATAATAATAAAAAAAAAAGAAAATAAAATGAGACAAAAAAGACAAATTTCATAAACAAAATAACGCATATAAAATAATGTGGAAGTAATGAAAGAATGATAAATAAATGTTCTTTTTTTTATAAAACTTTGTTTTGATTATAAGAATCAATAAACCAAACCAAAAAGGGCATAATGAAAAAAAAGGAAAATAACAAATCTTAAAACTAAAACAAAATAGAGAAAATAATGAAACAATGCGAATAAGATAAAAAATAAAAAATAATAAGTGAAAAAATAGTACATATTTCTGAGCTTAAAAAAGAAATGAAAGAAAAGTTGTAAAATTTAACTTTATGTATAATCATAATACTTTTTCCTGCATTTAGCTACTAACAATTTCAATTCTGTGATCATCTTCAACATCTTTCCGATCCATAACATCATTAATTATATCAACATAGTTGACCTCCACAATCTTTCCATTGGTATACGTAAATTTAACTTTAATTGGATCTGTATTAATGATACGGTAGTGTTTGATGTCCTTACTTTTTAATTTCTTTCTACACATATAATGAATTTTTGCAATTATTGGTATGTAATGATCATTAAGAAATATTTGGCTGCTGAAGTCTGTTTCAATAATATCATTAAGTTTTAGAATATAGTTTTTACGATAATTCTGCATAATCAAGTCTCTTTTTAACACATTATTTAACTTAATCAAAACAGATGATT